>CM035207.1:10255952-10275534 GCA_020233015.1 Callinectes sapidus | reverse complement strand
ACACACACACACACACACACACACACACACACACACACACAGCTACTTATTTTCTTACTCGCATTACTCTTTCCTCACCTCTCTTTCCCTCCCTTCGCCTTCCTCTTTTCCCTCCTTTCCTCTCTCTCTCTCCCTCTCTTTCTGTCTCCCTCTCCCTCCCTCCTATGAGCGGCAGCCTCCATGACCTCCTTTCACCCCACTCCCCCCCCCTCTCCCTTCCTTCCCTCTGAGCTCACCCTTACGTCCCCCCTCACCCTCCTTCAGTCCCTTGCCACCGACCCATCCCCCCCCCACCCCACCCCACCCCACCTCACCCACCAAAGGGAGGAAACAGATCTGGTTCATGAAAACTGCACAGGAAAATTGCTATTGTTTGTACTTTTTCATCTGTGATTTTACTTGGCCAACAGAAAGTTCTCAGTGTAGATTTATTCTTTCAATTTTCGTTCCACGCCCCCCCCCCCCAGGAAAAAAAAAATTGTACACTTTCAGTTTACTGTTTCACCGAGCTTGCAGATTCCCACCCGTGGCAGAGTATTGCTGCTATCGTTCCAGTGTGTGTGTGTGTGTGTGTGTGTGTGTGTGTGTGTGTGTGTGTGTGTGTGTGTGTTAAGTGAAAATTATATTGAAGCCTCGGACATGTAACAAGATACTCCAGCTTCATTTATTATTATTTTTAGTTTTTATTTACTTTTAATTTTTTTTCATACACACAAAGGAAAGTTTCTGCTACGCATGTTCAAAAATGTCAAAAGCAAATACCTGCAAATTGTCACTCCAGAGGAAAACTTTTTTTTAAAGATTTACTCTCTCTCTCTCTCTCTCTCTCTCTCTCTCTCTCTCTCTCTCTCTCTCTCTCTCTCTCTCTCTCTCTCTCTCTTGTGATTCTATTTGTCTTCCCCTCCCTCCCCCAGCAATTGTTAAAAAGAATAGTAAAACGTTGTGCCAGGATTACAATCTGGACAAGTTACAGAATCTGATCTTATCTGACGCGCAGATGAAGATCTTTCAATTAGGTTAGGATTCATGTGGTGCGCCCCTCGTTAAGTGTATAGACAAGAAGAAAGGCAGTTCACTTACTGACAGTGTATTCGTATTAAAGAAAAGACTTAACATTGGAGCGAGATGAAGAACAGTAACATGGAGAAAGAGAAACACAATGCAACACCATTACTTCTTTGACTGGAAACAGTGGAAGAGCAGTGTTGTAGCCACTTAGCGCGACAGTATTGCAGTGTCCTGAAGGGAAGTAAGATAAAAGACATTTTCTTGACAGGCGGCGATAGAGGGGTCGTGTAGAAAGGAAGGACTCGTGTCAGGCTGCGTCAAGGGATTTCTTCTTATTGGCCTGCAGCAGTAACAAGTCTCCCAAAGAGGTGAACGGAGGGAGCGGCAGCCAATCCTTAACCCAACCTGGTGATCATCAAGTCAGGAAGAAGTGATTGGTGTTTTAAATTCGTCTGTTCTGTGTAAAAGTAAACATTAAGATTCATTTAGGACCAACTCTCACCAATAAACACACTGAAATTTCTAATGATTTCCCCGACTCTTTTTTTTCTGTTTTTTCTGGGTCTCCTTGGCGATATATTTCCTGAGTGTTGTAGGGGAAAGTTTGTCTTGTTTGTGTCCCTTTCTGCCGCAACCCTTCGTCTTTCTTGCGTATCTTGGGGTGAGAGAGATGCTCGAGATGGAGACCTCAATACCAAAAATAATTGTTCCCCTCCTATCGCTTGTACCTTTGATACGTTGTGTGTAGTACGTTATTTACTAAGGCTGCTTTTCCATGTTTTTTTATATATTTTCTTCGTTAATATCAACCACTACTACTCATCTAGCAAGGTTTTTCGTCTCCTTGTTTTTTTCAGTCGATCAGTAATTAATTTGGTAGTGACGTATGTAGATAGAGAGAGGTGATCGATGCTTTTGTCATCGTGGCAGTGGTGGTGGGCGTGTCCTACGCTTCTCCTGGGACTAGGGATCACCGCCACAGAATGTCAGGGCGCGGGATTAATTTTTCCTTCGTATACAGTTTCTATTTCCTTTTTTGAGGATTGAATGGGCGTGAGTCGGAGGTTTTGGCGGGATTGAGTACCGGAGGCGCCCACTCCCTGCCTGCTTCCATCAACACGCTACAAGTCTGCCTCCTGTCCTCATCTTGTAGCTCCTGCCCTCCCCTCTTGTCGCACCTTGCACCTGTTACCCTTCCCCTCTCAATATTTTGCTCTCCCCTCTCTTTATTTTCTCTCTCCTCCCCAAGAGTGTTCGTTTTTGTGGCGGTCTCTTCGCTTTTCCTACTCCAGTGGGAGCTAGCGCGCACCTACACACACACACACACACACACACACACACACACACACACACACACACACACACACACACACAGCTATATCACCTTTTGAGTCCCGAGTAGACATTTTTATGCTGAAACTTCTATCGGGCAGCATAGGTTGGCAACACGCAGTTTCCTTCCCCTCTGCCTGGCACGTGTAGTTCACCACCGCTCCTCTGTAGAGAAACAATCCCCTTTGATCACACCTCAGCACACGTCCTCGCCTTTCCTCAGCCCTCAGCAGGAAGCAAGGAGCCAAGGAAACCATCTATCAACCATCAGTAACTTCTTGAGTAAGGAATTAATTGCAGTCATTGCATCACAGATTCTTGTGCTTTAATTCCATTGTTTCCACGCTCATTGAAGTCTTTCTAATTTAAACTTCTTATAGCAGCGACAAGTACTGCAGTTAAATCTCGGTTACATTGTACCAGGTAAAGAAGACATTGAATGTAAGTAACTACATGTGTCTCCTTTGCTTTTCCGTCGTAACCCGCGAGTCAACATTGTATACTTTGAATTAGATTTGAATTAGTCCACACAAACCTCTCCAAGGTCGTGATGCTGCATTTGTGCCTCGCAACAAGTGGACGCCTCTCCCTCCGTCCCTCCCCTCCCTTTTCTCTGTGTCGCTCCCCTCACGCCCTTTCACTCTAACAACTCCCTCAGTTCACTCGTCCGGAATACTCTCCACCAAGTTGGAGCGGAAGGAACGCGTCACCTTTGGCCATCCTGTGACAGCAATTGGTTAAAGTGTCCTTAGCTGTAGTGAGTGGAGGGGCTGAACAGCTACATAACGATAAGGAGGATAGAGAAAGCAAAGATTTATACCTGTTATTAAAAACAGAAGAGAAACCGAATGTAGAGAAGTGAAAGCTAAAAAGAAAACAAAAAAAAGAGAGATAGAGGAGAGAAGGGAAGCTATAACAGAAAAGATGGGTAAAGAATAGAAGCAGATGAGGTGAGGTATAGAGAGAAGCAGAAGAGGAAACCAGGGAGAGGCAGGAAGCAGAGAGAAACAGAAGAGAGGTCATTAGGAAAGAGACGGAACAGTTGGCTTGTGGAAGGTGGATGAAGAGGGAAGAGAACCAGTCTGCTCAGTTGAAGGTGGAAAGGGAGGCGTAACAGTTTACCAACGCGGAAGTGGGTTTAGAGAGGAGCATTTCCCTAACGGGGGGAGTGGACGGACCAGCAAATGTCATCGGGTCGGCGCCAAAGCTGGAGGCAACGCAGAGTTTCCATTGTGTGATCATTAACACTATTTATTTTACGAGGCACCATGTAAACACACTCAGGCTGCTCATTCTGAAACGGTTCCTCAGTTCATACTCGGGACCATCGTGCGACGAGGCCCTCCAGCCGCTCCTGCTCCCCTCGACCGGTTAGTGTGACCCAGTGTGCCGCGGCCAGGGACACTCGGGCATATTGTTGGTTGAATGTCCTCGGTAGGCCACCCGGCAGCCATTACCGGGGCCCATGTGGATCCGCCGCCCCCGCCTCACTCCACTGGAATTTTCTGTTGGAGGTAGGAGGGTTGGTTGGTGGATAGGTTGAGGGGAGGGAGGGGAAGGGGTCGGGAATGTGTTATTGCGAATGTGGTGGTGAGTTTCATAATCTGCCGGACCCACATGGAGTATAATTGTTTCGTTTAGTGCAGCAAACTAGCACCTTTTTTCCCAGGATCGTCCATAGAGTCCAGTGTTGCGTGGTGCTGGGCCGACACAGGAGCGGCGTTACCGTACTTTGGTCACATTTGTCTTTGGAAGGAGAGAGAGGCCGCGGCAAGTGGAAGGCCGCGCGCCTCTGGAGGTTGAGACGTGCAAGCAGCGAAAGGGATGAGTGGTGTGGTGGCATTGAGGTGTGGAAGTTTGCTGAGTATGTAATATGCAATGGTGGCCCTTGGGAGGATGGTGCTGCATTGTCCAAATGTTCGATGCCAGGTAATGTCCCCTGCGCCTCACCTCTCCTCGGTGCAAGGATGTGTGTGTTTATTTATACTTGGATCTGATGCCAGCTGACAGGTCATAGTAGCATTCACAAGGCTGGTATACTCATTCCCACTGTAAAGGAAGTAATAATTAGAGGTGTACTTACTGGCAGACGTAACGCTGTGAAGTAATAGTACTCTTCTGCTTCGTGGTGAAGAAATGCCATTTGATTGAGATACCACATCTCCAACAATCCGTACCAATATACAAGGGAAGGGAGGCATGGACGGGACCACCACCGCCACACTCAACAAAACTATTCTCGATCTCCCTCTCCCTCGTCCTCTCCTCCTCCCTCCCTCCCTCCCTCCACCCAAGGCTCCGCGGTCGTCCCTTAGTCTGCCGCACTCCACCCCTGAATCCTCTTCCTCCTTCTACACCTCCTCTTCTTCCATCACCCGCTCAAGTCCGCCCGGGAACCATCTTGGACCCTAAACTAGTCCCAGAGTGGACCCTGGCTGGACCCAGGCCACAGCTGCACAAAGGCTTAAACAAACATACACTGGGTAATTACTCCAACCTGCAATTACCCCTGTCTACACCTCGTTCATCAAGAGCACCCTCGACTGGCCGGACCACGGGACTCACTGCCTACTGGCGGGAAATAGAAGGGCGAAATTATAGCTTGCTAAGTCGGTTCCGCGAGCATGTCCGAGATGCATCTATCGGCCGTCGGCTCGGGTGAATTAAGAACCGGGGAAACGGCCCTTTGGAGTGTCCGTAACCGCCCTGCACCCCCAGCTTTATTATTTATGATGACCATAATGCTAAAGGGGATACCTTGTTATTACACAGTTTCGGTTAAGAGGCGGCCAAGATAGAGACGAGTCGGGGAATTAGCCTGAGCTGTGTGCGAGGCTGTAGCGCTGCGAGGAGGGAGGGAGGGCAGTGAGGCTCTTTAATCGTGAGGGCCGCTGCTGCCACCACCCCGCACCCCAGCTCTCCTTCGCTCGCGCCGCCACAATGAGGCCGCATTCACTCACCAGGGAATAATTGAAAGACGCGGCCGCCGGTAGTGTGTGGGGATTGTAGTGTATTCCATGCCGCGTCTTGTGCTGCCGAACCCTCTGCTGCTTCTCGCCTGCCTGCCCGCCTACCTGCCTGCCTGCCTGCTAGCTAGTTTGTTTGCTTATCTGCCTACCTGTCTGCCTACCTGCCTGCCTCTATTCCTTTCATCGCCGTGTACTTGCACTACTGACCCTCCGGTGCCACCCTCCCTCCACCAACACCGGCACTCAGGTCCCTCACTCGCAGCCACATCACCTGTGCTTCCTCCACCACCACCACCACCACAGTGATCCCCCAGTTCGCGTCCCTGCTGTAGTTGCCTGCCACAATGTCGGAGCCTCCCACCCTCTCAGGGGACTGCAGGAAATACCGCCAGCAAATGGAGAAATTACCGCCATTGTGCTATAATATATGACTACACGCATCTCATCCTCTGCCGTGTTTGCCTCGATTACCATTCATCCGGGGCCTCGCTTGCACTCCCTCTGTTCCTCCTTCCCTCCTCTCCCCTCCCTCCCTCCCTCCCTTCCTTCCTTCCTCCCTCCCTCCTCCGCTCTTCTGTGTTATTGTTTTGAAAATCATTGTGCCAAACACTTGCATTACAGCGAAACTTTTTACTGAGATTGTTTATTATCATGAAAAACGTGAGAAAATTAATGAGTCACACATGTAATCTGGATTTCTATCTTTGTTTACTACATTATGTCTAATTTTCACTTCAAGCCTTACCTGGGAACATTGGGCCCTGTGGATGGCTCACAGTTATGCAGTTCTGCGGAAAGAAAAATCTTTGACGTGACATTCAGAAAAGGCTGTACGTTTTATGAGGACAACACAAAAAAGAGAGTCAGCCTGTATTCCTGTTATGCTCATGACTATTGGAATACTATGTGCTAGCAACAGACAGGAGCGCAGCGAGCGTTCATGTCTGTGTCAGGCGACAAGTGTTCAAAGGTCAGCGTCTAGGATATTGAATATTTGTTGATCGCGTGAGACAGTCCTCTGTTTTGTCCTCTCCAGCAGCCGTCACTCAGCAGCTGTGCCCTTGCTCTGCACTGAGAGGAGAGAAGTGGAATTCGACGCCACGACTTTGGTGTCGGTGTTGTAGTCACTTGGAAAGAATTTTTTGGTGATGTCATGATCTATTGGACGTTATATGGTTACTGGTGCGCCTTTTGACATGATGAATATGGCGGGGACTTTGAATACCATTATTAATTAAAGGACACTCCATAGCTTAGTGGATTGTGCGCTGCAGAATATCAGTGCACACGACCTGTTCTGTTATTACTGAAACTTTAATGATAAAGGAAGTTAAGTCTCTTTGCTTTCTTTCTTATGGTAATAGCACATCAATTCAATACGTACATTTAGAGTCTTGACAGTTTATAGCGTCGTTTTCAGGTTTATGTACATGTTTATACACTGGTGAGTCGCCATTAATTTCTGTGCTAAGGTTGGTAACGTCTAGCGTAAAGCTGCCGCCAGCACCGCCCCGATGTGCCTTCTGGGGACCTGACTCGCAGCATTTTAACGACATCGTCAGCTGTGCCTCGCGGGGTCCAGAGAAGCTCCCCAATTGACACCATGACAAAGTGATTCTTGAGTGATGACGGTAAAGGGAGCAACAGCAAAGTGTATGAGGGCGTGGACAGACACCAGCTGATTAAAGGCTAAGCGTCGGTAGGATTCAGCACAAGGAGGGTATCGAAGGGCGACGGAATGGGAGATGGCAGGGATCAGGAGCACTGGAACAATCAACGGATCCTCCCCGTCCGCCGTAATGGCCCTGCACCCAACAATTACCACGCCGATGAATCAACTCGACCTGGCGTTATCGCTCGCGCCATCTCGCGGCCAAGAGAGCTCGCATCCCCTTGGTCACCGAGTCTCTTGAGCCTGCTGGCTGCGGCTGGTGGCTGTGGCTTTAATGAACTCTCCACGCTATTTAGGGAATAATAGTTTTTCACTTTTCATTTATTACTTGTTGGGACACTGGAAGGTGGAAGGGCAAGGGTGGCGAGGGGGAAGAGGACAAGAAAGCCTGTGGTGAAATGGGTGAAAAGTGTTCCTTCTTCCTTGTGATGTCTGCGGCTGGTGGAAAGAGTTACGAGTCTTAGAGAGAATGACTAGGAAGCGTCCATCAGTGCAAAGGCGGCACAGAACCACTAGGCGCCTCGTAAACCCCAAAATGCAGGCTAACCTAACACTTTATTACTACCTTCCTTGATTTATAGGAGTGGCCAGTATTCCAGCACCTTCTTATGTATCAGTACAAATTTCATGTGTTAAAACAAGCATTGACCATAGCAACACAATATTTCGGTAGGTTTCTGCATTACTGTAATGTATAATTGCCATTAGGATTAATACAAACTTTCTGGGGAGCATCATCATGTGGTCCTCCTCTCCATAGGTGCATTTGTAAGAACTCCATCACTCTTCACTTCACTCACCACACCACATTCATTACTTGAGTCTCAACGTAATACACAGCATACGTGACACAAAATGGTATAGTTTCATCTGTGCATCTGTAGTCTTTCTCTTTAAAACCCCAATTTTGTACTATCTAATAATTCACAAGAACCTTTTTTTTCATTTTAATTTTATTGCTGTTTCTCACCTCAACTATCCTCGATAACGTGGTGGATGTGACGCTGTTGTTGTTGCTTCTTCCAGGTGAACACTAGAACGTAACTTTGTCATCCATGATATTACTACAAGTGTGCTGAATCCATGTGGTTGCCTGCGAGTAGTAATTGCTTTTGCTTCTCTTTTTATTTAGTTTGTTGTGGTCAGAATTACTCATCACATCAACAGTTGTCATTATCCTTCACCCATGGACTGCCGCGTGACTAGAACGCTGCATTCAATTCTAGCATCATTACACTTGAGATTATACAGAGGTAAACATCAATTCGTATAAAAATATTACGAACATAAACAGAAGTCCCATGGTGGTTCACACAAATGTTTCATCCCTAACTCGCGGACCAGCTCTTCGGCAACCCTTATATCATCAGCCCTAAATTGCACCCTTGAAGCCTGGAGAGTGTAACATTTGGCTGGAGTGTGTAGCCAGCAAGTCCCTCCAGGCAGTGTATCCCAGCAGCTCCCTTATGACCTGTATTTTGGTCGTGGTGGTGGAGTCTTGAAGGATCAGTTATCGATTGTGTTTTTAATGTTCATATAAATCAGGAGATGTTTGTAAGGAAGGAAGTGCGTTCAGGAAAGTCAAAGAAGTATGTGTGGTAGTTGGTCTGGGTTAAGAGTTCAAGAAGGAGCTAGAGGAGAGATAACCTTGGAGGAGATGGCGGCAGGGTGGCGTGGCTGGCGGCGGTGCAGACAACGAGAACCTCTCAGCTTGCCCGCCTCACGCACCTCGTCCCGTCTCCGGCAAGTTGTGGTGTTTATCCATCATAATTTGACTGGATTTGTACCGCTTCTCATCGCAGCTCAGCATCTACCCTTCCCTTCACGCTGGTGGGCTCCACGCCACACGTGTTCTTGGCTGTGTCACGCCACGCCACCAAACAAGCATATTTCAGTCATAACGCGTACATCACAATGACATCAAATTCCATATACTCCAGTACTCCAGGACCGCGCTAAAGACCTCCACCAGTTCGCCGCGCAAAGAAACTGGACGAGGAGAGAGACCAGGACTGGAAGAAGGAGGAGGATGCACACGAGAGGCTGGGATAGCGCGTGCAGCTTCACCCGGTGGTTAATTTGAGAGTATACCCTGGGCCCGCGTGTCAGGACGGGTGTGAAGAACCCATCCATCACCGGCGACTTGCAACACGCTCCTCGCATACCGCGGCAGGCCAGGGGGCATCCAACACCCACCTTGTCCCATGCAGCCTCCCTCTTCCCAGCCTACTCTCCCCCCCCCCCTCCCCTTTCATTCTGCCAGCCTGTATTTCTGCATCTTATCGTTTTTGGCCAAATATACCAAGCTTTCAAATTTATTCTTCCTCCACTTCCACCTTCCCTACTACCCTCCTCCTCCTCCTCCTCCTCCTCCTCCTCCTCCTCCTCCTCCTCCTCCTCCTCCTCCTCCTCCTCCTCCTCCTCTACCACCGATACTACTGCCAGCAAGATAAGCATCATGCCCGTAATTTGGCGCCAAAGGACTATGCTTGTGTAATTCTAGAGAGAGAGAGAGAGAGAGAGAGAGAGAGAGAGAGAGAGAGAGAGAGAGAGAGAGAGAGAGAGAGAGCTCCAGTCATCCAGAATCCTTTGTTATTAAATTTCGTTTATTTCTCCCATGCCTCTTCTTTTGTCTGTTTTCTTCTTTATTCATATTTTTAATGTAATTTTGTACTTTAGCTTCTTTTTTTCATTTTCTATTTTTTTATCTTTTCCATCGGGTACTGCAGAAGCTTTTTTGCAGTAATGGAGCTTGAGTAGAAGTAAAAATATCAATGAACTTCGATAAACATACATTTCATCATACCCTACGTCGCATTTGTATCAAACCACTTATGTGTGTACTGTCCCTTATAGTATTTTTCTTTTCTTTAGTTACCCTTCACTAATTTCCCTCGTGGTAAGACTTTCTATTTATTATTTGGGTTCCCTTGAGCTGTTCCTCCCTAAGACCTTCTCGACGCTGAAACATCCAGAGTGAGAAGAGGGGAAGAAAGGGAAGGGTATTGGATTAGGACAAGACCTGCGCCAGGGAAAGACGTGTTAGGCGAGGCAGAGGACGGAGTTGGTAATGGTGGTGGTGGTGGTGGTGGTTAGGGTTGAAGGAGAGACGGAAGAGGGCAGTGGTCTAGGACTGAGGGCCGGAGGGCATGAGGAGGAGGAGGAGGAGGAGGAGGAGGAAGGTATAAGGGAAGGTGGAAGAGGGCACCTGTCGGCGGCCTGGCTTAAACAAACCCCCGCCTCCCTGTCAGCTGGAGTATAATTACCCGTGACTTACTACCTCGTTGCGTCTCACCTTGGTAAGCGATCGCTGTAAGATGCATTGCGCCTGTTTTAATTTTCCCCCGCGAATGATCCCTGTTCCGTTCTCTCTCTCTCTGTGTGTGTGTGTGTGTGTGTGTGTGTGTGTGTGTGTGTGTGTGTGTGTTTTATCAAGAAGTGTTTTGACAAGTGGTGATATGTGTGCGTTGTATCAAGATTACAGCTGTCTACGTCAAGCATTAGAACACCCAGAACTGCAATAGATATGTCCAGGAGAGAGAGAGAGAGAGAGAGAGAGAGAGAGAGAGAGAGAGAGAGAGAGAGAGAGAGAGAGAGAGAGAGAGAGAGAGAGAGAGAATAATAACCGCATTTCGTGATATTGGGACCACGAGTAAAGTTATGTGGCTCTCGTGCTGTGGAAAGTGGACAGCGCATGTGTGAGGTGGTGGTGCTGCAGTGAGCGAGGCGGAATCATGCGGGCAGGCTCTTGGGAGGGCAATACATCTATGCTTGTTGGCTGTGCTGGCCTCAAGATACTGCTGTGACCTCTGTGTCAGTGTGTAGACTGTGTGGCGTGGCTTGTTGTAGGCGTATGTTCTCTGTAAGGTTATGTGTGTGTGTGTGTGTGTGTGTGTGTGTGTGTCACTGTCTGTTGTCTGCTTTCTGATTCACAGGTTGCATCCAAATTTATGCTTCCTGTGTCGTTGTTTCCCACGTATATTACCATCATTCTGGATTCTGTAGTGCTGTATTAGTGTTATCATCGGCACGTCGTATATCTAAGTAAACCCATGCATTTGCTGGTGTCATTGGTACTTATATAACCACTCAACTATGGTCATTTTCTGTTATTTGTTGTATTTGCTAGGATTTCGTCTTGTATCATGTCATTGTATTGTTCTCTGTTACTGTCATGATCTAATTTGTATTTTTTCTCTTTCTTTCCATGTGATGTCGCTGCTCAGGATATAGCCAACGTGAGTATTTCGTGTGTTTGTACAAGTCCAGCAGTCAGTCAGCTGTTGCGTCATGCAGGAGTGGCCAAAAGTGTCAAGGAAGGTAAGATGAAACAGGAAGCCCAGACTGGAAAGGAATCTAAACATCCTTATTATTTATTTTTATGTCTAATTAGTCTGTTAGGAATCGTGTGAAGTTCATTGCGACGTTAGGTTTGACTCCAGTTTGTTTTAATAAGTATATGGTAAACTAGTTCAGGTTTAAGTTCGGTTAGGATTAGGATAGTTTGTCTCTTCAGTTCTGGTGCACATTTTTACCACGAGTACTTGGTGTGATTAGAAGATTTTATTGACATCAGGAAGTGTCTATGGAGGTCAGAATATTAATGGCCAGAATCTGTACCATTTTAATCCCCAAATGAGTTTCTGAAGCTGTACACGAGTAAAATCGACAAATGATACGCAGAATGAATATGAAAATGCGTCCCAGTACTGAAGAGGTTAAGAGATAAAAGTATATATATGATTGTATACTTAATTACATCCCATATTTCCTTGGTAATTACCTTTACTTTTTTCTGGTTTGTATCTTTACATGTTGTTATAAAAGCTGATACATATCTATACATTTATCAGCCAGGAATCATTTAAATAGAAGATTAGAAAAAAATACTGTATATATTTGTTTTATATTAGTGCGTGTTTGGTTGAGGTGGTTTAGGGTTAAGGCGGACCCATGAGGCGGTCATTAGTGGCGCTCCCCAGGGCGGTGGAGGCGCCACGCTTACCTTCACGGGGCACAAGACGCGCCGCTTAAAAAAAAATTAAAAAAAAAAGAATAAAAAAATAAAGTCCATCATCCAACACACAAAAAAAAACACACACAGGAATCAATTAGCTGTTGGATCAGTGAGGAAACAGAAGTGAGCGTGGTAATGGTGCACAGCGGGGGGGGGGGGGGGGGGGGGGGGGGGGGACCAGAGGATAGAGTAGCCAGGCCCTCTAGCCTCCTTCCTCCTCCGCCTCCTCCTCCTCCTCCTCCTCCTCCTCCTCCTCCTCCTCCTCCTCCTCCTCCTCCTCCTCCTCCTCCTCCATTCACATGCTTAATGCTTTTCTTTTCAACTCCTTTCCATATCTTTCCTTCACCTCCCTGTCTTCGCTATGCTGCCATGTCACTGTGAACTAGACTTGTTTTTCTTCCACCTTTCCTTTCCTCGCTCTTTCATCTACGCCAGTCGCTCTTTTCTCATCCGTCCATGTTTTCATCAAGTTATTCATTATTATTATTATTATTATTATTATTATTATTATTATTATTATTATTATTATTGTTATTATTTGCATCATCATCGTCATTGTTGTTGTTGTTGTTCTGGTTCTTGTTTGTCAATTTTTTTTTCCTGTTCGTGGTACATTTATTTGAGTGACTCCTCTTCCTCGTCCTCCTCCTCTTATTCCTCTTCCTCTTCCCTTTCCCCTTCCCCATCCCCTTCCCCTTCCCCATCCCCTTCTCTCCTCCTCCTCCTCCTCCTCCTCCTACACAAGGCTCTCCATCACCACTTCCCATCCGCCTCCCGCCTCCCGTCTTCGCCAAGTAATAATGCGAGGCTGCTGATAAAGCCCAGCCAATCGCCCAGTCTAAAATGAGGCAGCGATGAGAAGGCTCGCAGTCGCTTGCCGTTAGGGTGGTTTTCGCTGCCTCGATCACGCCCCCGTCAGGCGTCCTCAGGTGGTCATTCGGACTCTGCCTGCACCTGTGACGCATGGAGCAGCATGGAAACGTCCCCTGTGTGTGTGGGGGGGGGGGGGAGGTTCTCATCTCTTGCCTCACGCGGTGGAGGTGAAAGGCTTACATATTGTTACCGATACTGTGCGTTGCCTTCTCATTGCCACGAGACACTCACCGCCTGGTAGGGATGGAGGCGTCTGGCAGGGTCGAGGGAGGGCGGCGGCAGCGACGACAACAGGTGGAAATAGTTGTACCCTGCGGCGGTGGGTTGGGCAGATACAGTGTTTGGTTCGCTGTCATGCACGTCGATGTTGGTGGAATAAAAGTAGCTCGTAAAATATAAGTCGAGGACGAAGTTTCAGTCGTCACTTGTCTATCCCTCCCTTTCTTTTTTTTCATCTTTTTTTTATTGGACTGACGTGAACCAGTGATATGTTTCTGCAATGTTGGTTGTCGCCCACTATCAAGAACAGGAATCTCCAGTTTTGTCTGACACCCGCGATTGTCGGATCTTGGTGACTCTGACACTGGATGACACACTTTTGACACTCTGGACTCGTTGGGCTGTCAGTCTGGCGTAAAAGGTTTTAAAAAGCTTGATTCCGTCAGCTTAGTGGGGCCGTCGGCCGGCCGGTGTGACCTTTGCTGTAATTATGTTGTTTTCCTATTCGATTTAACCTGTGCGTGTCTTATTTTTTTTCTTAGACATGCTACTTTCGTTTTTGCATGTATGTCTTATTAATTTATGGTTGCGCGACGAGATCATGGCTGAGAAAGGGGCGTCAGTGAAGAAGAGGTTGATTGAGATGGTGGTGGAGGTGGAGGTAAAGACTTCTGACCCTTGAGGAGTTGTCCTCATGCATAAGTCAGGAAACACAAATATCGCCCATCATCTCCCTCAACATTTATTCCTTCTCTCAAAGCGCTGACCGTTTATGGGGATATAAAATTATCGGATTATTACTGTGGCCTGTTTACCTCGGCGACCTGGTGACCTTATGGAGTGAGTCGACTTAACATAAATCCCTGGGCGTGTGGTGGGCAAGCAGACACGCATGTAGGTGTGGTTGGCATGATGTATGTCGCCAGGCCGCAGCAGGGGGGTAGCCTGTCGTGGTGCAGGTGTTAACAAAGTGATAGCAGGAAGATACACAGGTCGCATGATGCATGGCGGAGCACGGTGTGCCTCGCTGCCCACGCCGTGCACTCCTCCACCGACGCTAAGTCACTTTTGTCCTGTCCTCCTCCATGGACGGATTTATGGTCCCCCCCACTCTTCGCTGCTCTCTATTTTATATTGTCATCACTGTGGACACGCCGTAAGGAGCAGAGGACCTGCCAGGAGCAAGTGTGGCTTCATTTGTAAGCGCTGTCACAAGGCTGCGCACCGTGTACGAACAGGCGAAGGAGGGCACCTGTTTGCCTAGGCATTTAGTATTCTGTATTGCAAGTCCTTTACGTTAGGAGATACACGTGTTGAAGAAATATAGTTAGTGGCAAAGCATTTGTAGGGATGCTGTCTCGTGCGTTGCGCTAGTTATATATTGATAAGGAGGTAAGTAAACCAACTTGAACGTTCTCCTCCTGTGTAGTTATTGTCTTGAGTGACATAGACGTGAGCGGTGGGTGAGTGATGGAGTAGTAGGACTGCCAACCACTGGCGGGGGACAGGAGGCGTCTAGCGCGCTTATCATGTGTCCGGCTCCTGCCGCCCATGTACCACTCTAGTCCAGGGCGGCGTGGGCACGTGTCCGCCTCAGCTTAGGCGGTTAGGGGCAAGGAGGCCGCCTGTACCAGCTTGTGGCCGCCCTGTCGCCCGCCTGTTAACAAGTGTCGGGAAGAGGTGGCTGCCCGCCGCCCAAGTGGCAACCGGTGTACCGCCTCGCCCGTGCCGTGTAACTCCTGCCGCCGCGCCCACCTGAATCTAATGGCTAACGTTGTTATGGAAAAGCAGCAAGAGTTGCCATTGTATTTCGATATCAGCTCCTGAAGGTAAGCGTTTGTGGTACAATGGCCGGTACAACAGGCGACAGAAATGTCTGTGTAGTAGTGGTGGAGGACAGGAAGTGGAGGTGGCATTGATGGAGACAAAAATGAGTGAGTGGTGAGGGAGGTCAAGGGGAGGTTTACACCAATTACTGTTAATAGGGAAATGAAAGACCAAGTAAGAGGTTAGTTGTATTAGTGTAGGGGAGGTCTTGGGAAGGGAAGGTGAAGTGAAAGGTTGGTGTGGTTGAGCAAAACCTATTCGTTTTTTTCTTAGATTCCTCGGAAAAAAGTAGATGACAAATTATTGTAATGATTAGTAAAGGCAGCAATGATAGCAACATGAGGAATGTAGATTAAAGGTGTAAATAATAGTGCAAGTGGCAGAGGTGTTTTGGTGAAGGTTATGGCAGTATTAGCAACATAAACCTAAACATATAGAAGGTTAGTGGAACAAATAAGGAGGATGTGGTGGAAGTCTTAATCTGAAAGCGATGGCAGTGGTGTGAATAATGGAGCACATGGCAGAGGTGTCGATGTGAAGGTTGAGACAGTAGCAGCAGCAGAAACACGAGGGAATAGAGGTTAGTGGAGCGAATAATAGTACACGTGGTGGAGAGTTGACATGGAGGCGGTGGCATTGGCAGGAATAGACGACGGAGGTGGCACGGGAGCACACAAGGTAGCGGCATGAGTCGAGGAAGCGCCCCTCTGCTACGGGTAATAAGAATCTGGCGGCCCCCTCCCGCGGCACCCCACGGCCGCTCCACCAGGCACACTTTGCATATCGTCCAGCCCGTCTCTCCCCCATTCAATTGCCTCGGTCCTTTTTCTTCCATTTCAATTTCTTATCAGTCGTACAGCAGGTCTTTCTTGCGACCACTACCTGCCGAGTTATTTGATTACGGTGACGACCACATGATAATTGATATGATAGCCGGGGTAGGGGCAGGGGAGGGCTGGCTACCTATCACTTGATTGATCCAAACTCCACACCTGCCTCTATTTTTATAAAGCTCTCCTACTCTGTCATTTCTAGTTTTGTCTTTCTTCTTGCTTTAATCTTACTTTTCTCTCCCTCTCTCCTTGTCCTGATTTTCGTCTCATCCTCCCCTTCCTCCATGGTATCCTTTGTTTTTTCCCCGATCCTCCTTTTCACCTTCTCTATCGTCGCCGTCTCGCGTTGCTTCACTTGATCTCATGTACAGTGCTCTTTTGCATTTCGCTCACGATTATTTAACATTTCTTGTTCTATCTAGGGACTTTCAGACAGTTTCTCTGTTTATTGTCTGTTCATTTAGTGTAGAATGGGAACATCACTTGGGTATACATTGAAATACATCTCTCTTGGGCTCATCTGATGCTGCTGAGGCTCAAGAGGTCCACCATTAGAAAATTTATCGATTTGCATTTAACAAATGTGCGTATTTAACATGTAAAGAATAAAGTCTCTTAAATATTTTCTTATCAAACACATGTTCTCTCTAATTAAAAACACTTTGCCCTTTTCCTTCCCTGATATAACTCTTGTTTCAATTATAAGAAAGTTAATATGTCGTCCATGTCCTTGTGTCGACTTAGATACCGGAGACTGTCAGAGGTCATGGAAAGTAATGTAGAGTGCTTAAAGAGTCGTGAAGGAGGGCAGTGTGAGGGGCGGGCGGGGCAGCGGCACCCTCACTGTCCGTGTACCCTTCTCCGAGGCCGTGACCTGCTCAGCCGCCACAGTGACTCGGTGTTTGCCACGGCTTATACAGATACACGCGTTTCATATTCCGTTTGTCTCTTTGTAAGATAAATGTTGATTGTTTATTGCCGAAAAAACTTATTTCTTGAAAACAAGGGTGACGTGGTTGTTCATTACATCAATGTTGAGACAAAAACAAACTGATCAGTGGGAAAGGTGTTCGGGAAACAAATACCGACTAATTTATTCTTACGTTTCGGCAAAGTGAATCCCAGATAGAAGAGGAAGAAGTTTACTACTTATGACTTAAACTATTCCTAAAGAAGAGTATTAAGATACCTTAATAACTATCTTATCCAATCCTGTGTCTGTCCGTCTGTTAGGATTACATCACGAGCCTATAATGTAACTACGCCCCCTTCAAACAATACTGACCTAAAATTAGTATCCATACGTTGTGTTAATATATTTGAATTTTTTTTGCGTGATATATATTCATCTTTGCCATTATTTCCCTCATTTGACTTCATCAGACTTTACAACAGATGTAGACAAACTCACCTATCAAAACAAAATAAAAATTAAGAGAACACTTGAATGGGACTTACGCCTGAGTGAAACAATGGTCCATGTCATTCACGTTGAGGAAAGTTGTGAAGGGACTCAGCAGGGAACTGTCTACATACAAACCTGTTTACTTCACGCACACGAGGCTCAAGGCAGTGTAATTGAGGTTCTGGTGACGTCAGCTAAACACATTGACGTCAGCGTAACACCTGTTTGAGCCGGGAGAGGGTATGTGTGCAGGTGTTCATGTCATGTTTGATGATAGCGACGTGATGACTAAGAGACCGGGATGAATGTGGGAAGTAAGAAGCCTTTGTCCTGCTTCTCTCTCTCTCTCTCTCTCTCTCTCTCTCTCTCTCTCTCTCTCTCTCTCTCTCTCTCTCTCTCCAGCGATCCACCACACACTCAAACGACATTCCCCGCCCACCACCAGCAGCAGCCAGGGTCGTTGCCGGAATCATGTTAAGAAGCTTTCAATGGTCGGCGAGGAGTCGTGAGGGGATAGATGGCCGCCCACACCCAGATTGCGGGGACGTACTTTGCTGGCTGGGGTCGCGGTGTGGCTATTGTTGTGATGGCGGTGGTGGTAGTGGTGGTGGTGGTAGTGGTGGTGGTATTGATGATTTTTTATTGCTATTTTGTCATTATCATAAATAGACAGAAAATTATACGGTTCATTGCTCGTCGAAATTTTTATGTACCAATGGATATGTTTGTTTATTTATTTTGTTTCCAGTGGGGATTTTTAAATTGTTTTTGTTTTTGTTTTTATTGTTTTATTTTTTTCTATTTGTTTATTCACTTATTTTGTTTATTGATTTATTTTCTATGTGTTTATTTCAATTATTTTTGTGAATGTTTGTTGTTGTTGTTGTTGTTGTTGTTGTTGTTGTATCTGTGTGTGTGTGTGTGTGTGTGTGTGTGTGTGTGTGTGTGTGTGTGTGTGTGTGTGCAAATGCCAAAACTACTACTACTTTTACCACTATTACTACAACTATCACAACAAAAACAACAACAAGAACCCTTATCCGTACTACTACTACTACTACTACTACTACTACTACTACTACTACTACTACTACTACTACTACTACTACTACAACTACTATTACTACTATTGCTACTAATACTACCACCACCACCACCATCCATCCATCCATCCATCCATCCGTTTCCACCACATTTCCCTCATCCACCCATCCTTAGCGACCCTTCCCCCTTCCAAACACACCGTATCCCTCTCTCTACACTATCCCATCCTTCTCCCATTCCCAAGCCCTTTCCAGCCAGTATTTTCCTTACCGCCCATCTCTCTCTCTCTCTCCTCTCTCTCTCTGTCTCCAATCCCCTCTCCCCTGCCGTACTATTTCACTCCCTACCTCTCACTTCACTCTTCCATCACTGCCCTGTCCCCCTCATGTTCCCTTCCCAGCCTCTCTACAGCAAACTGACCTATCCTTGCCGTGGTGTTTCCCTGACTTGTCTATCTATACGTTGCCATTTAGTGTAGATTTGCCAATACTCGTAAAAATGAATACGATTTCCACCTTTCCCTTGACGGATATTTCACGAAGGTTTGTTTAAAATGTGTTTGTTAAAGTGTGTTTATATAAGACCAGAACTGTATTGTATATTGTTGAAGTGAAATACAGGAACATATAATAAAGAAGAGGAGACTTAACAAATAAATGAAGTATAAACGAGTGTGGAATAGAATATATGATAAAGAAGATAGTTATGGAAATTGTAATATGGATGTGAATTAGAAAGGAGGTAGAAATAATAGTAATGTAAAGATGATAATTTAAACGTAAAACTGAAATAAAAAAAATGGTAATGCAGTTAATAATATAACAATAAATGAAATAGATAAAAAAGGATAATGAAAATGATAACAAGTAATTAGCAAAATACAAACACCAATAATAAACAGATCAACGCCAGCAAATCTATAAAAAAAAGGAAATAATAATGAGAATCTAAAGCTATTAAGAACACTAAAGGTTCTGCGGAAAATATTGCTATCCCTACATTTTATTTGTAACTTCAATACATTTCACACAGTTTAGAGATTCCTCGTTAAATC
The DNA here is from genome assembly GCA_020233015.1 of Callinectes sapidus. Lineage (NCBI taxonomy): Eukaryota > Metazoa > Arthropoda > Malacostraca > Decapoda > Portunidae > Callinectes > Callinectes sapidus. The sequence goes on along the minus strand of CM035207.1, from coordinate 10,256,281 downwards.
CAAGAGGCAACAGCTACACACCACTACACATTGAAAAAAAAATAAATAAATAACAGAATCACACATTACTTGTCATATATAAAAGCAAAAAAAAAAACAAGTGATACTCAATACTTACGAAAAAGTATAAAGAAGAGAAAAAATAATAACACAACACAGAATACAAGAAAACCCTCAAGGGATGAATAAAACAAAGGAGACAGGGAACAAGAAAGGAAATAAAGAGAAAATGCAGGCGAGTAACAAAGGAGAGAAAAATGGCAGATTTATTTTACCATTAACAATGAAAAGAGAGAGAGAGAGAGAGAGAGAGAGAGAGAGAGAGAGAG
>CM035207.1:10240662-10251800 GCA_020233015.1 Callinectes sapidus | reverse complement strand
CACGCATACGCACACGCACGCACGCACGCACACCAGAGAGAGAGAGAGAGAGAGAGAGAGAGAGAGAGAGAGAGAGAGAGAGAGAGGAAAACCAAGCTTGTTCTTACGAAATATATGGTATCCGTAACATTCTTCACAACGAAAAAATACGAGATTTACGAAATTTACGCTTGGGAAACACGGCCCAGGTGCGACGAGAAGGGAACAGTGTTGGGTAAAACATTAATCAAGGTGAATCGCCCTGAATATTAAAGGGAGGAGGAGGAGGAGGAGGAGGAGGCTGTGGACTGTGGAGCGAGCCAGTAGCACCGTGACTGGCTGACGCTGGAGCCCCCGGTGTTCCTCCTGCCTCCTCCTCCTCCTCCTCCTCCTCCTCCTCCTCCTCTTCTTCTTTCTCTTCCTCTTCCTTCTCCTCTTTTCACTCCTTGTCTTCATTCATTCTCCACCTACTGCTTTTCATCTTCTTCATCATCATCATCATCTCTATTTCTGAATACACTGCACGTTATATTAAGAGTAACGTCATCATTTTCCCACTCATTTTTCCCCCTTTTCTTTCTTTGGGGATTAATGGTAAATGATTGATAAATAGTGAATGACATGCAAGGAAGAGATTGACGGAAGGTAAGTGTGAGAAAACAAAGCTAAGATTATTTCACATTCCTTTGTTGTTTGTTTGTTTTATTTATTTAAGTTTGGAGAGCAATAATCACATTACTGCTGGTTATGGCTGTTGTTGACCCTTTCTCTTCCATATGTAACATTTTAAGACACTTTGTACAGTATAAGGAATCTTTTTATTCGTCTGCAAAGAAGACAAAGTATAGATTTTGGAATTCCTAACCAGTATAGTGTTTGGATGTGGCTGAAAAATAATAAGGAACGTTTCAATAATTAGGGATAAAGGAAAGATGTGTTAAACAATAATGAAAAGTTAACGTTTAATGGAGAGCATAGTATTGATAATATGCACCTCTCTTTTACACGCCGTTATATAGCAGTACTTAATTGATGGTGGTTCAGTGACTCTTTATATGTACGATGTTTTATTCAAGTTCAAGGAAATATTGTCATTGTCAAATCACGTGCTACTTCTCTTCCTTGATACAAATGACCAACACAGTGCAGTGCTGCCTGTATACCATCGTTAATACCACCGTGATGGGATACTAAGAAATATATGTAAAATCGTAGAACGCATTTATTGTAGAAAAGTTGATGATGATATTGTTATATATAAACAAACCAGATTTTACTCAAGGTTAGACACTAATCCTACTAGAGTTGTAATGGAGGTAGAAGTAACGGTAGTGAAATTTAAAAAGTTTAACGAAACCTTCTGTAAGATCGTCACAGGATTAACCAGAGAACCTAACACTAGTCTTGTTTATGTCCTGTCTAACTCGTGGCCAGGATGCAAAACCGTGATTCTCAGCTGCTATCTTACTGTAAAAAAAAAGTGAGAGGCTGATCTGTACAGGGCATTTCTGTGCAGCTACCACACTTCCATGAGAGAACATTCTTACTGGTTGTGATTTGCATCTATTCCGGCAATTCATCTTTGTTGGAACACGTGTATTCAACCTTGGTAGGACTCAGGTGCTGCCACTGCCCAAGGCTCAGCACAACCCCATGCATTTCATTATTCAAGGCTTAGCCAATATCTCCATTATTTCACACCCCTCCCCGGCGTATTGGAGGCACGCTGTCTCCAGATATCACTTCTCACTTTACACCAAAAAGGAAATTGCCATACATGTTCATCGTTTGAAATTTAAAGTTTGTCTAATGTTATGTATTGACTGTATTGTAATGGAAATCACTGTCGTAAGAACTGTTTTACTGAACTTGTTAAGTCTTTGATTATTGTCATAACTAATTTCTCTCTCTCTCTCTCTCTCTCTCTCTCTCTCTCTCTCTCTCTCTCTCTCTCTCTCTCTCTCTCTCTCTCTCTCTCTCTCTCGTACACACACACACACACACACACACACACACACACACACACACACACACACACACACACACACACACACACACACACACACACACACACACACACACACAGTATTCATGCCCATTACACTTCTATTCAAATTCCATCAAAGCTTCATCAAATTTCAAAAGATTATAAGTGGACGTAGTTAACAGTCGACGTTCAGCTGCGTGTGTTGCTGGGAAGGCTCTGCACTTGTTGATATCCTATAACTCTACTGTATCCCAACTCCCGCTGACCTCGTGTAACGCCTCTCAGCAGTATTAAGAACAGCAGTAATAGAAGTAGCAGCAGCAGCACCATTAGTAGTAGTAGTAGTAGTAGTAGAAGTAGTAGTAGTAGTAGTAGTAGTAGTAGTAGTAGTAGTAGTAGTAGTAGTTGTAGTTGAACTAGTAGTTCTACCGGTCATCAATATTGAGGTGCGCAGGGGGATGTAAATAATTAAGGATCCATCATTTATTCTTGGTGTACCTGGATGTTTTCATTTATTCATCACTATAAATTTCATTATAATTGTATTCCTGTTTCTAATTTTCGTTTCTGTTCCATGTGCTGCTCGGCTTCCTTCTACAGTATGTAAGTATCACCTCTGATTTTGTTGTGTTTTCTCCTTTTTTTCCATATCATAATATTCACTTTTCTTGACGTCTTGAATGCTACAAAAATGGTAAGTTTCCATCAGTAAATCCAGAACAGTATCATCGGTGGTGGTGGCTTGCCGGTTCAGAGTCGATTTCTCCCTGGGATTATCGTGGACTTGTTTCTGTGTGACGTCATTCATGTATTTTCAGAGTGGAGTAGCGAACGTATCTCAGGTCAAGGTCGCTTTCTTATAAGGCAATGTTGTGAATATGTGACGGTGTGTCTGATTTATTCCTGTCCAGTGTTGGGAAGGTGATGGCAAGATGAGAAAGTGCACGGGGTACAGGGATGGGAGCTTTGGAGAGAGAGAGAGAGAGAGAGAGAGAGAGAGAGAGAGAGAGAGAGAGAGAGAGAGAGAGAGAGAGAGAGAGAGAGAGAGAGACGAAAAAAAAGTGGGAGTGAGCGAGGGCTACAAGACCCAGACGGGCCATGACCTCCCCTTGAAGGGCACGGTGCGACCCTCTGGTCAAACTTTCAGCACTGATGTCCACCGCCCGTCTGCGTCTATAATTATTTATCATGTGTCAAAAATGCGTAGCCGAGCGTGCGTGAATGTATGCATGACCCGGCCCGGTGTAGCGAGGTGGCAGGCCGAGCACGAGGACGCCTTTGCAAAATCTTACCTTGAAAGTCTGCTTTACACCCACTCCTTCTTGGATGTTTGATACGTCCAAAAGGTGTGAACCCACCCACCCCAGCATGGGAACTGGCCTCACTGTTCACGAGATCCTTCAGGTGACCCGCGCCCTCTCTCTGTGGGCCTCCGGGATGGCTGGCCAGCACGTGTCGCCGTAATTCCGCCTTGCTTAGTATTCATGAAGCTCTCGTGGCAACCAGGATCCATTTTATCGTGATAAATTTTGGACTGTGTGACCAATCCGAATTGTATTTCTAGGATTATTTTTTAATACTACTACTAATGTTCGACTACTAAAGTTCTACTATTACTACTAATGATAATAATAATAATAATAATAATAATAATAATTATTATTATTATTATTATTATTATTATTATTATTATTATTATTATTATTATTATTATTATTATTATCATTATTATTATTATTATCATTATTATGCTGTTACTCCTTTACGGTTAAATGGGAAAAATGGCATCTGTTGGAAAAAATAAATTATCGCAGGTCTTCTGTTAGATCTCCATAAGCTGTTCTTGTATTGGTAATATTAGATGTTTCATGTCCTGCTATTAATTGCTGTAATATACATACATCTGGGGTTTTCACTGACTCACTGGGTCCAACTTCATGTCTTCCGGGCGCTGTGTTTGTACTTTGCTCTCAGTGTTGGACGCCAAAAGCCGCGTCGCCCAGCTAAGCTCCCACGCTCATCAAGGGGAGAAGAGCGAGGCACCGGGGCGGAAACTGGGGAGGGAGAGGCAGTGTTATTCTGTGGGAGGGGCGCGAAAGAGACCACGCAGAACACGGAAGCTATTTAGAAAGGGAAGAGCTGGACAGAACTTCCGACGGGTGTAGTTGATGTTTAATGTGGCGGGGTAGTGGTGAGGTACTGATGGATGTACTGTTTATAGAGGAACGGAGATTTACAATTTATTCTCTCTCTCTCTCTCTCTCTCTCTCTCTCTCTCTCTCTCTCTCTCTCTCTCTCTCTCTCTCTCTCTCTCTCTCTCTTCTAGCTTCTCTTCCCAGTGGAAACAAATTTTCATCATTCATAAACTCTGCGCGCTCTTGCACCGTGCGCCGTGTAGGCAGTAGTACGGCGTAAATATTGTTCAGCCAGACTGAAGAAAAACCTGAATAATATACGTAAGGTGTGAAAATATTATCACCAGCATGCGTGAATTCATGGGCCCCTAATGCACCAATCGACAAGCGACATTTTTCGTCGAAGGCATTGATGTTTTCCTATATTTAACACACGGTGGGAGATGCTGAAGGGGGAAGGGGAGGGAAAGACCCCGCCACACTATTTCCAAGGCAGTGAGGGGTTATAGTGCTGGAGGAGACGGAACTAAACCAAACCGCAAGGACATCGATGAGTACAAGAAAAGTATAAATTTATACTTGACCTTACTCTGCTTAACACATCTACGTCACAGCTCACCACTCACGGGATACGGCTTCAAGATTTTAAGGATATTTTAGTGTTAGAAGAGGAAATAATGATACTCTTGTCTTCTTGACTACCGTATCTGGATGAATAGTAGCAGCTCGTTCCTTGACCTCAGATAAAGGGAAAGAAGAGCTAAAGCAAAGGTCCTCAGTTCAATTTGGGTCTTAGCAAGGGAGGGAGACGGGCTGAGTGTGGGAAAGACACTCCGATTTCTTTTCAGTTTTAGTATTTTGTATTCAGTTGACTTCCTGGCACCAGATCTTTATCAATTGTATTTTGAGGCACTTTGAACATCATATAAGTTCAGATAAGCTTAGTATGACTTGACTTGTCTGTCCAGGAAAACCAAGACCTACTATAATATTGCTGGTCTCTCCCGCCCTTGCTCCCTCCACTTATCGAGGCTTTGCAAAGTCGAGGAGCTTGCACGTTTTCCGCCAGCGTGGATAGGCATGCCTCTACCAGCATTCCATTATCTCTGCTTTGTGCCTGGGAGCTGAATCAACAACGTGAGAGAGAGAGAGAGAGAGAGAGAGAGAGAGAGAGAGAGAGAGAGAGAGAGAGAGAGAGAGAGAGAGAGAGAGAGAATCTTAAGTTTACGGAAAATGTCGTTTTAGATATTCGAGAAATGATTTTTAGTGTGTGTGTGTGTGTGTGTGTGTGTGCGTGTGCGCGCGTGAGCCTGCGTGTGCGTGTGCGTGCATCCGGTAAGTGTTGTCTGGAGTGAGCCCAAGTGCCGCCTTGATACCAGAGCACTGGCAGGGATCCACGGCACACTGAAGGAGCACCGTCACGTCCCGGGCGGCTGGCCACTGCGAGCTGGATCCCGGCAGCGGCGAGGCTCGTGGCGCTGTGGGCTGCTCGCTCGTGTGTCCATAAATTAATTTGAGTGTTTGGTAATAACAGCCTCTGCCACTCACTACACGGCCCTCGCTCACGACTCTCGGCCGTGGGCGGGCGCGGCCTGGAGTGGGCGGGACTGTTTGCTGTGGGCTGTGGGCGGTGGGTGGGGGAAGGGAGAAGTGGATAGTGGCTAGGATGTGGAAATAGTCGACTTGTAGATATATATTAAAATGGGATGGGTGGGTGTGGCGCGGGCTGGAAGGATGGTGGTGGTGGTGGTGGTTATGGTGTGGAAAGTCGGGGTGTAGGCAGAGAAGGTGCGCTTCAAGACCTGCAGCACTCCCGCTGTCCACGCCCTAACTTTCCATTGGAGGAGGCGTGGCGCAAGCTGAAGGCCTGCTGGGTGTGGTGAGGGCAATGCACACCTTGAAGGGCGGGAAGACGTTACAGCTTAGCGGTATTGGTGGAAGAGGAGAGCCAATCCAGGCATATTAGGAAATTGGGGATTTATATTTCTAAATTTACATCCGTGTCTGAGTAAGCAGTTCACGGAAAGTCACCACAGACGATCCCCCTTTTCATAACCAACAACAAACATTTCCTTAATATGTGGCATAGTTGTGTATCAAGTGTAGAATTCGGTTAAACACCATACTGATAATGTGCAGTTTGGCGTGAGCATAAGTCGCCTTTGTAACACTAGAATTTGCCACTGTCCCTTTCAAAAACATTAAACACTTCTTACTTACTTTTCCTTCGTCGGCTGCCCTCGGAGGAAGCTGTGCAGGTCGGTGTTGCCATGCAGGTGTGTTGGTCGAGGTGGGTGTTCGTCACATGCCTTGTCAGCGGCGGGGCCCTTGTCGCTTTAACCCTTGCCACATTTACGCCGAGCGGGTGGAAAATATGCCGGGTGTAAAACTATGGCTCGCGTGCTGTGTTTTTGGAGTGCGACATAAAATGCTTCCGAAAATAAAACTGAGTTGCGCCATGGAGGACACCGGGGAAGGGAAGGGAAAACACCTGCATTATTACCTTCCCACCGGCTGTTTGATGTTCTGCTCCTTTTTTGTTCTGTATAGTTTTATTTAGCACGGGTCCCGCCGATTGTGTGTGTGGGTGGATGGGTGTGTAAGTGAGTGGATGGGTTGGTGAGTGGGCACGTTTTTTAATACTATTCGTAGCAGATTATTTTAACTAACAAAGTAGATAAATCGCACCTTAACAGGCACACACTCCTTCCTGCCGCTAGAGGGAGTTAGGCGAGGAGCAAAGATTAAACTCAGACTTGGCTCACATAACCTGGTCAGTCAGGCCGCTCCGAGCCGGTGACGTGGGGATGGCTGAAGCACCCCCCCAGGAGTGACGTATTGTTTAGTACGTCTCGCTATGGGGTGCTGCGCCCCTCCTGAGCGTTCCCACACTCCAGGTGGACATAACTTTGGAATTCAAGATGCTTCACTCCCAGCCTCACGCAGGGGCGGTGTGTTTACATCAGCATGGTACTGAGCGACCCCTGATGTTTTGTCCTTGTTGCTGTGGTTTTTTTGTTGTTTTCCCCCAAAGCGACTTATAAAGACTTCCTTTGTGACAAGTTCCTGAATTCCCTGTGAACGAGCTGTGCATCCTTGGAGAAGTTTCGAATGTCATGAGCAAGAGATGAATAAAATAAGATACAATGTCTTATTTTGAGTAAGAGCAACAGAAAGTAAGGAAGTTTTTGATTGATGTGTGAAGGAAGAATCTGAAGGACATTCGCGTGTGGCGGGCAGGCGACAAGCCAAGTTTGGGCGACACTTTGTTCCCAGGATGGCTCGCACCCTCCCCCTAGCTCCCTCCAATAGCTTCCCCAGTCCCCTCCTCCCTGGGGCCTCAGCCATATGGCCTCTCCAGTATTAATTTCCATAGTAAATTGGGGTGAGCAGGTAACCCACAGTGGGCAGGCAGCGTGAGAGTTGACCCTCGCTGAACATACCAGTACTCTACCTGCCTCTTCCACCGCCACCACCACCACCACATGTCTCTTCACCATCTTTTAACCACCTGTCACCACCACTACCATTTGGTGACCTGCCTCTTTCCCCTCGGCCGTCTCCCCCCACAGCCCCACCATCTGCATCTGCTGTTCAACTCCACCCAAGAGCAGTGGCTTCTCCCCGCCATCACCATCACTAGTCTTCTCCTCTACACTCCTTGACAACAACATTAAGTGTTTGGACAAGTGATTAGGCCCTTGCATGCACATGGTAATGATTGGAGCAGTAGGAGTGCGAATCCCACCGATAGTTAACCTTCCCCAGTTCCTCAGTGCATCAGTTAATATTGCTGTTAAAACAATAAAATATTCAGAATAACCAAATTACCACTTGGTCTGGTAGTGGCAGTAACGGGTCGGACAGCCCTCGTGAGCCTAGCGGCCAGACATGGAAGAAAAACAATGCCTCCACAGCCTAACAATGCCAAACCCCTCCTCCACCTGGAACCATCTGCCATGTCCTCCACCACAGGTCACACCGTCACCCCTGCCTCCACCTCTCTCTCTCTCCACACCGCACGTTTCTTCATACCTGTTTCAGCCATCTGTTTCTTATGTCACCATCTTCCCGCACCTCCACCTTCACCATTCACTTCCTCCTGACTCACCTTCTCTGACTTTCATTGTCTCGTTTCCTACTTTCATCTTTATTTTCTATTCCCTATGCCATAACGCTCTCTCTCTCTCTCTCTCTCTCTCTCTCTCTCTCTCTCCTCTCTCTCTCTCTCTCTCTCTCTCTCTCTCTCTCTCTCTCTCTCTCTCTCTCTCTCTCTCATCTGTCCGTCATCTGTCCCACCACATGCCTCCAGCTATCTCGCCATCCATCTAAGTAATATCTGTCTCCGTATCATTTACACCTGAAACCTTCACCTCGCCGTCACCGCCATCAGTGTTCCTCCCTTTGTCGGTGGGCCTGTAGGTGGAGCGGTGAAAGGTACGCCCCGGGGATGAGGCAGGTGAGAACTTTATCAGCGCCGCTCATTAGTACAGGTAGACGGCTAATGAGGTGATCTCCTGCACAGTTAAAAACAAAATATGCCTTTGAATTTTGTTGATGTTATCGAGTACTGGTTTTACCGAGACAGAGAGAGAGAGAGAGAGAGAGAGAGTCGTGGAAAATCTACATGCAATTCGTGCGAAGAACAGTCCGTAGAGTGAAAGACGCGTAGATATTTGCGTTGTCACCTTTTGCATGGAAGGAGACTAATTAGGAAAGCCAAAGCAGTATTAGTGGGGGATGAAATATGGAATTTTCGCAAGGTGTTACGTAATGAGAACAAGCGTCCAGTATTTAGAGACTTTCCTGTCGCTGTCATTTAGGATGATGAAAACCTGTTTGTAACTGGTGATTGGAAAAACAAGGTGTGGAGCGCTGAATACAACCACTTCCCCTGGCGGCACAAAAACGATGAAAACGGAAGAATTCAGACACTGTATATATACCATCATTGTCCTATTCTTTCTGATGGGATGCCTGTTTGTCAAATGGTGCGGAAGATGTTGTCGGAATAACAGTGAACAGAGCACAGATCACGGTTGGATAATGTGACAGTGAACGATAAAAACAAGTCGAACAGGACACTTGCGTTAATACATTCAAAAGAAAAGTGGCCGTTACCATGCCAGCCATACAGGTTAGAGAGGAAACAGCAGATTTATTGAGAGAGAAAGAGGCAGAGAGAGAGAGAGAGAGGAGGAGGAGGAGGAGGAGGAGGAGGGTACAGAGGTTCATGAGATCAGCAGCCTGAGAACTTGTGAACCAAAAGTTGATCATCTTTACGTCGGTAATTTGGTGATCTGACACCATACTCGTAGTGGAGCCTTCTGTCAGTTCATCAGAATGAAAATGCCTCAAGTTTTGTTAGCTTGTCTTTGGCTTAATGAGGGCGTACCATTTTCTTGATTCATATGCTTAAGAGTGGAAGAAATTTTTTTTTTTCCTTGTAGTGGAGCCTTAAAAGTTGGTGGTGATGGTGAACTAATTTTATAACTGGAAATTTCAAATTTTCTCGAGTTTAATATGCAGGATTGGACGATTATGTTGATGAAATGTAAACTACATACGACGGAAAATAAATTGTTTCCTGGTAGACAAGAAAAATACAGTTACTGAAAGTGCCGTCCCAAAATTTACAAGATCATGAAGTGGAACGTCATCAAGACCACTCATTCGTGTGTGTGTGTGTGTGTGTGTGTGTGTGTGTGTGTGTGTGTGTGTGTGTGTGTGTGTTGTGTTGTGTTGTGTGTTATGTAATGTGTTTCCAGTGAGTGAGTGAGGGAATGTTGGTGAGGCGGCGGCGGAGGAGCCGACGCTGTTATGTAAATCGACAAATGTGTGGACAGGCGTCTCCCAGGCTGACATTTGTCACCGTCCACCTGTGACAAATTAGGTTGTTCTCTCCTCACCGCCAACCACACAGTCCTCCCCCACACACCACTCCACTACACCACCCCCTCCATCTCAAACTATCCATCTACCCTTTGCACCACCTGACATATCCCTTCCAGCCATGAAAATGTATTTTTCTATCATTATCGCCATTCCCTCGCCCACCGCACCCCTAATGCACTCAACCATAGAGTCATCACAACGTGACTATCACCAGCATCCCATCGCAACCTTTATATGTCTGCCACTTCCATACGATCCCAACCTTGACGGGTTTGCTTTAAAACATACAGACCTGTACTGGCGCAATAATTACTTGAAATATATCAATAAGTCATATTATACAGAAAAAAATCAATAATTGAATAACCATTTAATCAACGAAAAAAAAAAAATAAATAAGGTGCTTAATGAAAGCATACTTTGCTCTTTCTTTTATTTTTTTCATCCATCCCCCCATTCAGTAACGTTTGCTTAATTTTTTTTCTGTAAAATTTGGTTCGTGGGGAGAGTACAACTGTAGCGTACTATGATGAGGGTACGAGTATGTATATACAAGTTATAGGGTTATCACCTGTGGCGTCTGGTGAGTACCTGGCCATGTAGTGTGATAACTGTGCTGTTCAGCGGAATTGTTCATGGCAGGCTAATCATGGCAGATTATCACACCTCCGTGGGGAATTGAGATAAATTAGTGTTCACTGGAGGTACAGCAGAACGCCAGGTGGCCCACAGGTACACATCATCATCCCTAGAGTCCCCCTGTGTGTGTGTATGTGTGTGTTTTGTATTTTTAGTATCTTGTACATTACAAGTTTGAGAGAGAGAGAGAGAGAGAGAGAGATTGCTTTGGAAAAAAATATATATCGATAGAATGTCAAATACTTGTTGACATCATGCTGAAAACTTGAGCAAACACGAACAGAAGGCGTCAAGGCATGAAGGATGGAGTGGAGTCAACTGGGTGGCAGGCGGTGACAGCCAGTGTGGGGAGACCAGGTGGTGAAGTCAGTCACCGAGTCAAGAGGTGGAGAGAGAGAGAGAGAGAGAGAGAGAGAGAGAGAGAGAGAGAGAGAGAGAGAGAGAGAGAGAGAGAGAGAGAGAGAGAGAGAGATAGAGAGAGAGAGAGAGATAGGGAGAGAGAG
>CM035207.1:10225679-10238890 GCA_020233015.1 Callinectes sapidus | reverse complement strand
CTCCCCGATCATTCTCTCTCTCTCTCTCTCTCTCTCTCTCTCTCTCTCTCTCTCTCTCTCTCTCTCGCTCTCGCTCTCTTCGTAACGCGCCCCCCACTTCAAGATTCCCTCCTCCTTCATATCACATCCTCCTCCTCCTCCTTTTCCGATCTCTCCCACAGCATCACACACACACACACACACACATGCTGTATTTTGATGTGTTCTTGTTCAGTATTTTGCACAGTGAAAAGTAATTAATGTTTTCCGTCAAGTTGCATTTGTTTCGCAGTATTTCGTGACACATTTTGCTTGGTTTCTATTTGCTGCCTTCTATTTTTTTCCTTCTTTCTTTTTTTTTTCTCTGCTTATGTTTTCTTTCTTTTTTTGAGTTCCAATCTTTCTTCATTATTCACATTAGACTCGTTGGTTATATCCCTCCTCCACCCCTTCCTACCCCAGACTCAACACGGAAATTGGTGTTTATTTCTCCTGGTACTTTAGTACTGTGTCAAGGGCTTTTCCACCAACCAAGAAGCTGTTATCCTTTGTGAGTAGATATTGTTAGCAGTGTTGTCTTCACTCCCGTTGCCTTGTCCATACACTTCAAGGTCATTATTAAGTAAGTGGAAACGATGTGAGACTAACCTTTGCATATCATTATAGACAGTTTTTGGTCCACACTGGAACGTTCTCATATAAATGAGGATACGTTCCCGTTAAAATTAAAGGTGATGTGTCTCTACAGAATCAGCCATGTTGTTGAAATAATTGTGTCGACATTTGTGCAGTCTTTTATCAGCAGTTGCCAAGATATATATGTGGATATATTGAAAAGTGAAAAGAGAGAGAACAGTTTTCTAGATCCCATAAAGTGATTGATTCATGAACGGTGCCACAACAACGTGCACGTCTTGCAGGTTTGTTAAAGACATTGTGTGGCACCATCTTTGTTTCCTTCCCGGTGATGTTTTGTGCAGCCATCAGTAAACAGGAGCAGCGGACGTGCTTCTGCTAAGAAGACGTCAGCTGAACAAAGGTGTTGGAGTGAATGTGTAGGCGGTGGCCGGCGGTGGTGTAGGCGTGATGCCGTGACGCGCGTTATGTTGTAGAAGTTGTGTGAGTGGACATTTTTTGCTGCACTTGTTGTTTGTTGCTTTTTTTGACGCACATGTACCGTACATTCCTGATGTGTGTGTGTGTGTGTGTGTGTGTGTGCTGCCATGCAGTGAGTGTTCGTGATGTCCGGTGTACAAATAGCAAAAACATTTTGAAGGGTACATTGCATTGACAAACGTAGTACGCAGGCACACACACACACACACACACACACACACACATACACACACACACACACACACACACACACACACACACACACACACACACACACACACACACAGTTTCATAATACAAATGTCCTTTACAGTGCTGGTAGGTATTTTTCCTACAACTTCTGTTAGGGTTAGTTGGTAGACGATCATCCATGTTGGCACAGACCAGCATGGTTGACGCCTTCCCAGAGGCTCGTCCCGCCCCGCAACATCTCCCTGAGCCAGTCACCGGGTAAGGAAGAGACAGTAGATGAGAAGCATGCTGGTATTTCTCAGCCACTCAGTGATTGTTCAAGAAATTGCCAACTTGCAGCAGGATTCGAACCTGACTCGGAAGTCATCTTGTCTAAATGCTGACTTTTATGCCACCGCCTATAGATTCTTTTACCACGTAACTGTCTAGGGTTTTTTTAAGAAAATAATTTGTTAAAGAAACAAATGGCTAATGTCTAAGTAATAATGGTTCTCGTATTTTGTACTTAATAGACCTTTAAGCAATATTTAGTAAGATTAGGAAACACTGGAGAGAGAGAAAGGCTATCTGATTTATGAGACAGATTTTACTATCATTCATATGGCTGCGGACATGTCTGAGTCAGCACTCGCTGAATATCTTTGCATACGTGATAAGAAACCTGAATTGAATAATTATGAAACCAGTTTGGTCATACGTTGAAATAGGTGGTGGCGGGTTAAGTATTTCTGTCGTTGATCAGTTTTCTGTTTGTATTTATCTTTTAGCATTTTTTTTTTTTTCATTATGATGGTTTCTATTGATTGTTGCCGATTTCATGATTAGGAGAATTATGCTATTCATTACTTATTTATGGCAACTTATAATGTAACCGATGTTATATTGCGTTAATATTTGATTTCATTAGAAATAGCGGATGTGAACTACAATTGAACACTTTTAGGTAAGATTTTTCAAGTCACTAAATAGTTTTCTCACAAAGAATACATCCACAACTGGAACTTCTTTGAAACAGAATCCTAACACATATAGGCATATAAACCCTAGATGTGACTGCACCTAGTGACGATTGGCGAGGTGTAGGCTTCATGTGTGTAATGGAACGGAGGTGAAAAGTGTAGCGCCAAGTGAATTAAAGTGGGTGGTATGACTGTGTATAGCCTAAAGGAGGTAGGAAAGTGGGGTGCAGCGTGCTAAGTATGGTGTATGTGTGTATGTGCGGTGTGTGTGTGTGTGTGTGTGTGTGTGTGTGTGGAGGCGGGACGTACCCAGCTAAGCCCGACGGTCGATTTATTGCCGTTTAACCTAAGCAGCCGTCAGTTCACCTGTGTATCCAGCGGCTGGTCTGCACCCCCGCCCCCTTAGCCATACCTGTGTGGGGGACCGCGGGGATGTTTCCAAGTCTGGGTGTTGAGATTCACTAGTATGGTCCGGGAGTCAAGCGACAGGTTTGATGCATTGGCACCGTCGTTGTCCTCTTATTTGGCTCCACGGCGCGAGGACGACGTGACCACCAACACACCTCTGCGTACACCACCACCGCCACCACCATCACCACCAAAAGCGCATGCTTGCACACTGTGTCTGAGCCTTTGTATTGATACTGCATTGGCTTCACGACCTGATGATAGATGCTAAGGATGGGTTATCTCCACTTGTTTCTCTTGTTTCATTTGTGTAATGTTGAGTAGAATACACTTGAAACTAGCGCTTATTTCTTCTTCAAGTAAAATCGAAATCAACACAGCAGCTTCAAAGACTCGGCAAGAATCGATGTAATGACTCTTGACTAACGTTTATCCACATCAGTACAACAAAAGAAAGATTTTTTTTTCAAATTCATTTTGTTTGTAATGAGTGTGGTTATTACTACTAAAAGAAATCCCTTGTATGGACGTATAAGAGATCTTGTTGGAGGAGGAGAAAGTTCTGATCAAGGGGAACACTGGTGGACAGAGCGATGTTAACAGAGTTCGCATTCTGTTTCGACAAGTGTCATTCTAAAAGACAGATGTCAGTTTGTGTCGTGTCCGCCCCTGGCCTGGCCGTGTTCTTACCTGCTGAGTTGCCAGTGGGTAATGCTTCAATATTCAGGGCTTCCAACAATTAATAAGTAATGAATAAAGCCGAGAATTAAAACTGTGTGTGTATTTGTGTGCGTGCGCATGCGCAGTGTGCATGCATTCTTATGTACACGTGTGTGTAAAGCATTTTAAGTCGCACTGTTAATAATCAGTGTCCATTTCGCCTCACTGCTTTTCATAGATTATCCGTATTAAAGCCATGGGAGAAGAGTCCTTAACTGAACATGATTGGGAATGAAACTCGTCGTGGGCGGTGGTGGGGTGGTTGGATCCGCCTGTGTGGAGGTACAGATGCTCCTGCCCGTGCTTCTCCGCCTGCTCAATGCGCACCCCACTCTTGTCCTTCCCGACCCTCTTCTGTCGTAGTTGTTATTGGAAACAGAGGCCAGCTGTCCTTTATTTACGTGTCGGGATGTTGACGAGGCGCTGACAGTACACCACTTATAGTGGCGGAGACTTTTTTTCCTTTCTTTCTTTTCTTTGTTCGTTTCAGTGTTGCAGAAAAACTTGTCTTCTTAACGAATTACTTTGTTTTTATTATTTTTTGTTGGGATGAAATTGAGGAAAAGGAAGTCACCCTCGGTAATCTGGGAGGCCTGGCGTGGCGGGACCTGTGGGAGGACAGTGACAGAAACGGTTATTGGGGTTACGTGGAAACCCTTGATGAGGGGGTAATTCGGGGCACACACCCTTTGTTATGGAAATGCCCTCGACCATTCCTGTCTTCCCTCACCCTCGCCTTCGCTGCCACCACTCTCACCATTCCCTATTTCAATAAACCACAAGATTCGACCTCGTCACTATTTTCTCGTAAATCTTGAGAGGAAAGAAAGCAGACACGAAGAATTTGTCTACTCAATTCGTATGTTTTGTCTGTTTAGTGGAACCCAGGACCGTGTAATTATACCCCGCGTTGGACAATAAAGACACAACTGGCGCCTACGCTGTTTCATCAGTGATCTCTTGGCGCCAGCAAGTGAAGGGTGTTGGTATGGAGGGGCAGGACCGCTGATGACATACACAGAGTCTCTTTCACCCCATCTCCTCTTCGTAAGCGAACATGCAGACACTGTGCATTACCATCAGCATTAGCCAACTTTCCTCATTCTTGCAGTGGAGTGCAATGCAGTCTGGGAGTGTAGCAAAGATTCTAACCTTTCATACAATACTTTTCTTTATATCCAGGGAAAACAGTTCGTTAAATAAGGTAAAGGATTTAGAAGACACCTTATTGCACTTTCAAAATCAATATAAATACCCTGAGACGTAATTTATCTTGCGAGCCATTACCCGTAAGTCACCTTTAGGAAACGTCACACGCAAGGCTAATCATGTTAAGTCTGTCTCAATGCCTGCTATAATAATGACAACAAAACTGTGATTCGATTTCGTACCAGATTTGAAGCGTGACTCCCTGGATACTTTAACAGCAACACGAGTTTGGAGGCATTAGGAGGAGGTGTTTGCAAGTAAAGATAAAAGAAAAAGAGTGAATACAAGTCCTTGAGGGAGGAAGGCATTCGCCAAACCTCACCCAGGGACAGGTGACCACTGTATTGGTGCTGGCAGAGGGATAACGCACCTTGATGTCTTGACGTTATTTTCTGTTAGTTTGTTCCCGCTAGCGATGTTAGTTTGTTCCCACTTGCGATTTGATGTGGAGTTTTAAAAAATAAACCATACGTGCATTACAGGCTCATGTAATAAAACCTGTTAGTTCGTTTTGGGTCTCACGATACTATTGTGGTGATACTAAGTGGTTATATTAGTTGTACTAGTGAGAAATAGTATCAGCATTAATTAAGTCTTATAAAAGAATTAACAAAGTATTATTACAAAAAACGAGAATGTCCTCTCTTGTGAGGTGTGACGCTGGTATAATTATGGACGTAAGGACAGGCCACAGGACTGTCCGTATCCTTGGCCGTCTTGTGTCTCGTATGTAATGTGCGCCGTGGACAAGAAGTCGACGTGAAGGAAGTGATTGCCTCCTGTTGGCTGTGGAACATGGGCTTGGTCCGCGCGCGCGCGCGCGTGTGTGTGTGTGTGTGTGTGTGTGAATGTTTGTACATATTTTTAGCATTGTTTACACGCATTGTAGCATTAAATTATTCTCTTTCTTTTCTGACCTTTTCTTTCCTCCTTCCTTCCCCTTTCTCATGCCCGCTTGTTCGCGCTTCCTCTCTTTTATTCCTTCATATGTAAAAAAGATAAACAATTGAGAGTGTAAGCGGAGAGGTTAGGTTTCCCTTTTGGTCAGTGAGCGAAGGATGACCTGCCAGGCGGCTAGTTATTATACCTCCCCTCTCACGCCCACCGCCGCCCGCCCTCCACCATCCATCACCCACGCTAACTACCTTCGCAGGCTCGCACCGCTAAAACAATGGCGGCGGGGCAGGGCGAGTCCAGGCCCTTCATGCAGCTCTTGAAGGCTCACGCAAGAGACAAGTTGAAGGTGCCTGCGGGATGCTGCGAGGCGGTGGTGGTGGTGGTGGTAGGCGTCATGCATGGATGATTGATGTTCTGTTGCTGCGGATGTTCAGTCTAAAACGAGTCACGAAGAGGGTGAGGGAGAAGCTGTGCACGGCGACTGAGTAGGATAGTGACAAACGTGATTTTATTTCGTCGTGTTATACCGCTGAATCTTCGAAGTAGGGAAGCGATGGGACATGAGGCAGTGATGGTGGTGGTGTTACGACGGAGATAAATCATAAAAACTCCATCATTTCAGCTCGTAAAGTGATATTTTAAGTCGTAAAAGTAGACGTGATGGAAATCGGAGAAGTAACGGTGGTGGAATTATGAAGGGGAATCGAACGGCAGCTGGTGCATTGATGGGTGAGGATAGGGAAGCCGGGGCGGGAGGCGTGTGGCGAGGGGCGTGGCGGGAGCGGCGGGCATCACCAGGAGGTCATTACCTGGACAAGGGCCCCTGCCGTGAGCGATGACCCATGGCCCCTGACCGCCGCCGCCTCACCTAATGACCTGTCCCCCTCACTCCCGCCCCGCCTCGCTCCAAGCCCCCAGCAGGAACCGTGGCCAGGCGGGGCGAGACTACTGGGACAGACACCTTTCCCAGCCCCTCCCACACACCACTCATTTACAATATATTCTCTCTCTCTCTCTCTCTCTCTCTCTCTCTCTCTCTCTCTCTCTCTCTCTCTCTCTCTCTCTCTCTCTCTCTCTCTCTCTCTCTGTAAGCATTAGTGCACTCTCGTACCTGCAGATATAAAGCACAGGTATTGCATGTTTCTAGGAAAACAGATTGGTAGGGGGCGCAGGAGCCTTACTCGGATTACAATTTTTTTTACTGGCAACCCGTGTAAAGAATGCGATATGTAACATTTTTTTTTAATCATCCGTGTCTGTTTTGTATGTGTATTACTATTCAGATTTCAAAAACTGTATATAAATTTGCTTGTGTTGTTGGCCAGAATAAACGCTGAATTGCTGAGAAACTTAGGAGGAATATATTTTCGCGTTTTGGCACCTTAGGGAAGATTTATCCAAGACTATGAACAAACAAAAAATAGCGGAACATTGTCGAGGAAACTCATTTGTAATTTGAAGAGACGAAATGAACAACCGTACGAGATTACCTACATACAGTTCACCATTTACTATGAGAGTATCGCCAGTCATATAGTGGAAGAAAGCTTAGAGAGAGGCGTCAGCAAAAATGTATGTAGCAGGTTAGTTAGTATTTTGGTGTCCGTACCTCTCATCAAAAAGTGCCCTTCCGGAGAGAAACGAGCATGAATTTTCACACACCCGTACACGGCAACACAGGAGCAGCAACACCGTATCAGCCAGTCAGTCAGTCAGTTAGTTGGGCAGTTTAATGATATTTGGTGTAATCACTAAAAACAGGTTGAGTGGCAGAACAAAAAATAGCCTTGCGTTGCCTGTTTCCAGTGTATGTGATTGACGACAAGGACACAAATGTTTGGATGATCATATTAACTTTTGTGATGACCGTTCGTTTGCAGTGCACTCACCATTTTTCTTCCCACGGTGGGGTCAATATGTTCCCCTGACACAAGTAGACGTGACACCACACTGGGCAAAAAAAGAAGAAAAAAATGAAAAACTACTGTGAAAAGGAAACATATCTCTCTCTCTCTCTCTCTCTCTCTCTCTCTCTCTCTCTCTCTCTCTCTCTCTCTCTCTCTCTCTCTCTCTCTCTCTCTCTCTCTCTCTCCGCATCAACAATATGGCAAGCTGTGAAAATTATCAACAAAACCTAGCCAGACAGAATCCGGTGTTGTGGTATTCCGTATAATTTGTATTTCCTCACCGTCGCTCTTTCCTTGCACGCGCTTCATCATGTCTTTTTACGTGCCCTCCGAGTCACACATCCGTCCTCCCTCTTTACTTACACATCCCGACATCCCTCCCTCCTGTCCCTCACCGCACCGCAAAACTCTCCAGAGGATCGCTGGTGCCACAAAATCAGCCTGGCGATTATAGGTAACAAGAAACACTGTGTATCCCTTGTAATGGCGTGTTTGGGACCGAGGAAGCAGGAAACAATTCGGTTGAGCGTGTTTTATTCCAGGGCCGCCCGGAGGTTCATCACGACCCAGTGCTGTTGAGTCGCCCCTATCCTGACGCGCAAACCTCGAGAAATATAGTTTTGTTGCTGGTTTTCACGTCCCTTTTTTTCGTGCAAATGGCTGATGGGAGGAGGAAAGAAGCTGTAATAATAGAGAGAGGCAGGAGAACCCATTCGCGGGTCGTGGAATTATTTCTTTCTTTATAGAACTGGCCAGTAACGGAAATGTGTAAATGATGAAAGGTGAGACCATGTTACTAAGAATAGATGAGACATTAGTGGATGTCTGATTTTCCAGAGGCCCGAGTTTTTTTTTGTTTTTGTTTTTTGGCACAAATTTTAAACATTGGAATACGATTTTACTTTGGCTTCATGTATACTTTTTTCCCATGTCTTGTTATCGGACAAAGGGCGGCGCTTCCCTGGGGTGCGTGGTGACCTATCTGGTTCATTAGGAAGATGAATGCGGGGAAACGAGGCAGTGAAATGTTCCAGAAACCTCTGTTGCATAATGAGAACAACACCCGTGACACTGACACAGCTCATGCCGCGTCCCTTGGTGAAGTTTTCATCTGTTATGAGTGCACACTTTTCTTTTCTAAGCATAAGTATTACAAATTCTTTCATTTCTAACTTGATGTAGTCACTATTCTATAGCTTCACTATTTTCTAACGTGATATTAGCTAAGATACTTCATTTCAGAACGGTATGTATCAAATCTGACATATTCGTGTTGCAAAACAAGAAATCTGTCGCACTGACACCATTGTTAGTACCTGACACAAAACATGACGGGCAGCCGCGTCGCTCTTGGCCACGCCACGGCGCAGTGCCCTGGTTTCCCACCGACTTATTACAAAAGAACATTTCCTGCACATCGAGGAAAATCTACCGCGGGATCCATCACTCACCTCAGCATGAAGGAAAAACGTGTCATCCCACGGCCCTTGTCTCCGAAGCGGCAGGTGTGACTCACTTATTAAAATCATAAATATCCTCAGGTAGATGAGGTTAGCTTCCGGATGCAGGTCATCGCCGTGTTTGCTGCGCGTTTTTCCCTCGTTCCCCACACCACATTACGGTTTTTAGCGTCCTGCTGCGCCATCCTTCGTGTTCCCTCCTCATTAAGTGAAATTTTATCGTCGTTTCCTCACCTCATGTCATTTCCAGACTTCAACAGATAATGAGAGGAGGCCAGTATTATTAGTCGTGTCCGGAGTGGAGGGGAAGGTAAAATTGAATGTTTCGAAACAAATTCAGAAATCCGGAAAGGCCGACCTTCCACTCCTTCTCTTCCTGGGTGAATCTTGCTACTGGAATGTCGGTGTTGGTGCGTCGTGGGCGGTGTGGGGCAGGGCTGACACGGGCTGCTGGCGGTGGGGGTGGAGCTGTGGGATTTATGAGCAGTGAAAGGCAGTAGTAATGGTTGCAGGTGAAGGGGTGTAAGGACGCAATATGGCTGAGGCAATATTTTCTTCGTCCGCCACCACCCGACCCTCATCACCACTCTAGAACACCAATGCTGCGCGCCTGAGCTTTCCATAATCTCATACAACACTTAAGGAGCCTCGAAACTCAGACACACGTAGTTGTACTCCTCTGGTTTGACATCCTGCCTTGTGCCTGACACGTGACGCGACAACCACTGCCTTTTATCATTCCACATCCTTCTTTTCCACCACTCTCGTCCCATGTAATACTTTGTTTGTATATCTAACCTTTGTCTTATTTTCTCGAGATGCGGCCTTTCCATTCGATCAGAAAATTGACACTAATGTTTGGCGTCTCACCTACATACACCTGACGCCTGCTCCCACCACCCACACCTGTAAACATCAGACTCCTGGACGGCTGGCAGGTTTGCTATTGTCAGGAGGTGTTGTCTGACACATGTCTGACTCCGCGGCTGACCATAACACTTGACACCATGGGCGGCGCTCTCGACATCAACGCAAGATTGCATTCCTCGACGAAGACCTTGTAACTCTCTCACCACCACGACCATCACCTCCTCTAACAGACATGGGAGTGGAGGGCGGGGAGGGGAAGGACACAGGTGGTGGTGATGGAGAGGGTGGTGATTAGTGGTGGGGAGAGAGAGAGAGAGGATGGGAGTAGACCAGCCTCCCTCATCTGTTATGTGCCCCCTTTCTTCTCTCCCATCCAAGTCATTCCACCCCTGGTGATGTCTCCCGGTCCTCCCTCCCTGTCAGCGCCTCGCATTAAAAAAGACCCTTCATACACTTGTTGCACTCGAGTTCCTCTCCACAATCCCATGCACCTCAGTACTTGGCCCACTGCTGTCCTTCACACCTTGTCTCCTCCTCTCCCCTCCTCACCCCCTCGCTCACCCCTCACCCCGACCCACAATAAACCACGCGGCGTCATTGTCTCGCCATTGAAAGGCCTGTAATTATCTTAAACGGATTCCAGCATAAAACACGCCTCTTCCATACGGCAATGAATATTAATTTCCCATTATTGCCCGTCTGGGCATTAAAAGCGCGTACACTTTGAAAGGAGGCAATTAAAGGGACTCGGACTGTGTTTTGCCGGCAGAGTAATAATTACGGCTAGTAATGTATGCCTCTCTGAGGAGCTGCCGCCCCTCCCACCCCTGGCGCACCCCTGCCTCTGGAAAGCTGCCAGCCCTTCCACCCCTGCCTCTGGAAAGCCACTAGTCCTCCTTCCCCTGCCACAAACCTTCATCTCTAAGAATTCATCTATTCTCCAACCTTTGCCGCATCTTTGCTTCCATGGGAAGCTGCCAGCCTGCTGCTGTCCACACCTCTACTAGTGGAAAGCTCCTACATCCCTGCCACAACGTTTTACCTGTTGCCCTTCTCCACCTTACCTTACCCTCTTACCTCAGAGAAGTTCTCAGTCTTCTAGCCCTGTCTGTCAAAAAAAGAAATGCCTACAGAAACCAGGCATTCTACTCCCTGCTCAGCCCTGCCTCTCTGAGAAGCTACCAGGCTCATTCCTGCCGCACCCATGCCTCATACATCAGAATCCGTCAAAATCATCCGTGTCTGAGTCCCGCCTCGGGGAAGGGTTTAGCATCACCCTTGGCTCGGCAAGGAAGCGAAGTGGAGCACGCTGCCTGAGAATTACATCATACCATTGTTCCCGTCCTTGCTCCTCGCAGTGTGGCAAGGTAACGCCTGTTGCACCGTGGATAGCTGGGAGGGTCATTTTGAGCCTCTTGCTCCCGTGGCTGAGTTGGACATGCTGTAAACAAGGGTGATTGTGTTTTTATTACTTATGTTTTGTTTCTTCTTCTTTTTTTAAATAAGGCAAGTGTGAACACAATGGTTTTCTTCATCAAAAATGTTCTCAGACAGTTTTGGAATATGTTTGGATCGTTATAGAGGAATGTTAAGGAAAGTTGCAGTTTGGAAGGAAATACACACCGAGTTACTTCTGTAGAGAGAGAGAGAGAGAGAGAGAGAGAGAGAGAGAGAGAGAGAGAGAGAGAGAGAGAGAGAGAGAGAGAGAGAGAGAGAGAGAGAGAGAGATTAATGCAGATGATGAATGGAGTCTTAAAAGAGTAAGGAAGAGAGAAGAGGTTGATGGACGTAAAATGGAAAGGAGGAGGAGGAGCACCAGCAGCAGCAGGAGGAGTGACAGTCAAGTTGAATGTTTATTTTCGTCGTCATCCTGTGTTTACTGAGTGCTCTGTTCGCCCGTCCGCCTCCCCTCCACGATCACAGCGGGAAGGCCTGCAATTACGGTTGTCAGGCGCAGGTGTAATGAGCGTGTGGGGCGGACGGGGCGTCACTGTGCAGGGGAAGATGTTGGAGCAGCCGCCCGCCCTCGTCCCTCGCCTGCTTGCTATGCCCGGCTGCCCGCCCCATCACCACCTAATGACCGTCTTCGGCGTCGTCTTACAGGAGCAATTGTGTCAAATTATCCGTGCGGGGGGAGGGCCAGCCGCTTCGTGGGTGGGTGGTGGTGTTGCCTGCGTCTGCTCCAACACCACCACCACCACCGCCACCTGACCTCCCCTCCCCTCTCCTCCCCTCCCTTCCTTCCTTCCACTTCACCCTCCAGTTGACCATTCTGGATTACCCCCTTGTTTGAGAGAGAGAGAGAGAGAGAGAGAGAGAGAGAGAGAGAGAGAGAACGTGCTCAAGTTATATAGTACAGTATTTTTCACTTATGATTTGTTCTCCGGAGAAAATCATCCTCCAAAAAATTGCAACAAACTGCAGGCTTTGTAGCGAAGGAGAAGGTGCGTTCCTGCTGCAGCTTGTTGGGTTCGCTCCTCGTTGGTGGAGACAGAGTGAGAGGGCCAGGTGACGCCTCCCTTTGTCGGTGGCCAGGTGCACGTCCTCCTTAGTTTTGTTCTGCCTTATTTCCTATTCGGTGGTTTGTTCTACCTGCAGATTATCAGAAATTTATGACTATTTTTCTTCCTTTGTGTGTGTGTGTGTGTGTGTGTGTGTGTGTGTTTGTGTGTAGGTGGGTGGGTGGAAGAGACGTCTTAACCTACCACCACACGACCAGTCCTTCGCCTTAATAGAATCATCGCACCGCTGGTAATACGTGTAGGAATGTTTAATGGCAGTGTGCGGCCTGAGTAATTGCTGGGTAATTACCACAATTAATTACGAGCACATTAGGAGCGATTTAAGGGTAATTTAAATCGTAATTAGTGATGCAAACTTTTCCCCGCCAGTGTTCGTTGTATTACGGTGTTTACTTCGAATGGCCTCTTGTCGTGTTCTGGCGAGGCCACTCCGTTGATGCATGTTCCCGCCCTCCACCCCTCACTCCTGCCCTTCCTGCCCTCCTCCTTCGGTCCTTCCCTCCCCACGTCGCGATCTCTCCTCTGCTCCGCCTGCCCATTTACTCTACACTTGAAGATGGTGGACAGTGATCTTGTACGTGTGTGTGTGTGTGTGTGTGTGTGTGTGTCATAAATGTAATGAAAGTGATTCGCATTAAACAAGTGATAACTAAGGATGTTCCAGTAGATGATGTGCACATTACTTCTCTGTGTTCATGTACAAATATGTTACTTTGTTACCTGAAAGACATATCATATGCTGAGGGCTCCCAGACACGCCGCGGCCTTTTGTAGGTCCTCATGTCTTGCAGCAGTAATGATATGATGTCACACGTGGTCTTCAGGTACGAGTGGCTCTTAGGACGCTTTGTGCAGGACTTTACCGTGAAGGTTGACCACCACTGGGAACACCCTTTCCCCTGGGGCTCAAATCTGAAGATGCTTAGGTCTCTCTCTCTCTCTCTCTCTCTCTCTCTCTCTCTCTGTCTCTCC
>CM035207.1:10210863-10224447 GCA_020233015.1 Callinectes sapidus | reverse complement strand
GTCGTTCTCTGCCCTCTTTCTTCTTCTTCTTCTTCTTCTTCTTCTTCTTCTTCTTCTTCTTCTTCTTCTTCTTCTTCTTCTTCTTCTTCTTCTTCTTCCTCTTCTTCTTCTTCTTCTTCTCCTCCTCCTCCCTTCGCTTTCTCGCCATGGTCGTGCGTGGCGGGCCGTGGCGTCACAAGGCGTCACACAGAGTAAAAGGTTTTCTCGTCTCCAGCACACCGTCTCTCCCACATTTACACCTTTCCTTTATCTGCAATGCTGTGAAGGGACTCGCCTCTCTCAGTGTTGGACTACGAGTATGGCAGAATATTTTTGTTTTTCTCTTTCCATACCCGCACAGTTTATCGGTGCCTGTAATACTTGTTGCTTTGATCCGCTCGCGATTTATGAATTCCATAAAGAGAGTTTTCGTTGTAGCTTTTGTTTGTGTCTGCACGCGCCATAAAATCCGGTAAGTATTTATTGTCAAAGTTACTCTTTTATAGTTTTGGTGAATACATACATACTTTATTTTTAGAGGGAACCTCGGTCACCCCTGCCCGCCGCCCCACTCCTCTCTCTCTCTCTCTCTCTCTCTCTCTCTCTCTCTCTCTCTCTCTCTCTCTCTCTCTCTCTCTCTCTCTCTCTCTCTCTCTCTCTCTCTCACACACACACACACACACACACACACACACACACACACAGAGAGAGAGAGTTTTGGCAAGACATAAAAAGTAAATTAAATCCACAAAAGAAGACGGGGAAGAAATTTTGGGCGAAAATTACACTGCGTACAACAAAGAAAACGGAAGAGTAACAGCAATAAGATATAAATAAAAACCTCAGAAAAGGAAGGAAGGAAGGGAGTGACGCCACACGGGAAAATATAACCACGAGTAGGAAACAAGGACAGGGAAATGAAAGACGATGAAAACTTGACATATGGAACAAAGGAGCGGCGCAAAACGGCGAAGCGGAAACAATGAGTCAAGAGAAAACAAGTACGAGAAGAAAGAAATAAAAGAGAGGGAGAGAGAGAGGGAAATGGTGTCCCTTTCTCCCTGCCTACTACAGACAACCTTCACCCTCGCCTACCACACTCCACCTCCTCTCCGCAGACTAAGTGGGCCGGATTCCCCCGCTCTGTGTGTGTGTTGCGGCTAATTATGAGAAATGCGGGCAGTAGAGGACCCACATAAACCCACATAAACCCGTGTTCGCCAGTGTTCCCTCTCGACTCCGACCTCCGCTCATATTTATTTTTATGTGTCCGCTTCCCTGCCCAAAAGATGTTCGAGCGCTTCATGGGCCGCGTCCGAATGCGTCTGAAACTGTGTGGCTGTGACGAAGGCGTGCTGTGATAGGGCCAGATCGACCCGGATGTTCGGTGTCTGCAGTTTGGATATCTCTTTTTAGTTCCTTCGTTTGTGCATCTTAATAGTTTTGTAGCGAGAAGACTTATGATGTCAAGTCCTAAGTGTTAACAAAATTATATCATCTTATTTACTCTGTGGAATGTCAAGAAATGTGTCGGTCAAATATATATTGTGATCTTTACAGAGTACGTGTATTTCGTCACCTATTTTTACCTTAGTCCTTTGTTGGTCAATTCTCCAACTCCTATTTTCCACCCCTTTTAGCTATAGTTGCGTCTATTTTCAAGGTAATGTTGGGGTTTTGCACACTGAAGTAATAATTAATTGTTTGGATTACTCCTGCGTTTAGGGTTATTCTCGATTATGAAAGGCGTCCTGTTATTGTGGTGAAAGGCGGAAGGGACCATGATTGTGGTGATGGTGTGTGTTGCTATGGTGTATCCATCTTCCCCATTTTGCCACAAGTCACAAAACACACACACACACACACACACACACACACACACACACACACACACACACACACACACACACACACACACACACACACACACAAAGAACGAGCTACTCCATTGCTTCTCGTTCTCTCCTTTTCACTGCCAGGCATCGGGCGCAAGTATCTTTTTTTTCTTCTTCCTTGTCGCTGGTGATCGCTAAGCCGCCATGACCTGCGCGCCGTGCCTCCCCCACCATCCACTCATCACGCGCTCCCCCGCCCACCGTCCTCAAGTAGACAAAGATACAACGACTGAGATATTCACTTTTTTCCTCCTCATTTGAGATAACAAGACGCGGGATTCGATGTAGGTAGATTCTTCCTCCATTACTCACGCACACATTTCGGCAGCGATGCAGAAGAGAGGGAGGAATTGAAGGAAGGAAGAGGAGGAGAAGGAGGTGGAGGAAGAGAGGAGTGGGTTGGAGTGGAACAAGCACAAAGTTCTTCAACTCCCCGATTTTTCCGTCTCAGCCGTGAACGCTACTTCATTAGACAAGACGCCCTTGTAATGCACTTTTTTTATGAAGTTGTGTGCCCAAGTTGCTGCTCCAGGAAGAGGATGATCCGGCGCAAGTTGTGGGGAAGTTATGAGCGTTGCTGTGGTCTTTGTGTGTGTGTGTGTGTGTGTTAGTGAGTGTGTGTGTGTGTTGATCCATCAGACTTGCATTCCAGCCCTCGTGCAGACCTCTGGCTTGTTTCGTTCCCCAGCCATGCATTCTTACAGCCATCCAGTGTTTCCTGAAAGAGAGAAGTCACCACTGCGGGATGCAAACCTTGTCATTCCAATACCACTCTAGAAACGCATAAAGGAAGTGTTTTTAATTTTCGGATATATTATAGTGAGCCGAACAACTTTTCAGTGAATAAATCGTGTTTTTCTGCGGAGAGCAAGGTTTGGCCATGCATCATCGGATCTAATGCATAATATTGTCATCATCGTTAATATTTGAGTTTCCTGGATACAGCTGGTGCTTTCCTACACCAGCATTTTATTTTATTGTGTTGGCTGTGGCCCCTGCGTTATGGAGACACGCCGCCCAGGAACACGACACACACCAGCCGATATTCCTATTTCCTAGCTGCTCTTTTTTGGAATCCCCAAAGCGAGAGGGTGGCGGGACGCGCCGAGGGCAAAATTACAATGTATCCCGTGTCGTATTTAACTTTTCTTCTATTTGGTAAGTATATAATATATATATATATATATATATATATATATATATATATATATATATATATATATATATATATATATATATATATATATATATATACACACATTTTTACATGGAAAATCCGGAATGTTGGAAGAAATGGTGATGAAGATTGTTTTTTTCCCCGCGGATATCACATTTGCACAAACAAACATGCGCTCTTCAGTGTTGCGCCAAAGGAGTATCTCTACAATGTTAGCAAGGGATTGCTTTACTGAAGAATTTTTCATCGAACTATAATTTTGCTGTGCCACGAGGTGTCAGGAAACCATGTCTTCACGCGAATTGTTTATTTCCCATACGGTTTGCTTGCAACAGTGGAGAGAGCGCACAGAAAAGGAGACCTGCATATTCTCCAGCCAAGATCGCCTGAGTCAGATGAAATGAAAGACGTCGAACAGAAAATCATGTAAGGGCTATTTAATGGACATGACAGCTGAGGTGGAGGTTTCATGCAGCACCGCGGCCACTCTCAGCACCTCTGCAATTCTCCATCAACGAATTTTGATTGCATTGCACACCACTTCCACTAACTACTTATTACACCAATAGCAGCAGTGGTATTTCTAATACTTCTCATATTAACACTTTCCTTGAATTATAGCTTTAATCGTGGGTTTGTGTGTTTACTCTTTATTTAATATTCGTCTAAATTAAGTTATGTTTCACTTATCCAATAAGAGTAAACATGTAATCTACTGTGAGAGAGAGAGAGAGAGAGAGAGAGAGAGAGAGAGAGAGAGAGAGAGAGAGAGAAGGACTGATCAGGACACAAAAGAACAAACATAAGAGGAAACAGGACTGAAAGAGAAACGAACACAAAGCTGACTTATTAAGCAGACCAACCGTTAAACAAAGGTGACAAAGTCCCAAGCTCTTGGTAGGTATAGTGGTGGTGGTGGTGGTGTGGCTGGAAATAACTGCAGGTCACAGGAGAGTTGAGGTTGGCGAGCTAGGGTGTGGTGGCGTGAGGGGCGCCAGGCGGCAGGTGAGGGGCACAGGCTGTGTCGGGACAGGTATGGGTTCTGACAAGTGCCCGCGGCGACCTAAGTGATTAATTTTTCTCAGCCATTCCTGACCTCCCCGCTGTTTACATTACTGCCACCTTGTTTGTTTTGCGCCAGAATTGCGTGCGGGTCCACTTTAACTAGTCAAATTTGATCCATCAGGCGCCCCTGCCATAGGTCTAACACTCCCAGGTTTTTACGTCTGTGGTTACGCCTTTCGTGTCAAAAGATAACATATTACCTCGCCTCTGCCCCATTGTATTCGAAAACCATCCGATTATTCTCGCCTCTCCAAGCCATTATTCACCTTAAATACGGATATCATAATTACTATATTACCCTATCAGGTACTCTTTCATAGGGCACGCGGCCGGCCACTCCTGGTCCCATTTGTAATGTAAATACACCGTCATTCTTATTATAATTTTGCGTGACATAATAGCGACCTACGATGACTTATATACGGGGTTATGTTGGTGCGGCGGACTCCTCGATTGCTCCAGGATCCTCGGCCCCGTGATGGCGAGATATGCCTGGCTCGCCCCGCCCCACCCCTCGTGTGAAACCTGCCAGAGGGAACGCATTTGGAGGCAGACTGACAGGGGAACCAGGGAATGAAGGCCCACGCAGGTGTTTTAAGGGTGGGAAAAAGGCGGTACAGATGTGACAGGAATTGAAGGGAATGAAGGGAAGAGATAAGGGTGAGTTTAGGGAGACAGTACGGTGCAAGAGGTGATTGGGAAGGGACGGAGGATGCTGCCGTGGAAATAGTGAAGGATGTAAGTGGACGCGGGACTTTCCAACATGACTAGACAATAAAATCAATTTTGTCTGTCTTTCGGCATGAAAGTAAGTGAAAAGTCTCAGAAGTTGGTCTTGTCAATTGTTTGGCACAGCTTATTTCTAGCTCTCTTATCGTCCTTTAGAAGCAGGTAACCATGTAAAGTATACTGAACGTTGGATTGTTGTTTCTGTGAATCGAGAGGGTTGTCGACGTTCAGTTTGGTATGAACGTGCATGCGTTTATACCTGTGTTGAGGAAAAAAAATGAAAGACCTGTTTCCAAGACACCTCTGAGGAACATGAAGCTCGTGTTCGGGAAAGAGTTAAACGAGAAACTCCTTGTCTTTGCATTCAAATGACGCGAACTTACCTTGTGAATCAGAATAGTATAAGAGGAAGAAAATCAGGCTTTAGAATTTATTTGAAAGTGATTCCATGACAAAATGATTCAGTGACAAGCAAAAGAAGACACTGTAATCCGCGGATGGAGAACATTCTGCCCGGAAATTGTAATAAGTTTATGTATATGAATTAAGGTAAGACGAAGCGTGACGCAGGCCAAACACAGGACCGAGAGAGGATGTAATGAAGGAGCCACGTCTCTCGGGGCGGAGAACACGAGGAGAAACAATGCCATGAATGTGATAAATGCTAAGGATGTTCGTGTGGTAATTACAGGAGGGCGGCCGGATATTTAGGGGGAGGGTACTAGTGGGAGTTGCTTAACTTTATGGTGCTGGGGGCGGGGGGGGAGAGAGAGAGAGAGATGGAAAGGAATTTTTCGTTATTTTTTGGGGGGAGGGGCTTAGTAGAAAGTTAAGAAAAGTGAAAAGAAATAAAAATAAAATCAGAACAGAAAAAAATACGTTCTTTCAGTATTAATATGAGTAAAATATTTTAAAGGCCTAAGGAAAAGAAAGTATTGCATTATGGGTGATCGTGATGAAGTGGACTCCCGTTTTCATGGCTTTCTTTTCCTGTAAATTCATGTCTTCCTCCACCACCACCACCACCACCACCACCACCACCACCACCACCACCACCACCACCACCACCACCACCACAGTCTTACAGGGCGCGAGGAGGCTCATTCATTTGGTAATTATACGGATCACCAGGTTCGGGGGGGAGGGGGACTTGGGGGCTCTTGCCTGGTGCCCCTTGAAGGAAGGTTTGTCTGACTGGCCCACCCTTTCTCCGGCGCCGCCCTCCAGAGCCTGCCCGCACCCTCCCCACGCCCACTCCACGCCCATCACCACTCATCGCCACAATACTCTCTTATTTGCATGTGGCCATAAAGCACGTGTCCCCGCCCACACACGCCCATACGTCCCAGCTCCCCGGGGCGCCTCACACCTCACCCCCATTCATAGAAGCGTCTCGGAGGGAAGGAGGTTGGAGGGCGAGGGGGAGATGAACGTTGTAGGGGCCAGAGATTTATGTTACGAGACTTGAGGAAGAGTTGGAGCAAGGGAGCTGGAGAGGAGGCCATACTTTGGGGAGATGTATACTGCGATGAGGCGGGTGCTTTGGAGAGCATCACCCAGCCAACACTGTACACATGTATACTCCTGGTGTCGCCGGCTGCAGCTCCGCATGATGGTGATACGTATGCTGCGATACATTAAGGGGGAAAAAAGTGTTATGGTGAAAGTTGCGCATCCTGAGTGAAGTGGTTATTACTAGATGATGCGTGAATACTATAATGGTTTTGAAATTATCCCATTTGGTCCATCGTAAACGTGTGCTTTTTCTTTTACTATTATTTATTACCATTTTTTCACGTTGCACAGACAGTCAGAACTAAACAATTACTGGAAAAACGAATGAGTAATACCAAGAGTCTTTCAGCTTTTTATAGCAGGGAAATACTTATTATTAATCACTTTTGTCTTATATTCTAAACTTGCTATATACAAAAATGTGACTTTGAAGGGAAACCATTACGAGATGATACGCGAATTAAGTACGATTGATGATTTTTTTGTATTTTAATGGCTCTTCTTAAACGTGAATCCCAGAATCGGAACTTTTCTCTCCTTGGTGCACATTATGAAAATTTGTGGGAGTACGTTTTAAGAGTGTGTGGTTGGGAGGTGTGGTAGAGGTCAAGGGAGGTTAAGGTCCCGGCTGTTGCGGTGTATGGTCGTGGGAGTGGATGAATATTAATGTGTAATCTCGGGTTGTTAGTGTTCTCTGTGATTTAGTGGTTGAAAGGCCTGGGAACCCTGATGGACCGCGGCTTGGTCTGCGGAAAAGTTATACTAATGCTTTCATTCGTATTTAGTGTTCCTTCATTGCCTCAACGCTGTGCTGTACATATAGGCGAGCCGCTGCGCTTCTAATTCCATTGCAGATTCAATTGTTACACCATTCAATTTCATGTCATTACCAGAGAGAGAGAGAGAAAGAGAGACTGACTTGACCCAGCGCAGGCCATATTCTATCAAGCATGGCAGTCAGTAAATACGCGGAGGGCTATGATTATTTTTCTACAACCTCACCAATGACTTATAAAACATGTCGTGAATGTATGGATAACTAGTGGGTATTGAACCATAAATCCATGGCTACAATCAGAGTGCGACAAAAGCTTACCATTTTCTTTTACATTCCCCTTTAGAAAATCGAACGTATACAGTATTAAAACTGACACGTTTCTACCTTACACTGCCACTCACACAGCCCATGTTCCGGTATACTGTCCCAAGGTTAGAATGGATCAGGCGTTGGACCCATCTCGACCATCGGACTCCAAAAGATATATCTCCTGGCCTTGATCCCGTCTATCCCTCAGTGGCTGTGACAGATAAGAAAAGACTTATTACTACTCCAACTCATGAACACCTGACCAGGGATGTCCCAACACCTCGAGCAGGAATGTCCGGCCCTTTATACATGTGTTTCCCGCTGTGCTCGTTTGTTAAGGGTTCTGTGATGGTCCTAGTCTCTGGTGGCACTGCTCATTTGTTTATTGTTGCACTATCATTATCCCTTCACGTATACGTCATTGTTGGTGCTTCAGTTGTACAAAGCTGCACAAAAAAAGGCACGGCGATTGAACAACATGCTAATTGTCAACTACTCGATAACATGAGAAAATTGTCATACTTTTACCCTGGCAAACACGTGGCTTTCTGTCCACCTGTTCTGTAAACTAGTAACCCGACTCCCAGGCTACTTGAAATATGGAGAGAGAGAGAGAGAGAGAGAGAGAGAGAGAGAGAGAGAGAGAGAGAGAGAGAGAGAGAGAGAGAGAGAGAGAGAGAGAGAGAGAGAATGAGAATATATTGCTTACCTAATTCCTATGTCCTTTTTCTCCACAGACGGCGCTCCACTGGGCCGCCAAGCAGGGTAGGACCGAGGTGGTGAAGCTCCTCGCGGGGACACACCATGTGGAGATTAACGCCAGATCTGTGAGTGAACAGCATCCTGGGCACTTGATGTCAAATTGTCACCCTCACAGCCACAGCCTCCTCCAGGGATCGCTTCTTATCTCATTACCTTTATGACTTTATCCTCATCACTCGAGTAACCTGACCTTCATTATCCATTACTTTGCTCTCATTCTCATCATCTTATCCTTACCCCAGCATCACAAAAAGTATCCTTAGTACAGCATCATTTTGGACTCATCTTTCTTACTTACTTAATTACCTTCAGTTCAACTTATTCTTATCCCAGCGTGTCTCCTCGCTTTACACCCACACTCCTTTATACCAACACTTTGCTAGGACTCGTGTGTGCAGAGTAATGAAGGTTTTTAATCCGCTGGTACTAAATGAACCTGGAATTCTGTGATATCTCATTATTTTACTATCTTATCGAAATACCCATCTTGATTTTTCTTTCAATATAAGCTTTTTTTTTCAACTGTCAGTCTCAAGGTGAATTTTGTTAGTAGTAGTAGTAGTAGTAGTAGTATACGTGACAGTGCATGATCTCTTGATACGTGATGCTGACCCCTGTATTAATTCCCTCTCATAGCCCATCTTCCCGCCATTGACCAGCACATCACGTTGTTCGCAGCTTGCCTCCAGCCTAGATGACAATATTTGCCCTAGTGTTTATCGCAAGACCAATCTGATAATCATGGTTACTGCTCACACTCTGCGGATAATACCTGCCTTCCCTCTCTCTTTCCCCTTCCCTTCCCTTCCCTTCCCTTCCCTCCCCTCTCGTCATCACTTTCGCCATCATTTTTTTGTTTTATCTCACCGATTCATTTTACATAATATTTAACGCTCGACCGACCTGCTCATGGGGGGAGGAAGAGCCAGGGATTTGCATACATCCACGTCCTCCCAGCCTGTGGCGCTCCCCTTACTCCAGTGTCCCTTTCTTTCATAACTCCCTCGCTGTGCCGCACCCTGGACTTCCCGCTGGCTGTCTTCATCCTCCGTGTGCGCTGCTGCCGACGATTTTGGCGCCCTTTTTTTTCACCCTCGGAAACGCACTCCTGCCCGTCATATCCCTGCTCGCCGTCGCTGGATATGCAACAGAATGGGGTAAGTTATTCTCGGTTTCTCTTATAAATAGATGTTGCCTTCCTCCTCCTCCTCCTCCTCCTCCTCCTCCTCCTCCTCCTCCTCCTCCTCCTCCTCAACGACGTCATAATAAAAAATTGTTTACTGTCATTATTGTTTAGATTCAGATAACTTTTTTAACGTGACTTTAGTAATATCATTGACTGTTGGTAGTGTGTGTCTTTTTTAGTGTTGACCATATATATTTCAGTAAAGATGAATGCCTGAGAGTTTTCCATATCAATCCCTTTCTACGTGTAGTGTCATTGATTGTTGATATTGTTAATGAAATGAGTGAGAGTTGGCATCCCTCCATGTTTTAAAAGTGATGCGTTCTCTCAAGTTTTCATCTCAACTTTCCCCTCGTTTGTCGTGACGCACCCTCCTCACCTGTTAATCTATCCCGGTTCGAGACATTTCATCCTCTCGCTTGGAAGGGTGTTTGTGTCTGATGGATAATAACGTTGCGTCGCTCCCATAACTCAATGCTTCTCACCAGTAGAAGGAGAACACGCATACACCTGTAGAACTGCCATACACCACATCCACAGTCACACCAACACCCTGAGCTTTGGGTTCCCTGTCCCCCTTCTCTTCTCGCCTACGCTCTCACCCTTTCTACCATCATTTCCACATTATAACTATATCCTTTTATATTGCCTCTCCCATCTCGCCACCCCTTTCACTCTCCCCTAAACTCCATGTCTCCCCTTTCCCTCCTCCTCCCCGCTCTCTCCCCTTTCTCTTCCTCATTTCCTGCTCGGTGATCGATATCTCCGCAGTATATGGTGGTTCCTCCCCTCTCCAGTTTTTACATTGTTAGCTTTTTGTATCTGGTCTTAATTAATACATCAGGACGGGGCGTTCTTAGCCGGGGATTAATTTATATGCAAAACTGTCGAGTTATCGGGAGGGAGGGAGGGAAGGGAAGGAGAGAGGGAAGAAGAGTTAATGTGAAGGAATTTACTCCGTGCCAGACTAGCGTGGAGGGTTTTGCTACATTCTGGCTGTAAGGTAGGCGTTGTCTGTGAGGGGAATGCTAAGTTTGGAGCGTGGTGAGGGTTTAGGCGTGGTGATGTGGTGATGTTTGATTTTAGGCGGACTGGTGATCTGAATGTTAGTGATGTTGTGATTCCGTCTTTATTTATGAACGGAGATTGTGTTCATCAAAGGTCAGTTGGATGTTTCATGGGCTTTTACAATACGCAGTTGTGTTTGGATTTTAGTTGTTTATGAAGGTTTATTTTTGTAATGTGATGTGAATGAGTACATGAGTACGTAGATTGCTTCTTCCATGACTCCTCCTTTTCCGTTCTTCTTCTTCTTCTTCTTAGTTATTTTATCCATAATGCTAGAACTCACATAGTTCAACCCTTTCAGTGATATATATAGTAATTCAAAGCACTAAAGAGGAATCTTGTAGACTTTATAAGCATATGTAAGAAAGAAGGGTATAAGAAATAATAGATTTTGCAATACGTAGCCTGTAAAGTGTTTGGAAGTGAGTGTAGAATAAGGAAATGTGTCGCAAAGTGGTTAGTGATCAAGGAAACGTACAAATCAGCATCGGAAAGGTTAAGCTGCCTGTTATTCCTCACCAGTAGGACTAGTGAAAACATAACGAATATTTGCCGATATCCGACACTCGAAACACCGAAGTCATTACTGGATGGTGTTGTGGATGCAGCGAGGTTTTCATTGATGGAGAATAATGTCGGTATCCAAACGTGAAATCGATGCTATTAGTACGCCAGATTAGACGCAATACGCTCGTAGTACACACCTGTTGCGCCTATTACAAGTCACTCTTTGTAAACGACTCTGAAAATGTGTTGTCTGCGCCTTTGTAATTGGCTGCTGGTGATGTACTGTAATGTAATAGGTACCCTTAGGTGTTTGGGATTACAATGTGAACTCGACTTATTATATGATTTTATTCCTTTCATTGCGCAGGGCGGTAGATGTTTACGAATGCAAACAAGAAAGGCATTAGCCTAAAGAATACTTCCTCATGTAAAAGGAAATGTATGTTGAACAATGGTCTGGTACATTTTACTTACTAAATTATTACATCGTGTCATTCATGCATCACTAAAGTAATCGATCTGACGTGTGGTGTTTGTGATTATATGATGGTAGTGGTGGTAGTAGTAGAGAGAGAGAGAGAGAGAGAGAGAGAGAGAGAGAGAGAGAGAGAGAGAGAGAGAGAGAGAGAGAGAGTTAACGAACAAAGAGATGCACAACAGAAAATAGTGACACATGAAGCTAATTATTCGCACTGCTGCCGCCTGGAGTGTGACGCGGTGTAGTGCAAGGAGGGGGACCAATGAATGCCGCTGCTGTGTGGTGACGCCCAGGCAGGACAGAGACGGTGATGACAGCAGAATGGCAGTGTGGTGACAGAAGAGTGGATCCATGGGTGATCTGAGAGTAGTTAGGTGATTGCATTGTGAGTGCAAGATGGTGGTGGAGGTGGTAAGTGATACAGTTTTGAGAGAGAAGTGGTGGCAGCGGCGAGGGATGCAGTATATAGTGTGGTGGCAGGGTGGCAGGGCGACATATTGTCCGCGCAGCAGTTTTAATTACTGGAGGTGCCTCGTTAGGCTCGTTGCAGCTGTTAACAGAGTCGTCGGGCGCTCGGGTCGACACAACAGTCCGGGTCGATTGAAGAATTACTTGTCGAGCACAGGTACGATGCTGCAATTGTTGCTAACTGCCGGGTGCATCGTTTGTCCGGGTTGATTGGTCGTTACTCCGCCCGTTTTAATTATGGCAAAGGCGATTTGCAATATAAGCGACCGGAAAGAATGGAAGTGGCAGGGGGAAGCGAGCCTTGCGTTAGGGGCGACATGGCTGACTTTGGGTCGCCGGCGGCCATGGAATGTGTCATCAGTGCCGCACCGCCTGATAGACTAACTCTTCCCCTCTCGCTGTTGATATTAATATGTATGTGGAAATTACCACGCGCTGCCCGAGGCGCGATAATTGCCTTATTTCTCACTCGCACTGTTGCCTTTGCTCCGCTCAGATTGTTTGTTTATTATTTGTTGCGCGTGTCGCCGCGTTGGTGTGTGTGCCTGTGTATGTGTGTGCGGGGATGTGTGTTCGCGCCACGCACCTGCCGGGTTACAAATGGCCACTGTCCGCGCTGCCCCACATAATGCACGCAGTATTTTGATTTAATCTGAATCTACTTATCAGATTAACACCCCAAGTGCGCCCAAAATCCTATATTAAAGTTTGTTTGGGAATAAACCAACGGTGGTCTTGCAAAATCCTTTCCCCCCCTTTCCTTCCCTGTCCTCCCCATTCCCCTCCTCTCTCTCTCTCTCCCTTCCCTCACCCCCTCCCCCTTGTCGTTGCCCCCAGCCTCTTTATTTACTTCGTCCCCTTAACTCAAGTTCATAGTAAGTTTGCTGCGATGCTCTTTTGTTTTGAGCGTGACTGGCAGAGCACTGGAAAGGGGGAGGGGAGGCAGAACTTACAGGTTACAGCAGTTAGAAACAACGCTTATCAGTCCGTGGTTATCTGCCTTCAGAGAGTAACTCAGCTGTGAAGTCTTGGGTGTCACGGATTAGGAATTTTTAGTCGGTTTCAAAATTAACTTCAGCCTTTTAACACATTCCAGGACCCAGATCAAGTGGAATGATGATGTTAATAACCGCTAATCTTATCCACTTTCCTTCCACCTCCCTCAAAGCAACGCCACATACATTTTGATCCCCATCCAGCCAGCCATCCTGATCCCTCCCTCCATCAACTCCATCCAAACCCAATCCCGTAATGTTCTATCCATCCCCTCCTCCCAAAACCATCTCCATATTTTCGATCCCCTATCCACCTGGCCCACATTTGGATCCCTCCCTCCACCGACCCAAGCAAGCGTGTTGTAACCTTCATGTCCCTCCACCCGCAGGGCTACACGCCGCTGCACATCGCCGCCATGTACAACCGCACCGAGGTGTTTGACCTGCTCGTGCACTACGGTGAGTTTACCACACACACACACACACACACACACACACACACACACACACACACACACACACACACACACACACACACACCAAGTACTGCAGTATTATAGTCCCTTACATTATTTTGTTAGTTATGTTTCTCTCTCTCTCTCTCTCTCTCTCTCTCTCTCTCTCTCTCTCTCTCTCTCTCTCTCTCTCTCTCTCTCTCTTTCTCTCTGTCCCC
>CM035207.1:10198432-10204745 GCA_020233015.1 Callinectes sapidus | reverse complement strand
CTCGCCTTACACACACACACACACACACACACACACACACACACACACACACACACACACACACACACACACACACACACACACACACACACACACCTGCCGTCTCCCATCACACGTATATAATCCTTGTAGTTATAGAGTTCAACAGCCCTCCAAAAAAGTCTACTTAGTATAATTATAATGTCAATGGTTGTGATTAAAATGATAATGAGTTTGCTGGCATTCATATTAATTAGGTCGATAGCTTGTTGTCTTCACTAGTGAGCCGCGGTGTGGATCTAGCAGGCCTCCGTACATAACGTCATAGAGAGTTGTGTTAGATCCTTTCTTTCCACGTAGTACATTTTAGTTAGTGGGGTTTTTTTCTATTTTCTTTTTTTTTTCTCTTTTTTTTTTTTCTCTCTTTTTTTTTTTTTTTTTTTTTTTTTTTTTTTTTTTTTGTAAGGTATGTGCCAAACTATTTGTGGGTGTTAGTAATAAAAGATGTGATTTTTACCTTGATACGTTTCCATGGTTTATAGATAAGTTAGGTTACATTACAATCTAGGTATTCCTGTGATTTGCAAACTGTAGGAACTTGTAGCTGGCAGTAAATGTGCATAGTAAAGAGGCTGATGATTTGGAGTCATTAGTATTTAAGATTTCTTTTTGCCAGTACGTTAAAGTGGCTTGACTCTGATGCGAAGGTTCATGTGCTGTAATAGTGTTGTTCTTCGAAACAGGAAGCTTATGACAAACCCAACTCTTGAGTGCCTTGGTTTATGACTGCAAATTTATATTATGTCTAAACAGTTCACGAGCACATGGTAACTATTTCGATATCAACAGACTTGGCGTATACAACGTGTACACAGTATGATGAAAGTGCAACCTGTCTTTGGCTGTCAACCAAGAAAGCGGAAAATATCGGAATTGTCACAATAATCGTCCGTCCTTGTTATGAGATCGTTCATTGTTCCTGTTGACGTTAAAACTCAAGTAGGTTTATCCATCCATACAACTAGCATGTGTGACGCACGCTCGTTATACATTTATGTGCTGTACAATAAAATATGATTATTTTTTTAATATTTTATCATGATGTAGAGAGATAGTGCAATGATGCGAGTTCTAATTATAAACAATCAGTTCTGTTCCTGGTGAAGCGTCCATAACATACTGGTGGTGATGTGTGGAATACATCGTGTCACCGCTCCTCCTTCCACAAACACACACACACCAGATAAATAAATAAATATCTCAAGAAAGCACGGGGTGACCGGCGGCATCAAGGTCACAAAGAATTCATGCGTCACAGAATGATTGCATCGTTAGGACTTTAGTGAACTGCTTTCTCGTCCATATAGTAGTTTCGACCGTACTGTGGGACTGCCCTCGCTCATCTGCCATTCACTGAATGATACATTCTAACAACTGGGTTTTTCTTCTCCATTGAGTGTCCTTTTTTTCTCTCTCCTTCTTCGTTTATTGTATCAGTGTTTGTGATATACCGGTTCCCGGTAGTTGCTGGATTTTGTTTCGTATACTCTTGTCTTTATTCATTATGATATTTATTGAGCATTCAAGAAGATCACGGTCTCTTTTTTTATGTTTGGATTTGAGCATGAAAGACCTGTGACGAGAGACCGGACAAGTCGACGTAGTAAATCCATGATTTAGTACACAACTAACTCAACAAGTGAAGTTAAAAATGCCTTTAGGTCAGCTGTCTTGTTCACCCTCTCAGCGTTACTCTCTCTGCTCCTCACTGGAGGGCGAGGGGGAGGGTGAGACAGACGTGAATGTGTCGCGTTGAATGCCGCAACTGCCACCCCAGGCGGCGCCGAGTCTGCTTCGATGTTTAAGGGACGATAATCGATAAATTGCGCTCAGTAGTGTTTCCATATAAACTGAACCTTTGTACCTCACTCATGTGTGGCAGTGCTGTGGTCACCCTCACTCCCTTCCTGCTGGGGAAGCGCACCACACCAAGACTTAATTAGATTACAAGATTACTGGTGTTATTTTAGTGAAACTCCTGCGACCCGTATCAAATGTCTCCTCGTAATCTTCTTTCTTACGTGATTTTATGTTTGGTTTGAAAATAAAGGTTGTGTCACTAACAACTTACTGCATCTTTTCTCTAACCACGTCTTAGTAAATTAAAAATATCAATCGAATACTAAATCTACAGTATGCGTTCTAACCCAACATTTTCGCGCCTAAACCAGATGGCAGCACCTCCAAGGTTCGCATTATCTAATCTGGCAAAGATAACAATCTGATAAGACAACACCGTTTCCCGCCACGCCCAACCTCGTCATGATGATACCGTTCGTCTACGCTCTGCTCCGCCTCGCCTCACCTCGCCTCCCTCACCTTGCTTCGCTTTGCCTTGCTTCGGCTTGCATATATATATATATATATATATATATATATATATATATATATATATATATATATATATATATATATATATATATATATATGAGAAAGTAGAAATAAGAATGTATATTTAGAGGAGACTCGGAAATGTTCACTAAAACTTTAAATCTGTTGTAGGATAGAACACACACCTTTACACACACACACACACACACACACTTTTCTGAGCCAGTCATCTGTTTCACTCACGCTACACACGACGTCCACTCACTGCCTCCACAGTGACGCAAAGGAAGCGAGTACTACAACATATCCACCAGACGTACTCGACCTGGGGATCAAATTTACAGCAGAATATTGAATTACGGCGCCTTGTATACCTTCGTTAGAGGACCGGGGCATGAATAGGTAATGAGAGGCGAAGGAAGGATAATGAGTGAACATGGAAGGGGCCTTAATACTTTCATGGAGACGCGGCCCCTCTGTCGCAGTACTGTGAAGGACAGGCGTTGTTTCCACGACGGGGTTGACCAAGTCGTGCTTTTCCATGCCCTTGGGAGTGTCACGTGGCTGTCCTTCACTATTTAGAGAATGTGTGAAGTGGTACTTGTGGTGCGAATCTTTACTTTTAGTGTAATGTTATTCTATGTGGGTACTGATGTGATCAGTATTACAGATTTGTTAACTGTTGGAACCTGTGTGTTTATTACTTTTTAATGTAATGTGCATTGAGTAAAGCGAGAAGTGTACAGTGGAAAAAAACGCAAGGACTGAAGAATAAGAATAGTGAGTAGTAGTAAGGAATATTAAATATATATTGATTTAGTGTTTGGTAGGTAACAGAAAACAAAATCATATTGCTGGTTAAAATCCCATTGTTCATAGATATAACTGACATAACAACAGTAGTATCGGAAGTTTTTTTTTCTTAAGATAGTTTGTTAATTTTTTTCTCCCTTACAGGAATCGTGCAGCGAAGGAATTCTGGTGAGTTAACAACTGCCTTATGTTTGAGTTGTGGTGAGGAGCACGACGCCTCAGTGATACATGGCTGGGTGGCTGGGCTTTCATGTGTACCACTCGTTCTTTGGCTCCACCTAACCCACAGCCTGATCCATCAAAGCACAGGATTATCGTGAATTTTGCAGGCTTTTTTTTTCAGTCGATGAAGAAAACGATGAATGTGTTCTCAAGAAAAAAAACACATGCGCTGAGGCAGAAGAATTCGTCATACCTCATTACATTCTCTCTCTCTCTCTCTCTCTCTCTCTCTCTCTCTCTCTCTCTCTCTCTCTCTCTCTCTCTCTCTCTCTCTAGTCGATGGTGAAAACTTCGTAGATATGTATAGCTATGAAATGACACGCTATAGAAGTGACGATAAGTTATGCCCGTTGAAGTGTGAGACGTCGCCAGGGGTGCTGATAAAGACTTATTAATTACTCAACAAGTATGGATGCGCAGCTGTACATGGAACACATTAGTAGACCCCTTGAGACCTGCTCGTCCCAGCGGCCTGCCTCACCCGTCCGTCATTATCAATCAGGGTAGCCAGAGAAGGAAAAAAAATATCTTAAACATGAAGCCATTAGAAACTTTCCTGGTCGACTAATTATCTCGTGAATATTGAGGAGATGGTGGCAGGGAGTGGAGTGGCGATGGCCCGACACGACACAAACACTGCTGGGATTCGGTACTCCCGCTCCTTCTCCCCGCCTGGCGACGACTGGCCACCTCACAAAGCCAGCCGGAACAAAGAGCAGAGGATGAATGATCATTGTCATGTCTAGGATACTCTCTCTTTTATATTCATTGGAAGTGCCATTCAAGATTATTATTTATCACTTTCCAGCGTGCGTGGTAACAAAATATGGTATCGTAACAACAAATGCGAGTAGTCTAATCTTTGTTATTCATCAGAGTTTTTGTGTACCTCTTCATATACATATTATTTCTTGCTCATCTGCTCATGCACTCGTCCAGAGTAACTGTAACGCCTGGCATGCATGTCGCAGCACCGCCAAGTAATGTTCAGTTCCACCACGAATTTCTTAGGCATTGGTGACTTGAAACGCGATTTGTGTGTGTACATAGTTTGAGTCTAATCCCACGTAGGTGAACTTACGGGACTTGACGAGACAGTCTAGGCCGTCTTGTGTAGCAGCTTAAGAGGACCCTGTAGTAAACAGCGGGGAGTGAGTTATATGGCTTGAAAGCTAATATGACGTATACATAACCCCTTCCTCTATATGTACATTGCTACATAGCGAGTGACTTTATCTATTCATATATCGGGAAAAAACAAAACAAAACGTGTCTTACAAGTGTCGAGCTTATAATACGTGGAATTGTCTTTTTCTCTATTTGGATTAACGGAAAAATTAAGTTTTATGATCATTCGTTTGTCACCCATCATTAAAGTAGATATCTTGTATGTATTCCCATATTTACACGTTATACGTAAAAATATACAAAGCAAGGAAGAAAAAAATACAGAAAGTAGGGATGGTGCTTCCATGTGTTCTTTGATTAACACCCTGGTGAAAAGTTGTCTGGAGTGTCTGAACAGAGGAGGAAGCTGATTAATTAAGCACAGTCTGTTTTTCCCGTTCAATAATTACTGTGCGGGGAAAGGAGCCACCAAAAGGGGAACGTTTTAAGGGACACTAATTGACTACTATACCTTTAATGGCATGCCACTA
The DNA here is from genome assembly GCA_020233015.1 of Callinectes sapidus. Classification (NCBI taxonomy): domain Eukaryota; kingdom Metazoa; phylum Arthropoda; class Malacostraca; order Decapoda; family Portunidae; genus Callinectes; species Callinectes sapidus. The sequence goes on along the minus strand of CM035207.1, from coordinate 10,199,682 downwards.
CTTAAAACTGCCACATTTCCCTTTTTTCCCTTTTGAATGCGATTTTTTCTTTATTTACGTTAATTTTCCTTCATTTCCTCCCATGTGTATTTTGTAAGTGCATCGGTAATGTACCGTTCGTTTCACTTCTCAAGGTTGTGTGACCTGTGTTCTGTGTCGGTGCAGGCGATACTCAGAGGGCATAGGTTACTCCCTCTGTTGATAGTTAATTAAGACCTCTTTGCTTTCCCGGATTTTTTCGTGTCACCTGTCCCGAAAGTTTTTAAGTAAAGACACGTGGAGGAGAGGAGAAGGGGTGCGAGATCCCATTCCCTATTCCGTCGCCTTCTTCTTTATTCCTCTCCCCTTCATCGCGGCATTTGTTCAGCGTCTCGCTTACTACATCAGATTAAAGTTTCATTGCACCTCGCGACTCACGAAATATCTATCAGAGTTAAACATAATACTAACCACGACGTTTTGAGGGTTTTTACTAGCTCATAGGAATGTATTATTTCACGAAGGTTATTTTTTTGTGCCCATTTACATTATTCTCGTCTTCAAAACTTAAAGAGCACTTTCTGGGAACTTATAATATAAGTTTCCTGACAGATGTTCATGCCAGGCGAAATAACCGTCTAAATGAAGTGATTGTCATTTAGCGACAGGTAAAAATCGCCAATATTTTTTTCTCCTGTTGTTACTGTTGAGAGATTACACAGTTCAAGGGATCATGCAGTACCGAGATTGTAGGTCTTCCCGAGGGGTGGACGAGGAGAAACCTGCACTACTTGTCTTGTGGAGAGATCCAGGAACCCTTAGATGGACCACTTAGAATACACTTTTATTGATCATCTGGTGTTGTGAAGCTTCTCATAGGCACCAAAGTTACATTCTCTCTCTCTCTCTCTCTCTCTCTCTCTCTCTCTCTCTCTCTCTCTCTCTCTCTCTCTCTCTCTCTCTCTCTCTCTCTCTCTCTCTCTCTCTCTATCTATCTATCTATCTATCTATCTATCTATCATTCTATCTATCTCTCAGTAGCCTTCGCTACTTACACGTAAAAGAGAAACTCGGCCATACTGCTTTATTTATGAGGGTTTATCAAAGTGGGGCGTGCAGAGGAGGGCGGGGCACTGCGGCCACACAAGTGACGTGTTTTACAAAATGGATCATGACCTGGGTCTTACCAACACCTCCCGCGTAGGTCTTCACACCTTACTTTCACACGCCACCCTCCTTGCTTTACCAACACGATAGTAATCTTTTGTTTA
>CM035207.1:10178432-10193432 GCA_020233015.1 Callinectes sapidus | reverse complement strand
AAAATGTACAGTTGTATATACACTCTCTCTCTCTCTCTCTCTCTCTCTCTCTCTCTCTCTCTCTCTCTCTCTCTCTCTCTCTCTCTCTCTCTCTCTCTCTCTCTCTCTCTCTCTCTCTCATCTCAATATTTGTTTTCAATAAATTCTCCAGAAAAAAACACGAAAAATGACTGATCCAAAGAAAGTGAAAGACCCGTGATGAGTCAACAAGTCAAATGTGTATTGCTCCGGGTTTGACAAGTGTAATACAGTGTCAAGTGGAATGGGTAGTGGATGGTTTGTGGATTGTGATGCAATGCTATCATCATCATATTTAGACAATAATGATATTTATATGTCTCATAAGGGAGAGATTAAAAGTGACACTGATTTTTCTCATTCTGGGAAGGGATGACTGCCAATTTGAAGGGAAATAAATCCCCCCAAGCTTGATATTGGTGATGGTGATGGTGGTTATGACGTTTAAGGTGATGAGGATGATGGTGGTGATGGTTACAGATAGTCAATTGTGCAAAATTGTTTTTCTAGTAAGGCTGTTTGTCACTGGAACTTTATACAAGTTGAGAATTTTTTCTACAGACAAAAATCTCCAAAATCCCCAAATTTTAAGGAATTATGTTGTGTATTATTTATTGTTTTTTTATACTAGTACAGCATAATAATGCAATAATGATCTTACCAAAAAATATAATCAGAATAATGAAAAATTCTCTCTCTCTCTCTCTCTCTCTCTCTCTCTCTCTCTCTCTCTCTCTCTCTCTCTCTCTCTCTCTCTCTCTCTCTCTCTCTCTCTCTCTCTCTCTCTCTCTCTCTCTCTCTCTCTCTCTCTCTCTCTCTCTCTCTCTCTCTCTCTCTCTCTCTCCTAGATTCTATTTTTTTAAACGTAGTCCATGTATGAGTGAGGCTATGTTTGCATATTCCGAGATCTGTAGAAATCCAATATGTGAACATTTGCAGTTTCAATCATACAAATAAGAGATTATCAGCCTGTGTCTTTTAACAGACTATAACGGTCACAGATAAGTGGAGGAAATACTCAAATGTTAAAAGCATGTTACAATTTTTTTAAAGCTTGCGTGTGTACTTAATTATGTTATTTAGATTATGCTTGTAAATAGTAATAGGTATGTTAAATATATGTATATTTATTTATAAAGTATACATATTTATGTTATATGTTACCTATTCACCACAACACTGTCTGTTATCATATACAACATTAATTTGAGGTCATAAAATTTTACATAAATATGTATACATTCCATCACTCAATATAAGATTTCCTTGAAACCCAGATGAATCCTATGATAGGTTGTGATGTCACAAAACTGTTCCAGCTTGATGGCAGAACAAGTAGAGAATCCAAGATACAATAGTTTATGAAACATACTACATTCTAGATTAGTTATCATTACCTCAAATAGTAATAGGTTTTCATTGAATTGGTAACAATAAATATGGGGAGGTTATTGCCAGAGAGATGGAAGCACTGAAAATTGGAAAATAAGAAAAATATATTTAAAGTTTTATGTTATTCAAAATATATCTCATCAACTAATTAAGACAAGAAGCCTTTTTTTCTAAGCTGACGATGTGCACAATTATCATTATTATCCTGTTAATGTTACTGATTACAGTGCATAGAATATGTAAGCCTGAACAACAACTAGCCTTTCAAAGTTTTTATTTTAGTAACTTACAGTTATACTATACCCAACTCTAAAGAGCTTAAAGCAGTACTAATTCATCATATTGATAAGAAAATAAAGCTAATTAGTAAAATGAATACAGATTGGCAAAGGTAACAACAATACAGACTTAGTGAAGAAGACTTGCATGAGTTCACACCATGGTAGTGTAACACATTCATGATTGTCCATGAAGCACAAAACTTGTACAGTCATTGGTCATACATCAGCTGGCCCAGCAGAATATTGGAGTGGCAGTATATTCACTTCCATGCTGGGAAACTAATCACAGATTTACCTTTATAATAACGAAGTTAGCTCTCAGATCAGTTCATCTCATCTGTTTTTTTATGTATATAGAATTGTTTGCCAACTTGAATAAAAATATGAGGTATATTGTTTATTTGTAGTCACCTTACACTACACAAGTGGTGGCTGGATTCTTTCCAAGTGAGGAGTGAGTGCCCTCTACCTACCATAGCTCATTCCCCCCTCTGTCTCTCCTCATCTGTGCCTCCTCTTCCTCCTCATTAACACTGAAAGTGTAAATGTGTAGCCCATGTTCATCTAGCACCAAGTAGGTACGGGATGTAACGACATGTTATATATTAGATTCCATTATCATTATTATTATTTTTCTTTATTGATGAGCTCATGTAATCAAATTTAAAGACTTGAGGAAATCAACACTGGCAAAATAAAAATATCAGTACTTTAAATATAACGAGCTGATATAAGTCTGAGCTCTTGGGAAGCCAAAATGGGCATTTGTGATGATACTTGTTAAAGGTAAATAGTCATGTAATTCCTATATAATAAAGTTTCACCTTTCTTGGCGACTGTCATATCAAGGTATGTTACCTCTTGCTTTGCTTAATATTTATTGTTTTCATGTGTTACCAGGTTTCAATGTGTAGATAGAAGGAAGAGAAGCAGCTAATCCACAATACTAAGTCTCCCGTGTAATCGTCGCGTTCTTTATAATTCATTCTTTGAAATTCAGTATAACAGAAAACGGAACCGCCAGTGGCAGGAACTCTCAGGCGAGGCGATTGGTTGGTGGCAGTGTGGCGCGGTGGCTGAATGGAGGATCCTCGATTCCTCTCCATCTTTCTTAAAACGCAAGAGACCAGAGCCACAGTAGGCAAAGTGTACGTCTTTAATGTGGTTTGGTGAATGTTGAGAGTTGGTGGTCAATAGTATCAGTGGCACTCACCACTATCTAGCTGCTGGCGGTGTGGTGCACTACTCCTCACAGCGCACCGGTACCAAAACAAACCTGTTGTTTGCCTGTGCTAATGTTATTTTGTTGTTTGTTGTATCAGGTTGAATGTGAGTATTGTTTGATGTCAAAAAGATGTTCGTTAAACCGTAGTTCCCGTAGAATCATGTTACTTTTATATATATATATATATATATATATATATATATATATATATATATATATATATATATATTCAGCTCATTCATCCCGGAAAAGCAGGGCTTTTGAATGATTTAAGTAGATACAATCAAAAGCCCTGTCCAGACAAGCAGACCGGCCCATTGAGCATTGTAGGTGGTTAGTTGGCAAATTCAAATGTGTACATGTCCAAGCAGGCAGGCATGTCCAGTGGTGCTGATAGATTGTGGAGTGTGGTAAACAAACGACATCCACTATCACTTATGAAGGAAAAATATTTGTTCTTGTATTTGGGGGTTATGATCTAGTATAGCTATGGTCCTTATTTTTTTACCTTTTCTTCCACACCTTCACAAAACACAGAGTATACATACCACACAATAATATAAAGTGGTGCAAGATTGTCATCAACCGTCATGATGCTATAGGTGACTCAGGATTTCTCCTTAGTCAGGTTTTTGGGGATGTTCTGTTTGTTGCCTGTCTCACAAATCAATACATAGGCTATTCATTTCTTGCCAAAGTAAGTCACTTTATCCTTGGAGACAGTTTTTTTTTCAGTTGGAAATCATGAAAAACTAAACCTGACCTAACCAAACTGAATCATAATGTAACCTAACCAAACTAAACCTAAGCAAATGTTCACGTGTAGTGTCATGCTCACGCTCTCCACCATCACCATTGTGACCCACTCCCCAAGTAATTCAAATCCATAACGGCATTTCTAACAACTTGCGATTCATATATGTCGTGTTCGAAATGCATAGAATAATGAGATCTGACACATAGTTAAGGTGAAAGGTACTGCTATTATACAGGCAACAATCAGAACAAATACCCCCAAACAAGACCTGTTGAAAATTAAACTTTTTTCGCCATGTTAACAAATAAATCATTACTGTGCTTTACATATTTCAACCTAACCAAGTTTCTCTACAAAACTCTACATAATGTAAAGTAACATCCAACATACACCTAACCTAATGTGAATACTTAGAATTTGGAAAGGAATTTTACTTTATTGAGAAGGGTGGAACTTACGGCAGCTTGAAGCTTACTTGTAGGTTAAAGGTTAGGTTAGTATATGTTAAGCTCAGTAGTTTTTTTTTTGTTTTTTTTTTTCAACAATGTATGAAATGCTCATTTTCCAACACATCCTGCTTTGCAGTGGATACAAACACCTGGCTTTATGTACCAATATTAATTTCGTACACTATCATGAATTATGCTTGCTCTATTTAATTTGTATTTGACAGATTGTATGGTACAAAAACTTGGTGCTGTTCTCATACAATTATACAATGGATGAGTGTGAAGTAACTGAAGTAGAAGAAACATTTGCATCTGAAGGTAAGTTATTTTTATCTCATAAGACTTTAAGAAGCAGAATTATATTATTACACATGATTTTATTTATATATAATGAATTCTTTGTCTAAATGCTTTATTCAGACTCAAACCTGGGCCTTCTTGGCTGTAACCTGAGTTTGCTAGCCACTACACTAAGAGGCGTGTGTAATTCACTGTCATGGTCGCCTGCTGGTCACCCAGCCAGCCTTTTCTCTAAGGAGCGAGCTCAGAGCTCATAGACCGATCTTCATGTAGGGCTGAAACCATATCACACAGTGCACACTGGGACAGCAAGGCCACAACCCCTCGAGTTACATCCCGTACCTACTTGCTGCTAGGTGAACAGGGGTTAGATACACATTAAGAGGCTTGCCCATTTGCCTCGCCACTCCCAGGACTCAAACCCGGGCGCCCTCTTGGTTGTGAGCTGAGCGTGCTAACCACTACACTACATGGTGTGTGTGTTTAAGAGAAAAAATAGGATTGTTTTTTTACAACTACACCAGCCTCAAGATGGCTTTTCCTGCCCTTTTCATCTGTTACAGCTCTTCATAATGAGTATTTTGAACCATGTATAATCTTGCAAATAATTTTTAATGGTTAATTAGGTTTATTTAGAATGCATTCTCATTTGTGAAGATAAAACTATTTTTCCCTGGTAGATTTCAGTGTGAATGAATCTGCTTGTTTTTTTGTCATAAACATTAGTTTCTGACGATATGGGTGGAGAGCACTAAAAGAAAAATTATTTCTGGGAAAACAACAAGCAGATTCACTCAAAAGAGACTGAAATCTGTCAGGAAAAAAATACTTTGTCGGAAATTGAGAGACGTGTGTAGTTGTACACATTTACTAAAATTAGGGTTCACTGCACCCTGAGATATGAAAAGAAAGAAAAACATGTTTTCCGAAATACTCTATATGTATACAAATAAAAATTGAGTAGTATAGGAGAGTATGTTTCTCTTCATTTCTATCTGTGTCATTAATGCTTGGTTGTTCAACAGATCCTGCCACAGACTTGAAAAAAGTTGAGTTGGCAATAAAAAAAGTTACTCAAGAGATCCAGGTACTTCAGGGTCGTAAACAGCAATTGGTTGCCAGGAGAGATAAATTGAAAAATGCCATTCAACAGAATAAATCTGCTCAGCTTGCCCAGAAAAACTGGGACAGAAAGGGTAAGTTAATTGTTGCTATTTATTATTATTATTGTTATTATTATTATTACATATTGTTTTTAATTATTGTTATTATTACTGTGGGAACATATGACAAGTTGTGGAAGGTAATGAAGATGAACAGGTTCACCCATAAGGCTTCTTCAGGGGAGTATGGTTTGCAGACCAAGCTGCTGTCTAGATTTATGGATTACTGGAGATTTGTTAGGAAGATCTAATTGGTTCTGGATGACTGCTTGTTGGTGCCTTGTTATTATTTCTTGCAATGAGTGGCAGTTCAATTTGAATGGTTTATTCATATGCAAGGCTGATTACAGTCACAAGCACTCCCATTCATCATAACCTCTAATCATCCCAGACAACAATTTGTTATACCTATATTGTGTGACGATCACTTGCTGAGCTTATATGGCAATCTCTATTACATGGTCTATCAGCAACCGTGATATATCTTTGTTTATCCTTATTGCATTGTAACCATTCCTGCCTCCTTGCTATACCTGATTGGATATACTCATTATCCCAGATGCTAGAGAAGCTGTTATCAAAGCTATGAATTAAGACTCTGATGCTATTCATGCATTCACAGCTCTCTTTTACTACCATATGCAACTATTCTTCCTTGTTTCTTCCACATCTCTATTGCATCAATCTCAATATTTTCTCATTTATTTCTCTCGTGGTCTTTTACCTTAGTTTTACATCTTTCACATTCACTTGAAATTCTCTAAACTCTCTTTTTGTTCTCTACACTTCCCCAAATTGTTCTCATTTGTTGCTCAACGCAGTCTGCTAATTCTTCTAATGTCAGTGCTTCTCACTTTTGGGTAAATTTTGTCACTCAATCCATGGATGCCACTCCACATGTTCCTGTTTACTTGTCAGATTTGTATCTGTAAAAAGAGAGGAAAACTGACAGTCTCTAACATCTGTGATTGTATATGCTGACTGTATCAGCATATGTTTAATGTTCTGTATAATAGAAGCAGTTTTGTTTTGGGTGCTGGCATTACTGTTATAATCTAAGCTGGATTTCAATTTATGCAGATTTTCCATGGTCAAAGGAGTTGCAAAACATACAGGAAAACGTATTTAAGATACCCAGTCTACGAGCACATCAGTTACCCACCATGAATGCTACAGTGTCTGGTGTGGATTGTATCCTTATCATGTCCACAGGAGGAGGAAAGAGTCTTTGTTATCAACTTCCAGCTCATGTTTCTAAAGGTATTTCTTTTCTTTATTTTATTTTATTTATATTGATTTTTATTTATTTATTTTTTTGGGGAGGGTGATGATAGAATAATGCATTACCATTTGATTATAACCAGTTTTTGGCACTTCAACTATGTTATTAGTGTTTTCATATAAGGGTATGTGTGTTGCAACGGAAGATTACAATTTCGCCTTATTTTTAGGTGTCACTTTGGTTGTGTCCCCTCTGGTGTCCTTGATGGAAGACCAGATAATGGGTCTGAAGGCCTTAAACATAGAAGCACAAATGCTGTCAGCATCATCAACCAGAGAACAAGTTAATGGTGTACATGCGGTGAGTTGAAAAGAGCTGCACTCTCAGCAGCAACAAAATTTGTGTGTTTTTTTATAACTTGATTTATTGACAAGTAGTTTTTGACTGGGTAATTGAAGTAGCCATTCCATTTAGCTTTTAACGATACTGATAAATAGGTAGATCATGTTATATTGTTTTCGATTGTGATTTTTTTTCTTTTTCTGTTAAGCAAACCTAATTATGGGGTCTATTCCATTAATCTACTATTTTATCAAAGAACCCATTCCTTCCCATCTTCCTTGAACCTAAATTTTTCAATCTTGAAGCCATTTGTTGATGTAACCTGATTACTGATCCTCAGAATGTTACTTATGTGGCTTATATGTGGCTTCCACATGATTGTGATTCTGGTTATTTTCCCTTCAAAGTTCAATTATGGTTGCTTCACTCCCAGAAGAATGTTGAGACATTGGCTGAATACAGTCTATTACTTTGCCATATCACATAGTTTCCCTTTAATATGTCAGTTCTTCTTACTTTATTATTAAATTTCAAGTATTAAGCATGGATGATTTGGCCTTCCAAACCGTGCAAATGGCTTAGGTTTAGGCCGAGAGCAGCTGTGGTGTTTACCAGTAGGATCAAGTCACTCGAGTCAGATTAAGGGTTGAGCAGCCTCTCGGCAGTCAATCCCTTACTGGTTGTCACCCTCACCCACAATGGAACACCCAAGTTCTCTTTTGTTCTTCATAGCTGAGAGAAGGAACTTGTTTACAATGTGAATGAGTATTTCATAGAAGAAAAGGCCAATAAAGGTCCTAAGGTCCTATTATTGCAGGGCCAAGCTCTATGAAAAAATAAATAAATCAAATATTTACCTTCACTTTTACCTGTATGATGATATGGGAAAAAATGTCTAAACATGAACAAATAAATTGTTAAAGATCCTGAATTACCCAAAATCACATAGTACTGAGAGAGAATGTAACTTTGGTGGGTCACCGATATGTTAACACAATAATTGATCTGAAAATTAAACAGTCGTAACAAATCTGTGGTCATATTTTTTTCATTAGGCCTTTAAAGTATCTGATAAATTTGGTTAATTATCACAATTTTCAAATAACTTAAACTTTAACTAGTTTTTTCAAGGTTTTTGTTACAAACTTTTACTTTTAACTTTTGATTATCTAAGATATACTATAGAGATGCAGAAATTTATCCTGCTGTTAACCACATCTAAGAAATGTAAATTTCATAGCTTCAATCTCATTTTGTAAGGAATAACCCTCATCTCCTCTATCCTTTACTCTTCCTTTTTTGTCCTATACAGCTGATAGAATTCTTTTGTAGGTCAGTCTTTGCCTTGCTAACTTTTTTTTTTCAGTAATTATATTTAACTACCTGATAACCTAACACAGACAGATCAGTAGGTAATAATATACACTAGACTTCATGTCATACTTATTCACATTGCCCTGTTGCTTACAATACTTATTATTCCCAGGATATGACAAATCCCAACAGCACCTTAAAGCTTTTGTATGTTACACCAGAGAAGCTTTCAAAATCCAAGAGATTCATGACCAAACTTCAAAAAATGTACCAGTTGGGAAGGTTTGCACGCCTGGCCATTGATGAGGTTCATTGTTGCTCACAATGGGGCCATGACTTCAGACCAGGTAATTGCGCTAGATTGCTTATGGTCTGTGATTTATTATACATGTATCTGAAAGTGAGTATTCAGTGTATTGACTGATGAAAGTTGTCATTAAAAAGAAGAAATCATTTCATAGAAATCATCCAAATTTTGGGGCCATTAATATCCATACAGTGTCAACATGAAAGAATTCAGTGCTGGTTTTGTAATGTACAAAAATTTGTTTAGTTGCATACAGTATGAATGGATTGCAAGAAAACTATTTCTGTATTATCTTTGCATTATAAAAGACTACTCCAAGATGCAGTTAGAATCCTAACGTCCCAAAAGATTCCTAGTCCCAAAGGGACTAGGAATCTTTTCCTTTGTTTTTCTTATCATGATGTAATAAGGTGTAGGGCTTTCCCAATTTCACTTGACCTTTCACATGCTTGCCTTCAGCCACGAATTCATGCAGTGCATCTTTAAACTTTGAAATTAAAACTTTGACAAAAGTATTGACATTCAATGTCTAGTTAGCAAGAAGCATGTGCAGGTTCCTTTCCACATGATTGATTGATGTATTGTATTGAAAACAAAGTATTTCACATTATAAGGAAGTTGAATCACCAGAAACTTATCAAAATGGAAAGAGGTGGCCATGTAATGACCAGGAGTTTAAAAATCTCAAGATTTACATATCTTGGAATTTGATGGTAATTGCGATCCTAACATCTATGTTCTGGTCAGTGTATTTGTGATATTTGTTGCTTGTTTGTAGGACCAGTGATGTAAACAAACAGGTAAATAAATTGTGCCAATATATTATTTGTACAACACAATAAAGTACAAAGAGAATGTTGATGAAGCTCTGCCTGGAGTCCTACATGTCCACACTGAGGCAAGGCAGATGTTGGACTGTTTTGGGTGAGTGGTGACCTATGTATGCCAACGAGTCAGTGTGGGTCATAGCCAGGGAACAAAGAGAGGCGAAGCTGTCCTAGACACGGTGTTCGGTCCCATGGGAGAACAACATGGTATCAAGTCAAAGTAGGGTGTGAGAAGGGAGTGTGGTTGGGACCCATGTAGTGGGCGTCCTGCCACATTGCTCAGCTTCACCAATGAGGCATGTACTTGTGCTTTATAAAACATATGGGGTAATGGAGGTACACTGGCATGCAATAGACATATATTAGCTGTGCAAAAATAAGTAACAACAGTGGATATGCACTGGCAAAGAAAACACTAGATATCACATAGTAAAAAAAAAAAAAACCAAATGGCTAAGTTCAATCCTTAGGTGGTGAGGCTTCTTACCTCCACATCAATTTTTCAGTGTTCTTAAGGAGTGTCCTGGTGAGACATTATATTTTTATTGTTGGTTTATTAATGTGTACAACTTTTTTTCAGACTACAAATTCTTGGGAGTTATGAAAAAGATGTTTCCTTCCACTCCCATCTTGGGGCTCACTGCTACAGCAACTGCAAGAGTAATTGAAGATGTGCAGAAGATACTTGACATACAGGGTTGCTTAATTCTAAAGGCATCATTTAATAGGCCTAATTTGTTCTATGAGGTTAGTAGCCTTTTTTATCTTAATTCATATCATTGGTTTTATCATATGGTTTTAGAAAATGAATTATATTTTTATAGGTATGTACTCATATAGTTATTATAGTTATTAAAAAAAATGTGACAAAACCAGGAACATTACGGTATTTTAGAGAGGTTGGGTTTTAGGAAAAAAATGGGTTGAGAATAATGTAAAAAACTGAGTATGTGAAGATAAATTATAGGAGTACATATGTGAAGGATACTGCTGCCTTGAGGGTAAGCAAGTTATATGAAAACACGAACTTTATATTTGCAATGTTGGGACATGAATACCATTACCCGCCTCTATGTATCGTGTATCTTTAATGTACACATTATGTATCCATTTTTAACTATGGATCCACCTGTGGTGGATGCCAGCTGATGGAAATAACATAGAATATCGTATATCTAAATCATTTTGTTGCGTTATACTATTATCTACTTAAATCAATTCAGTTACCAAAGACATGAAGTATTTAAAAGTTAAAGAATGTCTCTTGTTAGTTTTAGGAGAATTTTATCACCTAAAACTGTATGTAACAACTCGTCTTTTCAGGTACGTCCAAAGTCTTCATCACATGAAGAATGTGTCAAACAAATTCAGCACATGCTTCAGAAAGAGTTTCAAGGCCAGTCAGGTATCATCTATACAATGACAATCAAAGATGCTGAGCAGTTAGCAAGTGACTTAAGGTCTCAAGGTCTACGTGTGGCTCCCTATCATGCCCAGCTTGATGCAGATGTGAGGAGTAAAGTTCATACAAAATGGGTGAAAAATGACTATCAGGTAATTATGTCTTATTTACAGCTTAATTTGGTGTCTGGTGTACACTCTTGTTTTTATCAAATATCGTCCAGTTTTCCTAGTATTTTCGTTTTCTTCCCAAAATTGTATAATATTTTTTTGGGGATTTACTGTTATCAAAATGGATTTCCCCAGTAATCTAATAATCTTTTTTCTTATAAAAAATATATTAATTTGTCACTCATGCCTTAGCCAGGATCTTATACCCCAACTACATCAGCCTTTTATATAAATCTCACTACCTGCCTTACTTCAGCTAGTAGCCAAGAAATATGTCTTTAATTACCTTTCCAGAACTAACATTGTCATTCATACTTGTAACATGTTATAACCTGCACATCTGTGTGTGTGTGTGTGTGTGTATATGTGTGTACTTTTTGACATCTTATCTTAGCCATTCTCATATACTTCACAAAATGCTATGACACAATTGTTTTAATTTCCATTGGACTTTTTTTCCTTTTGTGGTGATGTCCTTCCACATCTGAAAAATAATCAATAGTTCTCTTCTCTGTATATGAGGTAATCATTAATGTTTTTATTTTATTTTTTTCAGGCTGTAATTGCAACCATTGCCTTTGGAATGGGTATTGACAAACCTGATGTCCGTTATGTTATCCATCACTGTATTTCAAAATCCATGGAAAACTTTTACCAGGTAGAGAAGTAAGGTGTTTGGGCTCAAGAATTTTTATTGACTATCAGTCTCTAACCTCTCAAGTTAGTTAATGCTGTAGAAATTTTATTGTTAGTAATATAAGACAAAGGGATTGTAATGTGGAAATGGAGATGTAGGGAGGGTGATAGTGTTATGGAACAAAAGCAAGAGGAGGGTGATGAAAGAAGGATGGAGGAGATGGTGATGAGAATATGGAAGATACTGTATTATATGAAAAAATCAAGAAGCATTTTTAGTTTCTCAAATTATTTTATGTACTTAGTCATTTTCTCTTCACAGGAAAGTGGAAGAGCTGGAAGAGATGGTAAACCAGCTAAATGTATCATCTTTTGGAGATTTGGTGACCTTGCAAGACAGAGCACAATGGTCTTCACTGAGCAGACTGGTCTAGAAAATTTGTATGGCCTGATAGCTTACTGTCTGGATGGTGTAAAGTAAGTACTATTTTAATCTGGAGAATTTTTTTACCGTCTATGATCTGAGAATCTTTTCCTAGTTGAAAAATAGGCATCTGAGGCAACTGTCAATAGCCCCAATTCTGTTCCCCCTATTTTTATAGTAACCCCATTTTCCAAACCAAAGTTGGATATTGTCTCTATGTGCACAGCAGCTTACCTGCTCACATGCATACACTCTTGAATCTTACAAGTTTTCAATCTTCTGGCAACAGCTACAGAGTCACTCAGACTAAATTTATCGGTGCTGTATACCTCTCACATCACTCCTCTGACTTTGATTATTTAACTTCCAAAGTGGAGCCCATTTTGACTCTTCCTTATTTGCAGAGATTTTCACTTTTAGTGTTCTAATCTACCTCTGGCTTTCCTCTCCCTTCGCTGGTCATCCTGGTGAATTAGTTTTTTAACTTTCTTACCTTCTTTGACTTAGGGCTATTGATGAAACGCTCTACTCTTAGATATTATGCCCAATATTCTTATTCTTTTTTTAACCTCCACTGCTTCTGTTTATGCTGTCTCACTGTCTTCTCTGTTGAACTCTTAGACTCCCAATCTCATATTTCTATTTTATCTAACTTCTCCACTCTCCCCTCAGAATCCTCAAAATCAAATGTTCTTTTGCATTTTACTTCTAATTTGTGGGACCTAAGAAGGATTTTTCTTGGAATGACTACTGCTGTTGTGTCAGAGACTTGTCCCTGCATGCTGAGCACATAACAGAGGTGATAGTGTCTGGCATGGAGGCATACACTTCTCACTCTTTTTCTTGACTTAAACCTTCTAAACTTTAACATAGCCTATTCTCATGTTGTACATGATCAAGAAAGGCCCCACTAAAGCTACTTGAAATATAGCATGTGAATCTCACATGTTTTATATATCTACTCATAATCATGCCAAGTCTGTTCTCCAAAAAGCCCAAAACCCTTTAATTAAAAGAAAGAATCAAAATCTCTCAAGATCTAACTCCAATCATGTCTTTGGACTAGCCAAAAACATCTCCCATAACTTTTCTCCATCTTTCCCTCCTTTACTTCCCCAATGCCATCTCATTTACATACAAAGCTGAACTCTTTGCTAAAAACTTTACCCTAGATAATTGAGGACATATTCCTTCTTTTCTTCCACCCATTTACTTTTTGATGACGATGACAAGTTACCAATTGATTTGACCTTGCATTATTAATGAAATACTTAATCATTTAACTGTTATTTGATACAGCTTTCCATATTTACTCATCACTTTGAGATATCTTTAGTTGTTCTATAGCCATTTTCAATTTTCTAACTGGGTTAAAATTGAAAAATTATTCTTTTCATCCCCAATCTTTTTGCAGATGCTTATAAAAGTTTTATGCATTGCTTTTGGTATTGTCAATTGTATAACGTTGCATTGAAAGGGTTAATAGATTACAATTTAGGTTACTGTATTTGTTTTTAATATGGTTGCCATATTAATTTTGTATTATGTTACATTTCTAATTTCAAATGTTGTTTCCAGGTGTCGGAGGAATCTCATTGCGGAACATTTTGATGAAGCTTGGGAGACCTCAGATTGTGTAGGAATGTGTGATCATTGCAAGATCCCTCGGGAGGTAAAGATGATGGAGTTAGGTGATTATGGTCAGAAACTATTATTGATATTAGAAAAGTCTTCAAGTATGGATCAAAGGTTAACAGGTAAGTCACTTATCAAGATTATTGTCATTATCAATATGCTTCACTGATTTTTCTTAACACTTAAGTTGGAAAGAAGTTTGTATTTGGAGTGAAGATGTCTTGAGCTCAATCATCAAAAGACACAGCATTGCTTATTTTCTCAATGGACATATTATAGCCACAATCACTTTAACCCATACAGTGCCAGAACACTGGGTGTTTAACTTTTTTGCACAGTTGCCAAACAGGTAATATGGGACAGTTAGTAGATAACATCCCTGTCAATGTTTGAAACATCATTTGGAACAATCTCTCCAACTTTACAGTATGTTATGGACTTAACTGTGACATTGTGCAGTTCATTCCTACATTAGGATTTTTATTCCCCTGCAAACCAATCCCACTTGTTAAATGTGATTCACATTAACTTGTATGATATGAGAGATTAGTCTGTACAGAAAACTAGTAACCTTGGTGTGCAGAAAAATAGTATATGGTGAATAATATGTTTACTATTTACATTTTTTTTCTAGGCCAGAAATTGGTTGACCTGTTTCTTGGCAAGGGTTCTACCAAGCAACGTGTACAAGAGGCCACTGCCATTGGACTTCTCAGAGAAACAGCAGAAAATATTGTGGCACATTTACTTTTAGATGGATTTCTCAAGGAAGATTTTCACTTCACTCCATATAGTACTATTAGCTATATTGTACCAGGTATGTCAGTTGAATCATGGTCAAGTCTGTTCAAGTAATGTTCTCTTCTCAATTATGCAAAGCAGGTAACATGGATGTGTAGACCTCTTGTGTTTTAATTAGGTTAGTTTAGATAAGTGTCACTACTATGTCATTCCATTAATAAGATATTTGTTACATGTCACTCCCTCGAAATGCCATTCTTTCAATGCTGACCTGGTAGTGAAGTATGGAATTAGATTGGGCAAAGATACTGGTATGTCGTGGTGGTCATAAACATGTTATAATGTTGAGGTTAGTTTCTGATTTTATTGTATGCCTGATAACTAGATAGTACAAT
>CM035207.1:10140932-10173432 GCA_020233015.1 Callinectes sapidus | reverse complement strand
GCTTCTTTCTCTTTCCAGAGTGCTTTTTGTTCCATCTCATTCTTTTATTCATTCAGACACAGATACTTTACGTCTCTGTCTATTGCATTCTTCCAGTTTTTCATATCCTATGCAGTTTTTACTCTGCTTCCTCTTGCCACTTCACTCATTTTTATTTCACCCAGCCATTCTCATTTACCTCTCTCTTCCTCCATTTGCTTCTATTTTCATTCTACAGATTCACCTTCCATTTTACTCTTGTATTATCCATTATTTCAAACCTAAATTTGTTATAAAGTGTTACTTTTATAAGTCTTCCTAAAATATGCCGCGTCATTATTATCCTTTCTACTGCTGTGAACCTTGATGTATTCTTTGCCATTCTACAACAGCCAGCAAAACTTAGCTCATCTGTCAATTCAATCACAACCACTACATCTGCATAAAGAAGCACATATCTTATCGTTTCCTACATTTATTCTTGCATTCATTCTACTCATTCTGGCCACTAACTCTCCAGTATATAAGCTGAAGAGGGTTGGTAACAATATGTATCTTTACCGAACTCCTCTCACACTTCACTACTCTGTTTCTACTTCTGGTTGGCATTTGCGTCAACACATAGGCAGTGGCCTTAGGTATGAGTTCTATAAATTCCAGCGGAGGACAACCCTCCCCCCGTCCTACCTCCCATGCACACGCACATGGTTGTAATATAGGTTTCTTCAAAATTCAACATTAGGTCGTAAACTCTTGTTCACTAGGTGATCACATCTTAAATAGATATTATAAACAACATTTCAAACGGTGTATGTTATTCACTACGGTCGCCTGCTTGTCACCCAGCCGGCCTTTCCCTACGGAGCGAGCTCAATAGCTAGCATAGACCGATCATAGGGTAGAACTGAGGCCACATCACACATTTTACACACCAGCAGGACAGCAAAGCTACAATCCTTCTAGTTACATCCCGTTCCTACTTACTACTGGATGAACAGGGGCTACGCACTAAGAGGCTTGTCCATTTGCCTCGCCGTGGCCGGAACTCGAACCCGAGTCTTCTCGTTTGTGAGCCGAGCATATGAACCATTTCCCTATAAGTATGTGTATCCACGGGCACCTATAAAGATACCATGAAATATGAATACTGGAGTGCGAAGCAAATATTTAATCTTAAACTGGGTCTTTATATAAAGAGAGAACAATGGTTATAAACACCTTACAAGATTTTCTGAGTATCAACGGTTGCAGTTACGTATACGTTGAATTAATATCTACTCAGGAAACTTAGTCCGCTCACCTCATCATTCTATAACATCTGCGAGCTGCAGTAACTTACGCAACTGTTGACGTACACTCAACCAAAATATTACCTTCGTTCATGATGAGCCTCTGGTTGATCTACGCAGGACACACAGCAGCCACTTCCACTTCCTACCAGACGCAGAGCACGACTGGCCTCAGGTGCACCGGCCCACCGGGCCTTAGAGGTCTCGAAAAGTTGAACCAAAGGAAGTCGAACTTTTGAAGCACTTACCAAATGATACATACAGACACTGTACCCAAACACATCACACGAGCAAGAGGTAACTTATAAATTACCTTGATATAACTGTCGCAAGGGAAGTTAAAAGTATATTATGTAGGAATTATGACATTATTTACCTTTAACAAGTATCATTAATTGTTCATTAAAGTTTAGGCTTCACAAGAGCTCAGGCTTAAATTAGCTCGTTATATTTAAAGTAATGATATTTTCATCTTGCCAAATAGTGTTGATTTCACCAAGTCTTTAAATTTAACTGCATGAACTCATCAATAAAGAAATAACAACAACTATAGTAATAATAATAATAATAATAATAATAATAATAATAATAATAATAATAATAATAATAATAAGCAATTTTTTGTATAATATCACGATCTATGAGTGGAAGGAAATTCTTTTATATACAACACATATCTTGTTTTGATCATTTATTGAGGATGAGAACATAGACAGCATAATTATTGATACATGTTCCATCTACATTTGGGCTACTCTAGTATACTAACTCTATCGCAACCATCAGTGCACCACAGCGAGGCTGAGTGGTAGTTGGGTCCCGGCGAGATTCTCGATAAAGTATAGATTTTTTCGGCTAATAATAACAATCTGGGTTGTTTACATAGTGTAAAAATCTATAGGCATCTGGCAACTTTGATTATCTGGTAGCTCAGTTGAGAGACCCAAAATGTTGGCACATTAACATGCAACAGTCAACAAGAATACATTCTTTGTGTGGTAGAAGATAGTTCAGACAATAAGAGGGATTTCCAATACAGTTATCTACAGAAAAAACTGCCATATTGAAAGTCTCTGAAACTACTGAACTCACTTAGGGAGGGACACTCAGACCCACAGCTGCGAGGCACTCTTGGCTGCTGGTACCATAACCTCCATACCATTACCTTGCCAGTACCTATCCATGACCAGCCTCTTAGCCACAGTCCTTTTTTGGGGGGTACCTGGTGGGGCTCCGCAGGCCACAGTGTGGGGGCCGTGCGGTACTATTGTATAGGGCTGGTCCACAAACGCGTGACAAATTCTACTGTGTTGAACCTGCCTTATTGCAGTAAAACTTATTTTTCTATTCGTAATAGAAAGAAGATAAGTTTCAATGCAACATTTTGGGGGTTCAAGGTTTTAAATATTGTCACATGTGCTACAAGAACATTGTATGAATTACTTTATCAGTGCAAAGGCGACCTTAGGAGAGCACTGAACTTGGAATTCTTACAGAGTTCTTCGCTATTGTGGACTACCGCAATATGGTAAAAACGAACAGTGGAGTGTTGACAAACTTCACAAACAATTTTATATATTATTGCATCTAAACAGAACATAATTATCAGCAAAGGGAAAAAGAGCATATCTATCGGCACATTGATTATAATCATTATTCATAATGGTGATGCAATCAACATCATGAATCTTGCACATGATTACCATGAGTGATATTTCCCATGTGTTCCTAGTCTGGAAATTACATTATGGTAACCCTTCACAAGATTCATCATTGTTCACTCCCTCACATAATAACTGTTGGCTACCTTAAAGATAAAGTATGTACAAGCATGAGACTTTATCATCTATTCAGTAACACTGCCGTCATCATTGCTTTCTCATATCCATGAATTCGAGTTCCAGCTTTGTTGTTTATGGTCAGATAAGGGTAACTGGAGTGGGAGCCAAGAAGTTTATATCTAAATTAGATAGTCTGCCTCATCACAGAAACCCCAAATTAGAAAAAAAAGATAGATAAAAAGATGCAACAACACAAACATTTGTAATACTGGTGTGTTTCTGTGACCACAGAGCAGGAAAAAAAAAAGATTGCATAATAAAGACTGTGCACTTTCCTTCCCAAACACTATGTCATGCCAGCACTCATCAAATACTGATGTATCATGTCAACTCTAAATTGACATTAATACCATTATGTGCCTGCTGGGTTACACCGCAGTAGGTAAAAGTCCTTTCATAATAAATGAATACAAAATTGTTTCTAGTGACTGTTTACACACTGCTCATTACAAGTTAATTTCACCATCAGTTTCAAGTGACAATAATGGCCCATATACTGTAGCATGCATGAAACAATAAACAAACGCAAAAAAATAAAATCCAAACCTTACGTATTATACAGCCTTATGTACCAGTGGTTGTTTGGTGAACATGACAGATATGCCAGACATGATTGGACAACATCAATTTCTATGTCACAAAAATACATCTTGCCTTATGATCATGGGATGAAACAGGAATTATAAAAATGGGGTTCTGCGACAGACATATGACTAGGCCATAAGAAGAAAAACAGATAGTGGTTATTTATATAGGAAAGAGACAGACAGAAATATTTAAAGATATCTCAACTAAGCCTGCGGGGTGTAAAGAGGAGTGCCACTATAACTTAAGAATGAGGGTGGTATTTAATTTGTACTTTAAAATCCAGCATCACGACTTATCCAACAATCAAGCGTTTGTTTACTTACTACATTAGGGCACCAGGAAGGAAGGCAACAGTGGCAATGTATATATGACCAGATGGGCAACTTTAGGTGAAGTGTAAGACCTTGTCGAGTTCTACAAACACCACAATCACCACACAGTTGCGAGTAACTTTGAACCTTTTGTATGGTTTGGACTTGTCTAAATTATCTTCGGACATTAAAAACAACCCAATGAAAGAAAGTCTATCTTGCCTAGAGTTCACAATGCCACTTTTAAAAAACACAGTAGGATGAAAAATACATGTCATCAACAGAGCTCATTCCAGTGGGTCCACCCCAACCCCTCTCTACATCCCGCTCATAGGTACTGCTACAAAACAATACTTCACTTTTGCCTTCAATAAAAGTATCAAAATGCATGTAAAAATACAAAAAGATTCTCAGGCTTATTTTTCACTCTCTTTTTTGCATGTAGCACAGGGTTAATATTATCCAAAAATTACAGCTTTTTACTCCTAAAGGGTGATTATGAACTAGTGCACCTCATTTGTCAAGATAATTGATAGAAAAGTAAAGGAAAGAAGAGACAGCAGAAAAGTTATTTGTACAAGAGATGATGATAGTAAGGCGACAGAGGCTTATGTAGCCAATCCAAGACTTCCGCAACAGTTATGAGAAAATTACTATTCAGAATGACTGGAAATTCTGAAAATAAAAAAATATATAGAACAAAAACAAATTTACAAAAAAACAAAATACAATAAAACAAAAAAAATGAAAGTACTACATGATGAAATATGAAAAGCAGATTTCAAGGGCTAAATTACAATACAATGGTCTATTCATGAAAAATCTTACTGATGAAGGAGTCTGTGTCTTGGCTGCATGCATGTGGAGGGCTTCAATCAAATTATGCCCATTGGCAACTTAGTCTAGACTGTTGCTTGACAAGACCCATATACATCACGCTCCTGTTGCCCATCATCTCCAGTTGTTAAGCCTTATTACAGGCACAATGATAAATTGTTCAAATGACTGGCATAAGCCAACCTTCTCCAACGGAACGTGATCTACAGAGACTTATGGCTTGCCCTTCTGGTGCAATTACTGTACTTTGGGCTGGGGATGTGTCCACAACTGCTTTGTAATGTTTTTTTTGTTTTTTTTTTGTTTTTTTTGAGATTAGAGGTGAGAATCTGAATGGGTGTACTTTGTATGTACTTAATGATCCTGTCTGTATATGTCCTTAAAACAATAACATCATCAAGGCCTTCCTTTTGGCCAAAAATACGTTAATAATTATCCTAAGAAAAATAAAGTACGTGGCTAAATTTCTTAAAAATGCCTTGCATAGACTAGTCATCATCTTGGCTTATAAGTGCTTCATTTCCAAAAAAATAAATTCAAATATTAATGGAGAATATTTGAGCAATCATCTGATTATTCCCCACACCATTCAGAGAACACTTCTGAGTATTAGAAATCACCAGATAAAACAGACTTCTTGTCTGTGTATGGTTGATTCAACACTATTAATTTCCAAAAAAGAGAAAAAAAAATGCACTGTATTTTGTTGAAATTCAATCATCAGAATTATGAAAATTCTTACATTAAAACTAAACAGTCTGCATACTATATACAGGAAAAAATGATAAATAAGCCATCTAAGAAGCAACACTTCTGGTAAGACTACCTTACAACTATACAACTGATTCTTTAATAAAAAAGAGAATTTTCAGCAAAAGTTCTACAAGACATCTTTCACTCACATGAGATCATTACACAAGTAATGGCTTGTGATATGGCAAAAGGTTACATACTGTACACTCATAGTTTCTCTTCAAAAAACAACTTTCATTTACTTCAGTCACAAATAAATAAATATCGACTAGTGCTATATCTGAACAGAAAATAAGTTTTCACTCTTTGTGACCAGTAACACTGCAGCTACCATATTTTGAGCTTCTATAGCCAGCTCACAGCCAAACACTAAAGTTACACAGCATTTGAAAAGTAACACAGTAACAGCAAGAATCAAGAATAACAAGATTTAGGAAATCTGAAACCACACTCTCAACTCCCTTGCCATTCACTGAAAGGTCCAGTCACTCTAAAAGATGGAGCATATCTAGTCTCTGACCAGGTAGGGGTTGGGTGGACAGGAGGTGCTCGTGGAGTCAGTGGATTGTAATTACCAGAAACATTGGTGAAATTAGGAAGTGGGGTTCCTTGTGGCATTGAACCATGAGGTCCTGGGCTGTATGGAGGTGTTAATCCATAAGATGGCTGAGACACTTGATTTGGATAACCAGGATTTTGCCCCATGATGACATTATGGGGATTAGAATGTGGACTTTGCATTGGAGTGTTGTGAGGACTTGGTAATGGAGTATTTTGAGAATTTATATGAGGGCTCTGCATGGGTGTACTGTGTGGATTACCATGAGGACTTGGCATTGGTGTACTCTGAGGATTAGAATATGGACTTTGCACAGGTGTGTTATGGGAATTACTATATGGACTTGGCATAGGTACTACTTGAGTATTTCCATGAGGACTTGGCATTGGAGTGTTGTGTGGATTTGTATGAGGACTCAACATTGGAGAGGGGTGAGGATTTCCATGTGGACTTAACATTGGATTAGCTAGAGGACTTTGAGCTGGAATGCCAAGAGGGCTATGCATTGGGTTGTTATGGGGACTCTGAAGTGAATTTATGTGAGGACTATGCATAGGAGTGCCATATGGGCTTTGCATGGTATTATTATGGGGACTGTGCAAAGGATTTTGGATGGGACTTGGCATAGGATTATGTAGATGGTTTGAAACATTTTGGGAACTGGAAACTGGGATACTATTCATGTTGTTTTGATGAGGATTCTGATTAGAAGAACCATGATTCTGTTGACAAGCACCTTGGTATGTATCTGCATTTGGGTTATGTCCACAATTATATGGATTAAATTCTTGCATGGAAACATTAAATGGAGGTCTTCTGGGCTCTCTGTAGAAATTTTCATGCATGTTAAGTACCCCAGTGTAGTTGTGGTCAGGTGATACTTGGGGCTTCTGCATATTAACACTAAGTGTGGGGGCTGCAGTGGTGATTAAGTGAGCAGGATGTGAGGCCACAGAATAAGCTGCAACTTGTGATGAAACACCATGTTTTTGAGTGGGGCTGTAAGCTCTAGGACTTTCTATGACAGATGGAAGATTTTTATTATAAACAGCATAGCTAATTGGAGGAGATTTGAGATCTGGATGATTAGGAATCCTCATTCCAGAAGGTCTACATATGGTAGCTGGCTTACTGTCAAGTTGGTGACCCTCTGGATGTCCAACTCTATTTCCTAAGCCAATGCCATGTCCTTCACTATGAGCTGGACTCATCTGGGAATCTTCCCTCACTTGGGCAACACCATTCATTCTCTGCATATCTGGTTCTGTCTTTATCACTGGATTACACTCCTCTGGGAATACAAAACCATCTTTCATCATTTTCTTCTTTTTCCTTGGAGAAGGTTTTAGCTTTCCTTCTTTAATTAATCTTTCTTCTTCACTTCGTTTCTTTTCCATTTTCTCCTCAAATCTTGCCCATCCATGATTTCTGTATATCAAGTTTTTATGCTGATAAAACACAAGGCTAATTCTTTGTGGATCACGTCTATTTGGGTTTCTGAGTGCAGTTGTGGCATGCATTTCATGTTTGGCACATTCAAATAGCACCGAACCATGGGTCAGAGCAATAGTTACACCTCCAATTTCTGGATCATGGAAACTGTGTATATTGTCACTGTTTCTTACTATGGTTTCAGGTTCCTTGGGTTTGTTATAATGCTCACCACCAAAGGGGTTTTCTTCACTGGTTGAATTGGAAAAAGGATTATTGTTTAATCTGTCTTGATGGAAAGGCATTGTTTCTTGCATATTTGGTCCCCTACTACATTGATTTGTACTTATATAGTGCATTTGGAGAGCTGGGTCAATACCATTATGCATCACATGTTGCATACTGCATGCAGTGGAATGAGTATTTTGTGGAGTTTGAGAAGAATGATACTGTTCATTCTGCATCTTGCTGAAATTATGTTGTTGATTTTCAGTTTTATTTGTACAAGGCTGCTGATAGATACTTGTAGGGTGAAAAAGTGGAGTGTTGGCAGTTCCTTGGCCACTAGACTTTGGTGATGAGACAGGAGTTAGTGGTGTGCTAACAGGACAGGCCTGACCTTGAGGTGACTGATGTGGAGTTGGCACTCCCACAGGAGCCCCTACAGGAGAAGCCATTAATGATGGACAACTCTGAGGTGATTGTGTGCAATTTGAATGTGTTGCAGACTCTGTGACACATGAGGGAATTGGAGAAATGCTGGGTGTCATTGACTGGGGAGGATTCTGAGGTGTGAATGACTTACAATATGGTGAGGGAAGAGGTGAAGAACAAGGACTTGAGGGCTGAGGATTAGATGGAGTTACAGATCTTGCAGAAGGTGAGCTCAGAGGTGATGCACATGGGCTAGACAATTGAGGAACTGAAAATACTGTTGGAGATGGCAGGGGAGATGCACTAGGACTGACAGACTGAGGTGGCAGAGGTGTTGTGGAACACGATGAAATGGGAGAACTCAAGGACTGGGGAGAATAAGGTCTTTTAGGAGCAGGAGACTGGGGAGGTGGCATTGAAGAGTTTGCCTGGTGTAAGCTACCTTGTACTACAGGAGATACCTGGGAACCAACTATCGATTTAGGTGAACTTCCAATTGAGGCAACAGGAACTTCACCTGAACCACAGAGAGAGTCAGCTGTTGATATCTGGCCAGTGGCTGGAACATTCAGTCTTTGGTTTAATTGGCTTTCTGGAGCTGCCACACACTCTGTACCCTTCTCACTCTCAGGATTATTTTGTGTTGGTTCACTGGAAGATACTACATCATCACTGCTTGTACTATCATTTTTGCTTGCAATGATCTGGTCCAAATCACAAGAAAGTCCAAAGTCATTATCTGGCCTAGCTTCTAGTACCCAATTAAAATCAGAACCATTGAGTCCGTAGTTGCTCAGAACATCATCTGGATCACTAAAGTCAATGCCATTTAAAATACAGTCAAGGTCAATTCCCAGTACATTGCCACAGTCTGCACCAGAGGAAGAATTATTCAACCCATCAACTACTCTTCCTCTTCCTAAAGTGACTTTTGTTTTTTGCTTTCCTTTACCCTTGATTCGTTTTGGGAGGGGCAGGCCTCTTGCTAGTAGGTTTCTTGCCCGGCAAGATAGAAGTGGCTCTGTTCTAAGCCGAATTTCACATGGATACCTGAAGCAGAAAGAAAATTTTAAATTTATTGAAATTTATTCTAATCACAAAACATCAAAGCATTGGACTTTTATTGGTGCTAATAGAATTCTGATTCATTACAAATAAAGAACATCAGTTACATTTACATAATTTCATACTAGGCAGTTTATTTAATCAAATCATATCTAAGAATAGGTCTAAATATTGAGATTTTGACAAGACCAAGAAAAATATGCAATTAATGAAATATTATGAGATGAATGACCACACCATTCACTTACTTTGAAAGCACCTCAAGAGCACCAGACTGAATCTTGTTTTGAAGGCTCTCAGGTGTTCCATCTTCACCAGCTGTATCATAAACATACAGTGGTAACACATGGAGCTGCTCATCATCTGGTTTGGTGAATCCACGATGTTTTGTTAGAGTGACTACTACAGTGCAGCCATTATTCATGTTGTGGTTGTCTTTGTGGGAGTGGGCACAGAAGTCTGCACAGGCTGTGACCCCTGCCCATGGACGGCCTCCATTGTAACCCAAGCGACACTCAAGGCTGTCATTCTCAAAGGCAGTTTGATTTTTGTATGCTTCAGGAGCATATTGTTCATAGACAGGTGATAAAACAGTGGCCAGAGTTTGAAGCTTGTGTTCAATTTCACTTTCCTGAAAAAAATTTAAAAATCATGATCTCTTCAATTTCTGGTACAGGAATTAGTACCTAAAAATGAAAATGTTGATCAGCAGTCTAACATACAGTTCTATAGGATAAAAGTACCAGATTAGCATGTTTCCCTCCTCTCACCTTCTACAATGGTCTGTTACCACTACTCAATTTACTTATGCATACATCTTCCATGCTATATTTGCTGATACCTGCCTTCTTTATAAAGTAATCATATACACTTTCAGAAATCTTCAAAATTTAAACATATTTCTTACTGCAGTTCACATAGGAGTAATGGTTCAATATTAGAAAAGTTTCAGTGATTCATACATACCTCTTGCTCATCAGTTAGCCTGAATTTTCTTGCAGTCTTACTGCGAGCATATTTGCACATGTTGTAATACATAGACCATGAGCAACCAAAGCTGAAAGAAGCTCCACACGTATCTGGATCTAGGCCTTGACAGATACAGGTGCGATCCTCATTGACCCCGCATCTGGAAAACAGTACACATGTAAATATACAAATACACATATTCCCATAATGAGTAACAATAGCAAAAAGTTAGTGACAGAGAATGAAAAATTTTAACTTGCTTGAGAGTACAGCTGCAGCTAATCCAGAGATGAGGTGCTAACATGCAAAAGCTCTTTGAATAATAATCAAAGTAATGCCTGAAAATGAATCTCACTTTTTTCTCCTAGGGCAGAAATAGTAACAGCCAAGTAGAGACAAAAATAAGACGTCACAGTGAAAGACTGACAACTTATGCTGTGTCAAATATGCAAGGGACCACAACAGTGATCTGAACATCACTGATATCTACATTTTGACTGTTCCAAAATGCCTTAGGAACTGTTCCCTGTGAGTCTTAAATATATACACAATAAAATCATGTAAAAAGTATTCAAATTTTACCTCCTTTCAGTAGGAGTTCCAAATTTGTTTAGTTTATAGACCATCGTGGAATACATGTCATCGGCAATATTTAAAGGAACTCCTTCCCAGGCAACAAGAGCAATCACAATCCAGGATGTGGAACATGTGTGTTTGGAGCGGTGCTTTACCAGAGCAAGAGTTTTTTCTTCTGGTCCACTGCGACGGATGATCTGAAATGAAAGGGATGTGAAAATTTCATTAAATATTTCAGTTCATTGATGATATTAAAGAACTTTCTGCAAGGAATGTCTATGACAAAAATTTCAGCCATCCACATTCACCAGAATCATGCAATAAATGGGTGTCATAACCAAGAAATGTGCTAATAATGCTTCATTTTGCATACTACTCTGCAAATATTTGATATGACTTTTAATTCTTACATTCAATACCAATTGTATTCAAAATATTGAAATTGAAAAACTGAGTTTGATGAAAATGATTGATCAAATAATATGTGGCTGCATGTATATTTTTATTGATACTCATACTAACCCATTTGGCTAAAGGGCAACCAGATTCAGTTTTTCCCTCTTTGCCAGTGTAAGTGACTTTCTCAATTCTAATTGCTTTCCCCATCTGTCCTGTATGCTGCTCTAGTTTGCTACGCAACTCTGGCAGTGTAGAGGCAGCACCAAGTTGATAATAGATAGGACCAGGATCTGGTGTTCCTGCAAATTAAAAAATCATTAAATAATGTAACAAAAGATATATATATATATATATATATATATATATATATATATATATATATATATATATATATATATATATACACACACACACAGAGACACACGGACACACAGACACACACACACACACACACACACACACACACACATGTATGGATTATTAATAATCAATGCTTTAATATATGGATATTTGAACAATTCTGGAACTATTCATAATTGCTAATAAATCAAAATGGTTAAAAGCATGGCTGCTTTCATATAAAAGATACATGAATAGAATAAACATTAAAACAATTATATTAATACACCCAAATAATATATATATATATATATATATATATATATATATATATATATATATATATATATATATATATATATATATATATATATATATAACAAAATTTTAAAAGGCAACTTACATCATCTGGTGCAAAGCTGCAGACATCCATGTACTCATGCAGGTGACTCAAATCACACCAAATCCTAGAAGCTAGCAAGGCACAAGCAAAGGTACATTGTAATAAGTAAAAGCTTCCCACCAAGTTCCATCACCTTCACATAAGTTAAGGCCATACAACATACTGCAATATCATAATTTAGCATTTTTTAAACATATGTGATAATGAAATGCAAGCAACCCATGTTCCCTTAAACCATGTTGGAACATAAAAGGATAAGTGCATAGGCAAGGAATTTATAGAGACAATATAATACAATATAGTACTATAATTTACGGGAAATAGCATTCAGATCTAGTTATTTGGTACTGTGAATAACATGACACCAATCATAATCACAATACAATACTGTTTAGGATAATAATCTAACGCACAGAAAACGAGAAAAGAATTTTGTATATTATAAGAGTTGTGTTCATGGTAAACTTGAAGAATTAAACCTGGCGAATATCATACCTATATCACTGTTGTTGAAATGTTTAGAGTAAATCCTTCTTGTCCTAGACAATCATGGACGGAGGCTACAGGGCAGCAGCGTGAGTCCCATGGATCGATATCTGGGCAATAAAGCGTGGCAGGAGAGGCGGCACGCCACGTGTCGGCCAGCACGCGCCTTCATTCCGATTCTCTTACTACCTCAAACCAAACCTTCTTTCTTAGTACTTATTGAGGAACAGAACAAAATTTATACTTCTTTTTTTCCTCGCTTTACACATAGGAGACAAGCATACTAAATGTTTTGTAAAGGACTGTTGATTCCCATTGTATCAGTCCCAGCAATGCTGAAGCCCGAGGACGAGCGTTGGAACAAAGTGCCTTTGGCCTCCAGTCTACTGCAAAGTAAGTTATCGATCCAGAGGTCGTTAGGGACGTGGTGTGTCTTGCCCAGCCGGAATCTTAACCATTGCGGCAATCTAGTACCATAAGAGAAATTGCAAAATATTCACCATGAGTTACGAAGTAAAAACTAGTTTATGAAATACGAGTATGCAGGCATATATATATATATATATATATATATATATATATATATATATATATATATATATATATATATATATATATATATGCGTTACTCCTACAAGTGTGCGCAAGCTCCCCCCTCCCCCCCCCGCCTCCCTTTCCTGCACAGCTGTGCCTCTAGCCCCAAACACTCGACTAACTCAAACCCTGTTCTATCCATGTCATCCTCACGGACATCAATAAACCTGCTAACATTGAAACTTATAGCTATTAGGTTATGCACATTCCGTGTTGCAAAAAATAACTAATCTTGACTTTCTTTTTTTAAGGAAAATCTCATAGGTCTCATCCTCCGAGTGTTTGTGTGTGTGTTGGGGGGGGGGGGGCTGTGTGATGCCATGACAATTACTAAACCCGATGAAGATTAGGTGGTTATCAGCCTATTCAAGGAATCAAAATAGGGAGCATTTATATACTGGATTTACATGAGTAAATCGCATACTAAAGAGTTCAGATGAGTTATCACGAAGCAAGTAAGCATATGAAGCAAAATGCTAAAAACCATATAGAAACATGCAGGCGGAACCAGAGAGAGAGAGAGAGAGAGAGAGAGAGAGAGAGAGAGAGAGAGAGAGAGAGAGAGAGAGAGAGAGAGAGAGAGAGAGAGAGAGAGGAGGGGTGGGGGGAAGGTAGTGTTAGCATTCACGACATCCAACAGTGCAAACAAGACAGAGGGTCGAACAGGACTTTGAGGTCTGTAGTACATACCTGGGGGCACGACGCACGAGCAGCGGGGAATCTCAAGCTCGTTCTGACGCAGGCGAGTCTTGAGAGCTTCCAGCTCGCACTGCTTCGTGGATGCGGGGCTGCCAGGTCCTCCTTGGGGTTGCTGCTGTTGTAGCATGTACATTTGCTGTTGCTGCTGTTGTTGCTGTGGTTGTTGTTTTTGTTGCTGCTGCTGTAAAAGCAACAACTGTTGCTGTTCTTGAGGTTGATTATGGTTTATTTCTTCCTTTTGTTCTGGAGTTTCTTGTAATCGTTGTTGTTGTTGTTGCTGCTGCTGCTGCTTTGGTTGATTTTGTTCTTCCTGTTTTCGCTGTTCTAAAGGTTGTTGTTGTTGTTGTTGTTGTTGTTGTTGCTGCTGCTGCTGCTGCTTTTGTTGCTTTTGTCTTTTGGTGGGCTCCTTTTGCTCTGGTTGGAGTTTCTGCGGCTGAAGTTGCTTATGCTGCTCTTGTTGTACCTGATCTTGCATTTTTTGCGGCTGCATTTTTTGTTTTTGTTGTAGTTGTTGAAACTGTTGAAGCTGCTGCTGTTGTTGTAATTGTTGCTGTTGCTGTAGTTGTTGTTGTTGTTGCCAATGGTGTTGCATCTGATACTGTTGTCGCTGCTGATGCCATTGTTGTTGAAGACGTAGTTGCTGCTGTTCTTGATGAAAATGTTGTTGCATTTGCTGCTGATGTAACAATTGCTGTTGTTGCTGTTGCTGCATGAAACATTGCTGTTGCCGTAACTGTTGTTGTTGATAGTGCTGCTGCATCTGTTGATGATGAAGGTTCTGCTTCATCTGTCCACTACAGTCCAGCTGCTGGCCATCACTCATTTGTTTTCCCTGCAAGGTGTTGTGCTGGAGGTAGTTTTGTGCCTGCGGTTGCAATGAATTTTCCTTGTGAATGCATGTCGCCTGCTGGTCACTAACTGATGCATGGGAGGGACACGACGGCTGCTGCTGCTGCTGCTCGGGTTGTTGCTGCTGTTGTTGCAACTGCTGTTGTTGTTGCAACTGCTGTTGTTGTTGCAGCAACTGTTGTTGTTGCTGCTGTTGCTTCTGCTGCTGTTTTTGATGTATAGATAGTTGTCGCTTTTGTCTGGCATGACTGGTGGCTGTCGTCACTCGCGGTGGTGACGTCTGGGATTTTGTAACAGTAGTGGTAGAGTTCGAAGGAAAGTCCGGAGTGACTTTCTGAGACTGATTGGCAGAGGCAGGGGACCCCGAGGGCCTTTTCTGCCCCCCAGATGATGTTACAGTGGGTGGCCGAGGTGGCTGTGGCCCTACGGAGGTGGGTGGACGGAGCGGCGATAACGCTGCCCCGGACACATTAGCACACACAGGCCGCGACGCAAGCGGACCTGCCCCCCTGACCCTGCCAAACCGAAAATCCTGCCGGCTTTGACTGGCATCTGGACTGTCTGGGAAGTCATAGACAGAGAGCTTCCAGGCGGGATCCTGATGGCGCCCCATAGGGCTGCGAGCAGACTCCGGCTGGTCTGAAAGTGGCTTATGCTCTGCTTGGTCTGGCGGCTTAGGAGCTATGCTGCTGCCAGGAACTTCCGACTCCTCTTTAACTTCCATTCCTTCTAAAAGGTCGCATTCACGTAAAGTTTGCACTTCTTCTTTAATCTCTTCCTTAACTTTAACATTTTCTGTCTTTACTTCACTGTTTTGACACGGTGGAGCATGAGGTGTCCCCACCGTTGGGGCCCCGTTGTCTGAAAGTTTGTCTTTGCTACCACCAGTGTTGGCATGGACCATCGTGGTTTCCACACCGCCCTTCACATCAGTACTGTTTGCATGGACTACAGAGCCCGGGCCAGACTCTGTAGTCCTATAGGCTAAAAAATTCTGGGCCATTTTGAGGGATTCATGCATTTGTGAGGGTTCAGCATTTGCCACACTTGTGACGGCAGCCACGTGTCCCGAAAAATGCACCTCTCCTAAAGGTGGAGAATCAACATTACCTCCGGAGTAAGTTCCACCTTGCCGTGACATGATCATGTTTTTTAGTCGACTCTGGACGCTGACGGAGCCGTGCGGGCTGCCTTGTGGCACACCCGCGCCCCCCTCCAAGGCTTGACCCGAGTACCCGCCCGCAGTCACTCTAGAGCCGAGTAAACTCTGCGTGGGGGGAGGCGGCGGGTACCCAGGCTTCTCGTTTGGGTGGTCAGGCGCATGAGGAGTGTGAGGGGCGTGGGGCGATGGGAGCGTTGTCATGGTGAACCCTCCCGTCACCGGCGATGCTTCAGGAGCAGACACTGCTGGCGAAGGCATGGGCGACTTGAACATACCACCTGGTTGCTGCTGTTGTTGCTGTTGCTGTTGTTGCTGGTGTTGTTGTTGTTGTTGTTGTTGCTGCTGTTGCTGCTGCTGTTGCTGTTGTTGCTGCTGCTGTTGTTGTTGCTGCTGCTGCTGCTGTTGCTGCTGTTGTTGCTGATGGAAGTCATTAGATCCGGGGTAACGGTGGTGATGGGGAGATGAACCCCCCACTACCCCGTTTCCCTGGTTTTGACTTAAAAAACCATTGGGCGGCCCATTTGCGAAGGCGGGGACGGAAGTCTGCGGCGTCTGTGGAGAAAAGTGTCCCTGCGGCACGTAGCCGCCGTTGCCATTGTCACCGCCGGCATTGAACTGTCCATTAAACTGGTTGTTGTACTGCGACACGGAAACACTGGGGGCTGGAGGCGCCGGCGCTCCGCTAGGCCCACTGGGGAAGTTGAACATGGGCTGCCTGGGTTCAAACTGGTTGAACTGATGTGGCGGCGGCGGTGGTGGGGGATGGGGCATTGGCGTTGGATGAGCCAAGCCGGGTGGGTGGAAGGGCGGAGGCCACTGTCCTTGTGGAGGCGCCTCGCCTCCCCAGACGGCGTTCGGAAAACGTTCCCGCATGTGAGGGAAAGGAGGAATCTCCGGAGGCGGCAGGGGGGGCTGCTCGCCCATCCCGGGTCCTGGGAAGAAGGGCATCATGGCGCCCATACCAGACTGTCGACGCTCCATTTTCTCACCACGTGGCGTCTGTAGAAGAAAAAAAGGGCAATAATTAATGAGAGTATTGGTCAAAATACCAGAACATCTTAGTAGCAAAAATGTATTACATAATAGTACTACACTAAGAGACATCACTTGATGGACAACAAAACAATGAGTGTACCACCATTGCCCCTCTTAGTGGTGACTCACTGTTGGTAAACAAGTTCAAGTGTACTAAAGTGGTGGAACACAAGTGTCACATGTTAAGAATGCCCCTCACTTGGGCATGTGCCAACTATTTACCAAAACACGTAGCTTAAATGGATACAACAATGACTTTAAAGTCACAAAATGAAAGCAAGTTTTGGTTGCAGACTCCCCTACCTCCTCTTGTGAAAATAAAAGGGGCTCCATCTCGCACCCTCTAAGTGGATACGCCTTCGTGACACCCTGACCCCCCCCCCCCTTTGATTCCATCAAAAGACCTCCCGCCACTGCATTTCACATATTCTAATTAGAATATTCCTCCTGACCTTGAGATATCTAGGGAAAGAGAGTTGCTTAGATTTCTTCCTCTCCCATAATTTTTTCCCTTTCGTTCTTCCTATGTAGTCATTACTCCCCCATTATATAAAAATACCAGTACACCATCCTTTCTTAACGCTTCAAGGCCTTCAAGGTCGGAACGTAACGTAAGGTTCGGGCCGCCCAGGATGGACGAGTGTTGTGACTGATAGAGGTGGTGCGCGAGCGGGGTGGCCTTATCTTGCGTTAAGGGGTCGTATGACAGCCCCGGCACGAAATATAGGACTTTTCTTAATATAAACACGCAGTGGGACATTTTATATATAAGAATCGACCCCGCCCACCCCCCCCCCCCCCAAAAAAAAAAAAAAAAAAAAAAAAAAAAAAAAGTGCGTCATTGTGTTAGCTTCCTACTAACTGCTACCTAATTTTACGTAATGCGTAGAGACGCTACAATCCAACTAATTCTCTCGTGTGTCCGCTCTCTCCACACTCAGTGCTCCCTGGCAGCCTTAGTCCTGTGATACGCGTCTACCTACGTGGAAGTAGCTCTCGTAACATCTGCAGTTTGATTAATTTCCAGCGGGATTAGGGTGAGCTGTGGTGGGACATGAGGGAGGAAGCTTCCAGCTAATAACGGGGAGATAAATTCAAGGATAAGTTTACATGAAACAATCGCAACACACACACACACACACTTCAGAGTAGTAAGAAAGGTATGACATCTATTGGTGTACTAATAAATAGTACTGTTCCTTTAAATCGCAAAACATCACCACGTGTGTGTGTGTGTGTGTGTGTATGTAGTGTTTTCAGCCATTACTCTTAACACAATTAAGTAAATCGACAACAATATGGATCAATAAGGGAAAAATCCGCCTGAGGGCCAGGTAAGCCGGCGACAACTGACCCTCTGTGATGGAAACATTTATGACCTACAAAGCCCCCATCTGCCTCTCGTGGTGAGTCGTGGGTACGGCCACAGCTGCTGGCAGTCACGTAGGCCTACCTAAAATCTGAAAGTGGGAACTACCTGGGACCTATATTTAAAACCAACACACCACGTCTTAGCATATCACCGTATTACATTCACTAGTATTACTCCTTAAAAAACTATGTTAACCGTTCATTCCTTCGAATTAGCGAATATGAATTACCTCATGAGGCAAGAAGGAAAAAGAAAAAGAAAAAAAATTTGAAATTTTGCTTATTGTAACAGTTTCTTTATTTCTCCTTTGTCACCATGACAGTCTTCCCTCACACAGTAAGACTACGCAGCAGATATTACCATTACACATAAAAATTACACCAATTATCTCTATTCCAATGACTAGGGAAGACGACATCGGAAGAATTTAACGTAGAATACACACACACACACACACAGAGAGAGAGAGAGAGAGAGAGAGAGAGAGAGAGAGAGAGAGAGAGAGAGAGAGAGAGAGAGAGAGAGAGAGAGTTCCTATAACCATCATGAACACAGCTGGTAACAATTCATAAACATGGATTCACAACTTTCAGTTAATCATTACACTAATTCTGGCAACGTGACACATGGAGCGACTGGCAACACTGTATAATGTACCACCAGGTGTTGGCAGATAGAGGAACTTGCTGGCGATACAGGAAGTTCTAAGCTTTGGTAACACTGTATCCGGTCTCCAAGGCATAGGAAGCCCTTTGTTCTGGTAATAATGATTCCAGTAGAGGGAAAGCGAATTTTAGAAAGGTATATGGTTTCTCTTCTCCGGGTAGTATAACACTGCACGATAACCTTTACATTTTCTTTTTCTTGTGGTTGTGCAAAGAAACGTACAGTGCTTGTGAGCAATTGAGCGACCTGGTATACTATCGTCAATAGGTATAGAAGACAGGTAAGACCCGTCCATATACCTGTGGGTTGAGTCTTTGCCCTTAACAATAGACGATACATGACCGGTAACCGATAACTCAACGGCGAATTATATATATATATATATATATATATATATATATATATATATATATATATATATATATATATATATATATATATACGTGAAGTTGAAATTAAACCAACAGCTATGATTATGGTGATAGGTATGTTGTGGCCAAGGTTAAGTCAAATGATATGAATGATAAAAGCAAGCATCACCTAATTGAAGAGAGAGAGAGAGAGAGAGAGAGAGAGAGAGAGAGAGAGAGAGAGAGAGAGAGAGAGAGAGAGAGAGAGAGAGAGAGAGAGAGAGAGAATATGTTTGGAACCTTCATTTGGACTGTCCTTGCCTGGCAAATAAGTTGATGCATGTAGCTCCTCAGAGAAACAACGATACAGAATGGCAACCTCTTCTTGGATAACTGAATAATACGTAAATACATTCGTTCAAATACAAAACATAATATGCTCAGCTTTTCCGGGATGTTATACAATGAAAAGAATAACATTTTCCCCTATTCATCATAAAACCGGAAACAAATTACGAACTGTTCAGATTGAATGGGATGAGAGGAAAGAGTACAGGTTTAGGGAATGACGAGTGTTTGAGATGGAGGAGGTGGGGGAGAGGAGCCCGCGCGACGTGTGTGGAGGAGGGAGGGAGGATGAGAAAGGAGGGAAGGCGGTGGCGGCGGTAGTGCCAGACACAACAGGCGTGCGGATCACTTATAGTAAGTCACTTATATCATCATAGGTAGCCAAACTACTCCTTCGCTACAATGAATGTTCTTCCACCCAAATATCCTGTGCATTGCTTTTCTTAAGCCAATGGGCCTCGACACATCTTCCCTGACAGCGATGACTTAGTTATTAAAGATGAATTGGCATCGAGCGAGAGAGAAAGAGAGAGAAAGCGGAATAGCTGGCCTATTAGTGGGACGGAGGGTTGTGCGTGCTACTCTCTACTCCAACTCAAGGAATCAGGCGGAGTTTCTTTTAGTTCATTATTCGTTAACTTCTATAAATTATCTATCCAAAAATGACGAACAAAAAACTTCCAACAACAACAATAATACATCAACAATAATAACAATGTAAAAATATCATTGCCAAGATCTTATAGACTTAAACATTTCAACTCCACCAGAATATATGGCAGCCGAAATCTATTAAGTTATTCTGGGGATGGTGCGAGGGCAAGGTCAGTCTAAGTCAGGCTGCTATATATATATATATATATATATATATATATATATATATATATATATATATATATATTTATATATAAACAGGTAACCCACTCATCAGACACTAGCATAAAAGGCACAATAAGCAGAGTCGTTGGGCATGGGGTTAGGTTAGGAGAGCGGCTTGGGGATGGCACGGAGTGCCGTGTGTGTGTGTGTGTGTGTGTGTGTGTGTGTGTAAGGTAACAGGATATTTTTGCTGACCTTTACATACAACATTCACTCAGAGCTATAGCTGCAGACAGCAAATTCTCACGGCAGAGAAAAATCTGTTAAATACTGAGTATTACGAACATCAGGGTCGGTGAGTGGCAGTCTGAAGTGCTTAGCTGGAGTGGTGGTGCACGTGGTTGCAAGGTCATGACTGGAAAGCGTGCCGCCTAAAGCCTGCAACCCTACAGTAGGCACACGTGACTGTGTGTGTGTGTGTGTGTACTTGAGATGCAACCCAATGAATCAAACATGGTGATAATCATAATGACATGATAGTCCAAACTATTGGTATGAAATACCAAATTAATGAAATATGTGCAACTTCATGCGTTGTTAGGCGGGGGAACAATATAAGTGACAGTCTGTCCTCCAGAAGCTTGAGCTTATCTCAGTCTCACGGATAACGGGTGAATGGCCGTGGCTACTTAACCATTATCATCTTTGCGATGATGCTGGGACGAGTTTTCAAAGCCAGGTAAAGAAACTGACACCATGGAAACCCTTCATTGAGGTAATAATTTCATTAGTAAATTTAATACCTGGTCCTGACTGGGGTAATACATACCCGGCATCCTGGTCACCCACAACGGCCATGTGTTACTCTACCGCTCGATATTCTTACGTTACAACCATTTGTTTACATCGTGACCTAGCAACGGCAACGTCACCTGCCGTCCCGCTGTCCTTCATAAGGGTAACGCAAGGTAAACAAGGCAGCCCAGGTGAGGCGGGTGCCATGCTACATGAAGGCCATGGTGCTGGTGTCGCAGAAGTGTGCGGCACAAGGGTTGTGCCAATGCGGGAGAGGACGGATCTATAAATACGCCAAATAGGAATTCGTTCACCACCACCTCAAAATTTCCTCCTGTATTCCTGTTTACGCTAAATTCAGTCACCACACTAGGACGACCCATGGGGAAGGAGCTGAAGCCAGGGAACAGGTAAGGGAAGATGGAAATGCAGGTGTCATGTTCAGCAACAAACTCACCTGAGTTACAAATCCAGACCCGGAGCGATCTCCAACAAACGTTCACGCAAAATCACACTACTACGCTCGCACGTACTGGCTCCTCCACTGGCTTCACGGCAAATCACTGATTCTATCTTGGATATACTGGTTTAACAAATATTCACAGTTTTACCCGTATTGATTCATGAACACAACAGTTTGGCAGTACGAGGTTAGACGTTGATTTTTGTGCTACGGCATAACTACTCCACGGAATTCGGTCTACGCCAAGTGAATCGTCCGAATCGATTCGCTGGCAGCACCGACACCGCTGGTAGGAAGGGGCTCATGAGCCACCTTGGACACGCGCCGCACACTCCCCATCTAGAAGCTATATTTTCTGTTTGGGAGAACGTTTGTGGTACTCTTACTGTGTCAGTGCACAATACCACCGGTTTTTACACTTAAAACATTACTTATTTGAGGGATAAAATACAAATACTTTGCTAGCAATGCATTTCGGATGGATATTGCGAAAAGAAAGCTTGTATTTTTATATTAAGCATAAATATGAGGAACATGGAGAAGCATCGTTCACTACCCGTGACGTAACATGACGTCATGCTGGCGGCCAATCCCGCTCCCCGCTCAGCTGATACTCTAGCAGACGTTTACATTCACCTGAATACCACTCCAAAATGTAAGAATACTCGAAAACCACGAGAGCCACTGAATTTATGGTGAATGTGGTTTTGATAAATGATGAACAATCTCGGAAAGTAAAACAAACAGCGTGCAGCTGGACACAAAGATGGGAAAATAAAATCTTAAACTTCTCTACTCCAAGACTGTGAGCCTCAACTTGAGGGGCCGACGCCGCCGACAGCACATAGAAAGCTACATAGCAGCCAGTTTCTACCATAGTAGCCTGCCTGGTGTTGTTGTTCTGATAAGCCTTGTCCCTATTGTATCCCCGCCCTCTTATGTGCTACTTTATCATTACATTAAATATAAATATATACGCATGTGTTTGTAGACAGTACAGTACTATGTAACGAGAGCGAGGTTAGTATGTGTAGAAGAACCGGGATATGCTTGGATAACACCATCGGAGGAGAGAGAGTGGGGGGCGGGGGGATATCGACGTCTTGCCAAAGTAGGACACGGGTCAACTGAGCCTCTAGCGATAGTACATGCAACCTTGATAATAATATGCAATAAGATAACGCAACACAAGAGAGAGGAGAGAACCAGACAACACTATATGAGGTAATGGGACGGAAGGAATAGTTGGAAATCCCTTTTATTTACTAGTAAAGAACTAATTAAGAATATCCCTCCGTATTTTTTGCCATCGCTACTCTAATATTATGTATTACTATAATAATATTTGTTACTACTACTACTACTACTACTACTACTACTACTACTACTACTACTACTACTACTACTGTTACAATAATAATGATGATAATAGTAATAGTAATAAAAACAAATCAGATAAAAAAAATAAAAAATAAAAATCACCTAGCCGCTGGCGGGGTGGTCGGTTGTGGTCAAGCAGGGTGGAAAAGGAGTGGCCCCGCCAGGGGGTACAGAAGGTGACCTGACGGGGCTGCCTGACTGACCACCGTCAAGGCGAGTGAGTGGCCATGAGACACATTCATTCAAGAGGTATCTCTAGTACAGGTGTTTTGTTGCTTTAGTTAATGACAGTACTAACTTCAGCTTGGCCAGCCGCACATACATAGCTCCCCCCCCCCCCCCCGCATATCTCTCTCTCTCTCTCTCTCTCTCTCTCTCTCTCTCTCTCTCTCTCTCTCTCTCTCTCTCTCTCTCAAGCACGCAATAGCCACGCGGCCATGCAAGATCCCATTCTTCCACTTCCTATTCATGTTAGGGAGTGAAAGGTATCCATTAATCCCTTATTACAACACCATTATTTATTCAGTTTACTATGCCTTCTTTTCAATCCCACTACTTAGTCAACTTAAAAGAAACTGCATAGCCACCATTATTTGTTTGTTGTGGAATGTGTACTGATCCAGAGTCTTGAAGGGAATGTGAGTGTGTATTGATGCTGAAGGGCAAGATTTTATCCATTTATCTATTTCGTTCACCATATTTAATTTATCTATTTACATTTTCTACATGGTTAAGGTAACTGCTATGTTGAGAGAGAGAGAGAGAGAGAGAGAGAGAGAGAGAGAGAGAGAGAGAGAGAGAGAGAGAGCCCTGGCGGCTGATGACAGTAGGCACAAGAGGAAACAGCATAACATTACCGAGTCTCTCTCTCTCTCTCTCTCTCTCTCTCTCTCTCTCTCTCTCTCTCTCTCTCTCTCTCTCTCTCTCTCAGTGCTGTCTCCGGGTGATCTCAGAAAAAAAAAAAAAAAACTGATTAGAAATATATAGGTGTTGCAGAACAAGAAACGGCATGGAAGGGCAGAAATGGACAAAAGGAAAGAAGGCAACAGCAAGGGTTGTAGTGTGAGAAGTGAACGGGAAGGAAGGTGTGCGTCGGAGAAGTTTGCGGAATGGCTGGGAAGAATGTTGATTAGGTAAGGTTGAGAGGCTGGGCAAGAAACACTGCAAGGAGGACCGAAGGTGGTGGTGTGCTTTAAGGCAGGTTAGGTGGCAGGGGAGGGTGACAGGGATACAGAGAACGTGTGTGTGGTGGGGCAGAGGACAGAGAGCGTGACATGGCAAAAATCGCTGGCTGAGATATCGACTAGGAACTTGTTGCAACTGAGAGGTTGGCAGAGAACAGAAGATTCGTTTCGTTGCAAATTATCTGATCCTATGTGAAATGTTAATAATACTATACTACTACTACTACTACTACTACTACTACTACTACTACTACTGCTACTACTACTATAATTTTGTGCATTACAATTTCATTACACATTATTTCTTATTATATTGATTTAATTAATCATAACTGTGTGTGTGTGTGTGTGTGTGTGTGTGTGTGTGTGTGTGTGTGTGTGTGTGTGTGTGTTCAAATGGTGGTCAACGGTTCGACGATAATTTTTTTTTTTTTTTTTTTTTCAACTGTGGATTAAGCCGCTGGCGATGCAGGATGGCAAACAGGGAGTCAATAAAGCCATTCCTGAGGGTGTGAGGATAGGGGTGAAATTTGGGGATGGTGGTGTCATGGGGCAAGAGGGACACCGTATTGGTGTAGGGGGAACTCTCTCTTTCCTATAATATTTCAGCACCAATCCATAATAATAGTATACAGCACTCAATGAATATCGTAAATCCACTCTTCTACACGTATTAGATATTTTGCATTACAACCGTCACAGTATTCAATAATAATCTCAAGGTTGGTTTCCGTTTCCTCCCTCCTATGGATTTCCCAGCACACGCCAGACAGATAACATTTTGTCCCTGCGTAGACTCTGATGTATCGATTGAAATATTATTTGGATATACTGTAAAGAGACTAAATTACCGTAATTTGTTTACTGCGAGAAGACAACGAAGACAGAATATTATGATTTATAAAAATAAGTTTATATAATAACTCCCAAGAATAGTTGCCACGTATACACAAACACTGCTGCCTGTCTCCATCCCTTCGTTAGTCTCCTTTCCCCCTACCCTCAATCCTCTCTCTCTCTCTCTCTCTCTCTCTCTCTCTCTCTCTCTCTCTCTTCCCAACTTTCGAAAATCGATACTTTAACAACCTTCATTAAGGGAGCGCGTGGAGAGCAGCCCTGAGTCTACATAACTCTCAGGGCGTCATCTCAACTCCATCCTAGAGAATCATTGTTAACTCGCCCGGTGTTTCCTCACGTATGGATATTTTTCCTGTCACTAAACACAATATGCTTAAAGGTGAATCAATACGTTTATTTATTCCCTTAAAAAGCTTTTAAATGAATTTTATTCCCACGTTCATTCGGCCCTATATCGTCTATGCTGGCGATTGCTTCTTGACAAACTGGTACGTACTTGCAGTTCACGATGACTATGGTATCTATATTTCATCTATTGTTAAAAATCTATCAGTAATTCATTTACAAAAAATATTGATATGTATGTTAATTTACACAAACATTATGAAAAAGACGGTGAAGTTCTGTTTCAGGAGACTGCTGTCAGCTAGCAGTTTGATTATCGCGGTCAAAACCTACCTCGACTAAGCTTTGCTGTCTGGCCGCGTGAGGGCAGCACTAGCCGGGCCGCTCAATCCCCCCTGGGATGTCAGCGCCGCCTCCTCCCTCTCGGCGGCAAACTCTCGAACTACGCTAATTAGCATTGAATTAACAGGATATGTAAATACATATCTAGCCAGGTTATGCTATAGGGTAGCAGTAATATCGTGAATTCCAAATTGGTAGAGTATATGGAAGAATCAAGAAGAGCTACACAACGCCTCACTATTCTGAGAGAGAGAGAGAGAGAGAGAGAGAGAGAGAGAGAGAGAGAGAGAGAGAGAGAGAGAGAGAGAGAGAATATTTATCATATACTGCGTTGCAACGTTTTCAAGGTGTAGTGTGTGATGTAGTCTCACCCCTAACCGAAGATCGGTCTATGAGCTCTGAGCTCGCTCCGTAGGGAAAATGCTGGCTGAATGACCAAAAGGCGACCGTGGTGAATAACGCGTGTGAATTTCACGGAATACGAGAGTCTCCCATGCGTATTTTTTAAAGACTGATCTTCCCGCTTTCTTGGCCACTGGAGTCGGCGGCGCGAGCTACACTAGGTCCCTGAGCCCCCTCTTATCAGCCAATCATAGCGGTGTGCTGGCGCGGTGGTAAATGCATAACTTAAATTTCGCATGCAACACAAAATGTAAATTGATAAGTAAATCAAATGGTATCAAACTTTGAAACCAAGGATGCAGTGCTTCAAACCTCAAATAACAACTTTACCTCAACTTGTTATCGATTCTGCCAACGGCATCAACTCTATAATTAGGACTTCACTTCTGTATTCCCTTCTATTCCATCTCCAGTCTCTATTACGGTAGACTGCCAGGCATGACCAGATACGTTTCGGAGAGGGGAGAGACCAACAGATGTGTACACGAAAGGCACCAGAATACCCTATGGGCATGTGGCTGCAGTCTGTCAAGACGGCAGTCAGCATTGGACATCGGCAGATGCCATAATGTTGAAAAGAAGGAAATGGCATCATGCAATTTAATTTCATTTAAAGTTGTGATGAACATCAGACTTCCGTTCATCAAATTTTCAAGAAGACTTCATAATTGTGTCAAAATGCTGCACTCACACTCAGTATAACCATCCAGAGAGAGAGAGAGAGAGAGAGAGAGAGAGAGAGAGAGAGAGAGAGAGAGAGAGAGAGAGAGAGAGAACATGAAAAAGCTCTACCCAGTATGTTGTGCTTCCACGTGGGAGCAAGAAGGAAACAGGCAAGCCACGTGCTCTAACCAGTCCCTCCAATTTATTCCCCTACCCATCCCCCTTCTGTTTTGTTAGTTTGGTCGGTGACTGAATCGCCTAGCAATTCGATAGTTACAAGGTTTACGTTATAAATATGTATGTATGTTTTCCTTTACACACATCACCTACGACGCCGATACGATATATCTTCTGGGAACATGCAGAGAATTTATGTATTAGTAAACAAACTGCGTCGGCTTTAGATTTCAAGATTGCCGTAGGGAGGCCAAAGCACGCGCCCGGCTCCTAGGGTGTCGCACGCTGCCACATGGGTTGTATTTATTACACTACACTATTGAAAGAGGTTTTTATTACTTTTTTTTTTAGTTCGGACATCAAAGAGAATGTGTCGTGCATAATGAATTATATGCTGAACTAAGATTGGTTTAAGACTACGGCATGGAGACGGGCCAGACTATTAAATATAGAAATGGCACAAAGTGGAATCCCCTCCATTGTATATTTGATCCAGCATACGCCACGGTCACAGGCTCCCGGCAGACCCTCAGCTGTTCCGCCGCCCAGGGTGGCTCTCACGCTACACTGCGGCTGAGGGACCAAGCCGGGGGATGTGGACTACTAAAGGACGGACCGATGCTGCGATATATAGTCTACGTGAAGCATAAGCGATAGTATAATTATGACATATATACATGTACAGATTCCTTGACATTAATATGTATATACAATGAAAAATGTCTACATCTATGATAATTATGAAAGACTAGATATTCCATAGTTGCATGGTCCCAGTATCGGTCACTATCAAAACATCACTCAATCACTAGTAACATCTTTATTATCATCATCACCAAAAGCAAAACACGTTAGCACCGCTGTATGTTTTCCTTTACCAATCGCAATTAATATATATTTTAATATATCTATGATTCCCTGTGGCCTATTTTTTAATGATCATATGATAAGATAATATAGGATACATCAGTATTACCAGGTTACATAGTGTTGTTCATATTAAATATTTCACATTGGTGTTTGAACGAAAATAACTAAATAATTTGCGGCAGTGAGATGAGCGAGAAATATCTAGGACTTTTAGGTAAGTCTGTCCTCCTCCGTTTTCTTTGTTGTGAATCTGCTAGCCGCGTCAGGCCAGACCACTGCAGGGTTGAGCTGACACTGACTGGCAAACAGTTTATCGTCTGTAATACAACTTTACCTTCGAAATGGGACTCTATATCCCACATCCTCGTAAACAGGGAGCAAAATACCGTTTGGTGTGATTTCACTGTCTAAACTGACTGCGCATCTGGCAGAAGGATGGATTTTTTATACATAATCCTTGTCAAGCTTAACCAAGAATCTAATTTTTGTGAAATTTATGACAAGTGAGAATTTTGACACATAGCGTTAGATAACTAGGTTAGAAAAAATACACCAAAGACAAAAATCCTCCATGGCAGGATCTTTCATTGCAAAGAATTAGACGAGATGGCAAACGTTAAGGCAAAACTGGAAGGTGAATATTTGGCATAGCGTCGA
Organism: Callinectes sapidus; assembly: GCA_020233015.1. Classification (NCBI taxonomy): domain Eukaryota; kingdom Metazoa; phylum Arthropoda; class Malacostraca; order Decapoda; family Portunidae; genus Callinectes; species Callinectes sapidus. The sequence continues at coordinate 10,144,923 of CM035207.1, read as the reverse complement.
CATGCAACAAATACCATGACTCATTAGCAATTTATTGCCCCCATGGCATTCAATCATTTACGCAGGAACGGCGGAAAATGGGCGGAAGAATGAAGTGCATCCCCGAACTGCGACGACAGAACACTCGGGGTGAGTCACGCGCAAGGTTGCCAAGACGTCACTTTTCGCTGCGGTGGACGAGAGGTGTAGTGGTGGTGTCGGTGGTGGTGGGTATGAGGAAAGTCGGATTATAGGTTATGTATCCGCTCTAGAGTCACCAGAATGCGCTGCAGGCAATGCGATACAATGATCTTATATTACATACACCATCAAACTTGATCAATTTTTGCACTGGTTAAGATTGCAGGTGTGTGTGCACATTATTATTTTTTTCACGTGTGTGTGTGTGTGTGTGTGTGTGTGTGTGTGTGTGTGTGTGTGTGTGTGTGTGTGTGTGTGTGTGTGTGTGTGTGTCCAGTCTTAGGCTACAGTAAAGGTTTGTGGATGAGAGGGAGTCTCTGCTGAAGGGGATCTTTGGGCAACCATGCGAGCTTTCACGTTGCCATACTGTGTTGCTACTATTTATTTTCAGTAAACTAAGTGTATGTGTATAAGTATCTAGTATTAATAAAAGTTAATGCACGGGTACAACGAAAGGTTGACTACTGAAAAGTTACTTAGCCCTACAAGAAAACTAATAGGTTACAAGTGCTATTTGCATACATACATACATCACACAAACGTAACCATCAACCTCCGATACGCAATTTTGGTTTTGAGGGGAAAAATCGATCGCTGTCGGACTTAGCCTGGCCATAAATACGAGGCTTATGGTGTCAATATTGCGATTTGACAGGGAGAGCCTACTCCCATTCCTGCCTACCCTCCTACCCGGCCCACCTCCAACACACGAATCACCCTCCTTCTACCCTCCCAAACTCCCGTTTTCCATACCTCTGTCGGTTATCAGCAATACAGTAACCAACAAATATTCTTGTTCATTACAGTTAAAATGCAAAAGATCCACCCAGAAGCGTAAAATCCCAAAGTATAGTAAAGAAATAACAACAATAATATTCATATAGAACAAACAAAAAAGTGAATAGATATTACATATACTGATTTTTTTCTCTTGGATTTCCGATTTTCCACACAGGAGGAAAATGACAAACACATTTTAACTCATGTAGAATAGTAACTAAGAATGTGAATTGCTATCAAAAAGCCACACTTAAATCTCTCTCTCTCTCTCTCTCTCTCTCTCTCTCTCTCTCTCTCTCTCTCTCTCTCTCTCTCTCTCTCTCTCTCTCTCTCTCTCTCTCTCTCTCTCTCTCTCTCTCTCTCTCTCTCACACACACACACACACACACACACACACACACACATTCTTTCTCGTCCCACACGAAAGACCACTAAGCTTCGGGGTCCACCACTGGACTTGTGGACTTCCTGTATGAGGAAAGCAAGAGGAAGGAAAGATTGCCTTTCTGATATTCGCTTCTACTTACTATCAATCAACCGATACACCGATTTCTCTCTCTCTCTCTCTGGAAACACCAATTATTTGTACACAAATAGCTCAGATTAGCCCTCCTTTTGAAATCATAACATTTAACTGAGTCTCGCTGAGTTCGATGAACGCAGGCTGCATTGGCCGAACGGCGCCAAACAGATCAAAGCCGCGACGTGTAAGGACAACAGGAGTGAAGTTAGCCTGAAGCAATACCATGATTAGTCGTGCAAACTACTTGGCGCGACGCAGCACTTGGAGGAGGAGGAGGAGGAGGAGGAGGAGGAGGAGGAGGAGGAAGCAGTCTATTGGGTCTCTTACTTTAGCTCTTAACTTCTATCCTGTGGCTGCTTGGACGTTAGGTACGAAACTGAAAGTCTCGTAAACCAAACTGCTATATCAGACATGCAAATAACTACTGCATTAAAGAAAAACCTGGGCACATGATCTGTCTCCGAAGTCAGGCAGTAACGCTTGGCAAACAGTAGACAAGTGAAAAAAAAGAAAAGAAAAATATACAAAAAAAGTATATATCTATAAGAAATACTCATACAAGCTCAGAGGCCAAGAAGAAGAAAAAGAAGAAGAAGAAGAAGAAGAAGAAGAAAAAGAAAAAGCTCCTCACAACCACGTACCCACATCACAAGTCTCTCGACCACAATGACTATCCTCTGCCTTACCATAACTCATTCACAGGGGCAACACGGACAGACTGAACACACAAGCAGCTGTTGCCGCTGCACCTCTTAACCCTCCCTTGAAACCCCCCAGAGGAACCGCAGCGCTATATTGGAAAGGGTCTTCACACACGCAGACCCGACAACTACAAGCCTCACATCCTCGGACAGGGGGAGGGTTGTGTAAGAGAGGATGCTGGCGGGAGCGGCGCGCCCACCACTCCTCTCCATCACAGCAACAGGCGATGACACTCTGGGCAACCCCATGTTAGAGTCACTTGTTGCAAGCTGATGAAGAGTTACAGCAGCGGCGCGACACTACCACCTGAGCACCAATGGATGTAGCAACAGAACAAACAGCTGTGGAGTGTTGAACCAAATAGACCAATAATGGTGAAATCAAGAATCCTAATGATAGGGTTGATTCTTCCTCCAAAGGTAAAGACACAAAGTAAGGGTAAAACGAGTATAGTGAAGCAGGAAAAGGTGGAGATTGATGGGGAAACAGCAGCAGCAATGGCAACAACAGTGGCTGAGGCAGGAGTTAAAACAGCTGTCGACAAGGCCCGGCTGACACATATCTCACTCCACCTGACAGGGCAGTTGTGTCTGTCACGGCCACAATGCACTATGACAAAGGGACGAGAACACTGCAACATGACAGCCTCTCAACGTCACCTCTTCCTCCTCCTCTACCACCACCTCTCCAACTCTCCTAAACTCGAACAACCTGCCCCTCCTACGCACCCGCACCAGCACCCGCGCCACGCACGCGCGCAAACTCTCTTCTCCCACACACACACACACACACACACACATGTAGTGTATAGTACATTAATCTAATATCCTTTATTTGTGGGCGGCGTGTTGACGGACGCGACTGACGAAAGCTGACGAAGGGAAAAATGTATCCTGATGGCAGGTAGTGAGTGACAAGGGGGAGGACGGGGAGGACACCTGTTTTTCCCCCACCTGCACTAAAACTCCCTAGCCTCCTCTTTCTGCATGGGGAAGCACATCGCTAATATCGACCTTATCTTGCACATTTCCAAGGCCTCAAATAACGCCAATAACGGTGCGAAGGAGGCTTCCACCAATTATTAGAAACCGGCTTCTTAGCTGAGCGAACAGATCAAATTGTGTTTTAACTTCCTCTTAATAATTCAATGCACAGAAAGGACAGTCAGATGAAGGGAGAGTGATATAAATCTGGGTCGCGTATATTCTCATGTAACCCTGGGTCCGGGGGCAGGACCAAGGAGGAACACTGAGAACTATAGGAAATTCTACTTAATCTAAGAGGAACTTTGTACTCTGAAAACGAACGCTGATATTAAGAGGATCCCGAGGTAAGTGTATAGTCCATATGTTGTCTTTCTCCCTTCCAACCCGCCTCTTCACTTAGCCATTTGTACGGCCGCCGCCGCCGCCAGTCATATCTTTCGTGGGAGCCTTGGGACTAGCAGTCTCCTTAATCACAGTAAACCTTCCCAGCAGTTGTAATGTATTCTCAGTTCAGTTTCCTAAATGCATCATTAAAGAAATTTTTTGTTTTGTTTTATTGTGCTTTTAATATCCAGTTCCAGTGTATAGAGAGAAGCCAACAAAGTGGTAGACGCGGCTGCTAGGTTCTGAGCACCGTAAGTGACACTAATGTTAGTGGCGGCGACAATGAGGCTGATTGAGAGTAACAAGATGACGCACAACCTTGCGCACATTGCCACGAGACACAATACATTATACGACCGAAAACCTGAATAAATAATCAGACACGATCAAACTGAGAGAGAGAGAGAGAGAGAGAGAGAGAGAGAGAGAGAGAGAG
>CM035207.1:10130000-10136893 GCA_020233015.1 Callinectes sapidus | reverse complement strand
TCTCTCTCTCTCTCTCTCTCTCTCTCTCTCTCTCTCTCTCTCTCTCTCACACACACACACACACACACACACACACACACACACACACAGGCACCGCAAGGATGTAAGCTGTGTGTGTGGTCGCGGTTGCCAGCAAGAGGTTCAAGAGGCAGGCGTGAGCAAGAAGCGGAACGAGAAAGGGCGAGTCGGAACTTAGAATGGAACATAAATGAGTCTAGAAACGTGCAAAGTTCGTACTCTCGAGGACTATTTACTGTTTTTTCCCAACAAGATAACCCGTCATACCGTTTTGAAAATACCTGCATTTGTGTAATCAATTCCGTAACACACACACACACACACACACACACACACACACACACACACACACACAGAGGGGGGGGGGGGAACTGTATTTCTAAAGCTTGTAATTTATCACTCAAAATGCAAATCACCATTAAAGTGTGAAAATCCAATTTGTCTCTGTTGTAGACGACGCTGCAATGTGTCGTAACCTTGAGGTGTGTGCACTGCAACCTTAGTTCTCCTGACGTCATATGACACATTAAAGGTCCTTGATGATGCCTCCGCCACTACAGTCCAAATATGACTGATGTAACAAGCCGGGAATTTCCTCATAGCGACAAAATAAACACTTATGTGATATACCGTTTGGGAGCACGAGGCGGTCACAGGAACTGACAAGCTCCACTGAACAGCTCCACTCGCCTGACTGCTTGTGGAATCAGCTGGCGATCGCCGTATTCTGTACCTTTCTTTTTTCTTTTTTTTTTCTTTACGTCATCACATGGGCATTCTTGCAGCATAATATATTACACTTCTCCCTCTATAAAAAAGAGACATAAAGATAACAAAAGGAGAACAGAATGACGGGCCGGGAGCGACGAGGCGGCGGTGGTGCCCCGAAATGGCAACACCACATCACAAAGACCAGAGATGTCGCTTGCGGGCATTTCCTTTATGGTCAAATATTATCCCTGAAAATATTTCTCAAAGCTGTACTGTTCAACTCTAGAAATGGGAAATTCTTATTTTCTTTAGGCCTAGCATTGGAACAGATTTGGACCTTGGGCTGGAATGATGAGGGAATGTAGGTTTCTGGTGGTTGCATCATTTTCGAGGGAGGAAGTAAGAGATGTGGCAACAGTGCCCGAACAGCTGGCTACCCGTCTTGACATTGTCGCTCGATACTCGGCCATAAATTACTTTCCAATAACGCGTTTGTTAATTAAAGCGACGTTAACATTTCTTTCCTCGCACACCCGAGGTTCAGCTGCGTGTCGTGTGTTGTGGTGTTCAGCGGCACGGAGCGAACAGTAGTGTGTTCAGAACAGGCTGCCAGAGACGTTTACTCAGCTGTTTGCTGGTAACTTGACTGGCGGAATTAGCTGGCTTTGCTCTGGTCGGAAGTGCCACGCCACACCTTTTCTATAGCACGAATATTTCTTTGTTGCCAAAATTTTTCGTGTCGGTCGAAAGGATCCTACGTGATCTGGGAACGTTGGTAGTCCTGGTCGCCCAATATATATACGGAAATATCTCAACGCCACTGTAAGGACGTGTTGTGGTCTGGGTGTCTCATCCTGTTTGCGTAGAAACTGACTCCACTTTTTTTTCTTTTCTTTTTTTTATCTCCATCAGCAGTTTTGAATAATGTGTGTATACACTGTTCGCGCTATCAAACAAAAATAAATACTTTCTCATGAATATTATGTATTCTTCTCTGATAAATATTTTGGCTTATTTTTCTGATGACATTACCGTGCCGGAATACAAATGACCCTGGTTCTTACGAGCACACAACACTTAACATTCTTTTCATGATCAGTTAGCGACATTCAGCAGCTGCGGCTAAAGATCAAGGTGGCATTCAAGTCCCTAGTGTAAAAAGTTGTTCCCCTAGCATGCCTTGAGCTGGGAGACGATTTTTGACCGTCGTGGGCAAACGGGTAATGCCACCTGGCAGTTTATAATCAGAGCACATTACGGTTTCATCTGTGAGGTGCGGGAGTGAAGGGTCAGCAGGTGCCGGGGTTAATATCCCTGGCGGCGGGGGAGTCGTTCAAGCAAGTCTGGCCTTTAAAGGGTTGGCACCTCCCACTGTGTTGGCAACGGTTGGGAATAAATGGTTATGTTGAATAGTGTAGTTACCTGAGACCTGTATTGATCACCGATGGGGGTTTGTCAAATCAGTATAATAGATGTGTAGATTTTATTATTGTCACATCATACCTGCACAGCCACACAAGCCGAGCGCAACGATCCACATGTTTATATTCATAATTGACGCACGGCTTCTGAATGTGGATGTGGCTTGTTGTGAGGCCATATGGGGTGCACTTTTAATTAAAGGGAATAAAAAATATATATATATCCTTATTGAATGATATTTAGTTAGTGATACGGAATTCCTTACTTCATTTATCTGGTGATCATTGGGGTGACCTTAACCGAGGGACGTGGCGATTCATGGTGACCCACTCAGAAGGGCAAAGGCCACGCAGAGAATGATGGTCACACACACACACACACACACACACACACACACACACACACACACACAAGGCCAACCACCCTTGCCGGTACCAACCACGCACGTCGACACTCCCTTCGCTCCAACACGTTGTACAATGATCACAAAGTCTGGCGTCGTCTTTCCTGTAGTACACCTCCCTATGAATTTATGTGTGCGTCTGGGCTTCCTTAGTGTCTCTCTTGGGTCACATACACACACACACACACACACACACACACACACACACACACACACACACACACACACACACACGCACACGAAGGCTAAACATAGTCACCTCGCGGCGTGTAGGTCGGGCTAATGTCAGTGGATCATTAAGGCTTGTCACAGCCCGGCCGACTGTCGACCGCCCTGGGCTTTGTTCGGGGCCTCCTGCCGCTGCCGCCGCCACCCCCTGCTGCGAACCCTGCTGACGGGGGCCTGTTTATGTAGTGCTCCTTATTTTATTTATTCGCTGTTCCGCGGCTGTGGGTGTTTGTTGTTTTGTTCCTGTTTTGCAGGGGAGAGAGAGAGAGAGAGAGAGAGAGAGAGAGAGAGAGAGAGAGAGAGAGAGAGAGAAATGAATATTGCCAACCACATACATGATTGTTTCATAAATAAACAGACGTCGAGAGTTAGAAACTGAACGAAAGAGAAAGAGAAAATAACCAATAAAACCATTTAAGCTAACATTCATATTTGTTAGTAGAATTTTATGTCTCTGTGGAGCCGTAGTAACAGAATTGCTGTAATATGTACACGTACACGCGTGCACACACGTACATGCGCACACAGACACGTACAGGGGGAGCAGGGTTGGCCCCGTCCCTTCATGCTGAATAATGGCCTCGCAGTATGCTAACTATGGAAGCAATTATGCATGATTCAGCCATAAAACCGGTCACTCATTACCATACGCAAATATTTTAATCACTAGTTTGTCGCATATATAGGATACTGGAAGAGAGAGAGAGAGAGAGAGAGAGAGAGAGAGAGAGAGAGAGAGAGAGAGAGAGAGAGAGAGAGAGAACAATATCAGCCCTCCTCTCACAGCCTGATGATGCCTCACAAAACAGGTGGAAGAGTAATATTGCATTTTGCATTAACACAACATCGAGTGGATTGCGTTTATCCCTCCCAACCATCCAGTAGTCCCTGTGTTGAATCCTGTCGATGCCGTCCGTCACTGTTGTGGTTTGGGTGTCGTCCAGCATCCTTGGCAACAGTAACAACGGTGGCATTGCGTCAGAGTAACAGCAATAAAGTTAGCGGGTGTTCCATAGACAGCATGATACCAGTAAATGCTACTAAATGCTGTGGAAACTGACGCGACGAGTAGTAGAGTGAGTGAGTTGAAGTGGATTGATTGATTGTATATACATGTGATGTGGTGTGTGTGTGTGTGTGTGTGTGTGTGTGTGTGTGTGTGTGTGTGTGTGTGTTCATTTAGATGCTTGTTCATGCATCTCTACATCTAATATTCTTGTCACTACTATCAGTGTTACTTTTACTGCTGCTACTATTCCTGCTGGTGTGTTGCTGTTGGTGTTGCTAATATTGTAACTACTACAGCAACGTACATTCCCTATATTCCTGCACAAGTAGATTCATGGGTGTGCTAAGGGAGGGAGGCCTGGCTGCCTGGGGGTTGCCTCGTCCCGGGTAACTAACCGCTGTATATTGGGTCCGGTCAAGCCCACCGATGCGTGCCATACCCGCGTTCGTGCCAATTTTGACCCATTGTCCCAGTTAAAGGAAGCCAATCAAGGTGTTCTGACCCTTGATGCGAGTGTCCCCAAGGTCCCTTCTCCTTTGCTCCGGGAAAGCCATAGAAATTCACAGACCGGGATGAAAAAGAACACATTTCCCACACCAAGTCTTTGTGTCCCGTGGAAGAAAATGTAGTATTCATTTTTTCCCTTCACGTTCTCCGGATCTTTCTTTCCCTTTCTTCCTTCCGTGTTGTATCAGCGACGCGGCGGTCCCGTAACCTGACACCTGGAGCCTCTCGGTCGAATATTGGCCTTGCGGGGTGATGCACCTTTTGACTTTGGCTGAATTACCTGTATTGATTCCACCACCCCCTCCCTTCCCCCTTCCCCCTCCTATCTACTGGGGACATAGTACGACCAGGACGAAATGGTGTAATGTGTTTATACATACATATATATGTATACATATCCTCCAAAATTGTTCCTTTGGTCTCAGCGACAGGGTTTCGTACGCTGCCGTCTTCCCAGAGTGATGATTTTCACATGTGTGGAAATTTTTGTAACGGTGGCCAACCATTTCTCTTTCTTTTCCAGTTTCCATATATTTCTCTCTCTTAAAAGTTTTAGTATTTGAAGGTGATATGTATTATTGGTGGAGGCATCTAATTGTATATGCATGCATTTAACAAAACAAAAGGTTTCATGATTTTTTATGAAGGTCTCACTTGCCTCGTGAATATGAGACCAGACCTGCTGTAGGCGTCCTTCGCCGTGCTGCCTTTTGGCGGTTGAGACAGACTGACATCCGCACTTTGTGAAGACCTTGACGCAAAAATATCAACAAATTACGTAAGTTGTCAAAGTTCGGTGTTTTGAATACCAATTCACAACACTGTCTACATTTCATGACTCGGTGCAGTGTGTTCATTTAGATTTTCTACTGTCATTTATATTTCCCAACACGTAAGAGGCGTGGAGTAATGAGGAGTTTGGGACAACACAGGATAGAGTAGACCCGCCCTCCACCACTCATCGCAGCCCGCACGTCCTCCCACCTGCCACTTACAGCTGTCATTTACAACTGGCCTTTACGACTGCCATTTACTGTTCCTGTTTACAGCTTACATTTACAGCGTTTTAATGGTGTTTTCAATGCATGCGTCAGGCTGCTGGTGTATGCAGTTATGGTCGTCGGTCCCCGAGTTTATAGAGAGGAAATGAACAGCTACTGTGTGAGAGTTTGGCATGTTCGGATGCATGGACAGCCTTGTTTACCGGCCAGTTCTCTTCAATGCTGCTTAGGACACTTCGCTTACCACAGTCTCCAGGTCTCCCATGCTGTTGCTTACAAGATTAAACTCCCTCAGACAACTCCATTCATTCTTCTTCATTCACAACCTCTCTCCTCCTCCTCCTCCTCCTCTTCCTCCTCCTCCTCCTCCTGTTCCTGTTCCTTAACATGACCTGCTGACCTGCTGCCGCTGACCTGGAGAGCCTACATAGGATCGTGTAGGATGAAGGAGATCCTGGGCTATTTGTGGAGGGGATAAACTAGATTTTAAGTGTCGCGGTGTTTCGAATCCTGCTAATGTGTTTCATGTCGGCAAGTTCTGTGTGTATGGAATGAAGTTTATGAAAGCAATGGCTATTACAAAACTTCGTGAATCGTGGAGAGAGAGAGAGAGAGAGAGAGAGAGAGAGAGAGAGAGAGAGAGAGAGAGAGAGAGAGAGAGAGAGAGAGAGAGATGGTGAGGCAGACCCTATGTATAATTCAAGCCGGGTTCCTGTAAATTACGTCCTGCTGAGGTAAGGCTATGAGGGGCTAAAAGCAAAATGAGGTTGTGAGCCAAATGTTATTATGGGTCTAATCACATTATGAGCACACGGGTATTATGAGCCAAATTGAGTTAGTGTGAGGGTGGCGTTAGTCGATGATGGTGATGGAGTATGGTAGTGAGCAAGAGGAGGAGGAGGTGGTGGTGGTGGTGGTGGCGGTATATAGTCTTTTGTATCCCTTTCCCCCACTCGCCCCTCCAACCAGCCTGTAACCCTTCCTCGTCGATCCTCCCCAAACCACCTCTGACCTCCACTGTACCAGTGACCTTTTGACCTGATGAAGTCAGTTTTAATTCCCATACCTGTCTAAGAGTTGTATATTTATGTTTTTTTTACCTCTCCACGCGAAATGAGATACCTGACCGCTGTGACGCCTCTTACTCGACCTCGCGGCCTCTGTGGTCCTCGCTATGAAGGTGTGCTCGTATATCACTTCGCCCACCCAAACCTTCCGTGGGTTTTTTATTATTATTTATGCTCTCTCTCTCTCTCTCTCTCTCTCTCTCTCTCTCTCTCTCTCTCTCTCTCTCTCTCTCTCTCTCTCTCTCTCTGACACAAAACTTGCAGGTAGAAAGAAAAAAATATGACCTTGATAGCGAAAGTAACTGATCTAAGGCGTAACGTGTGTGTGTGTGTGTGTGTGTGTGTGTGTACGTGCGCTGTGGGAGTATGTTTATTGGAACGTGTCAGATGTAGCAACACACACTAATTGAAAACTAGAATCATTTTTTTTCTCAGAATCAAAACTTAAAAGAGGAGCAGAGGGAGTGGTGGTGGTGGTGGTGGTGGTGGTGGTTCGAAACGGGAAGAAGGGAGGGCAGAGAAGGAGG
>CM035207.1:10125000-10127500 GCA_020233015.1 Callinectes sapidus | reverse complement strand
AAGAACACACGCCTTGTCGCTCCGGGAATTACAAGACGCGGAGGAAGGACACGCGTGAAGGGTGACCAGCGGGCCTCAGCGCCGTCGGAGTTTGGGCTAATTAAAACTTGCAAGATTAGTTGACGTATTACAGAGGAATTTTCTCATACAAACTAGACCGACAATTGAAAGATTCTCCTCACCTCGAAGAGACACTATAACGAAATACTGCGATATTGAAACACTTGCGAAGTTTTGAAGGAGCGTTGCGTCGCGGAGTCTGAAAGTTTAATCTTCTAAGACTCGGATCCACCTTCAAGTCTCCCAAATGTATCCAGTTCGTGCGCAGCATTTGGGCGGCGAGGCTGCTGCCACGGGCGGTGAGGTAAGGCCTAAGGAAAAAAAAATATTGTAAACTTTCCAGACAGTTTCCAGAGGGATCAATACTCAGTGGAAACTCCTGAGTCGGACGCCTCCTGGAACTAGCAAGGTGCCTCCTCCGCCACCGATGGCCTCCCAAGCCTCCTAGCAACACCCGGCCTAGGCCTCCCCGCCGTCAGGTCCCCCCGCCCTCGCCTTCCTTTCTGACACGCCAACGAGTAATATTCTCGAACATCCCTTATTACCCACTGCTCTAAGAGGAAACTAGACTCGTCTCAGCCGGAAGTGACGAGCAGGCTCTCTTATATCGAGGTGGGTTTCCCATCGGTCTAAATTTAACCGCACGGCAACACCCGGCCTATACAGCTCCCCGAGCCTCGGCCACCGGGCGCACGGCACTCCAGAAACCCCCAGCAGTTGATCCCGGGGTCCCCGCTGCTGAAACCTCATGGTGTTCCCAACCTTCTAGTCTTAGGAGGGTAAATTCAAAGTAAATTTGCAAATTAGAGAGCAATATGAACGAAGTAGGAGTTCGCTGTTAGCAACACCTCGCAAGTGGTCTCAAGCCTGTATATATTGACCCAGGTGTTTCCAGAGGGTAGGTTCTTCCCAAAGTGTATCACTGCAAACCATATTGAACCATTGCCGGACTCGCCCCTTTGTTCCTTGCTTAAGTAAATCAGTTTTCGTCCGCCTTTTGTAACCCAAAGATTACTACTTAGAGTTTTAAGAATATTACGTCAGGAGTCCTTTTTTACAAGAGCTGTTGTTGATTCTGCTGGATTGCTCCCTTGTTTGTGTTCATATCCACATTCCCTGGAGAAACATGCAGCAACATAATACTGTTCGTTTACCTTGGCTACACTTGAGACCTGTCAGGGATCTTGGCTGGCCTCCTTAACCAGAGCGGCGTGCTTACTAGTAGTACCTGTAGATCGACTTCTTACAAACAAAAAAGTCTTGGGAATATTTGACTCTCAGTTCGCTAAAGAAATCTGTCAACGTCTCCAACTGCAGCATTATGTAAGTCTTCTCCTCGCCTGCCTCCATCTTGTTAAGAAATTCTTGGAAGACTTCTCATTTGGATTCTTGGAAGAGGTTCATTCCATTGTGCTCCGAGACCTGGAAAATCTTGAGAAAGAAGAAAGACGGTGAGAGAGAGAGAGAGAGAGAGAGAGAGAGAGAGAGAGAGAGAGAGAGAGAGAGAGAGAGAGAGAGCGGTGTGTGTGTGTGTGTGTGTGTGTGTGTGTGTCTTGTTGTTGTTGAAAAAATGTTTTAGAATTTCTTTGAAGCTAATAAAATGTGTGCATGAGAGTATAATAGTTTTAAGTATTCCGTACCAGAAGGAGAAGCATATTAAACCTTCCCCAACACCCTCACAATACTAAAGAAATACATGTTACAAGGAAAGGACCTAAGCATTTTTCCTTTCATGAGTGTCTATAAAAGTTAAATGATGTTGACATGAGGTGCATTCATTGAGTCTTGTCATCTCGTGCTTAACAAAAGACTGGGGCCTTGTCGACCACCGCGCTGAATGTTCATGCACAAACATTATTAAGAAGCAAATGACACGTGTCACCCCTGACGGGGAATACACGGAGAGAAGCTGCACTGTATAAACATCCCACCAATTACAAAATGTTAGTGCGCCTATTGTGGAGCCCCCTGGGAGAGACGAAGAAGTGAGTTCCCGTCAGCAATATGTAACACATCCTGAAGACGTATTCAAGGTCTGACGCGGCGCAAATAAGCCAAGAGTTCCTGGAAATCGCTGTGTCCCAGGAGCAACCGAATGTGACCAGGGCTTGCCAAGTGTCCGGCCAAGCATGAGAGCCCTTGCCGGCGGTCAAGCTGGACAAGGGGAAGACACACGCTCTCACCTTTGATGTTGGATGGGGAAGGACGAAGGAGGAGGAGGAAGAAGACGAGGGCGAAGGAAGTGGAGAAGGAGGGGGAGGAGGAGGAGGCTGCCTCGCTATCTGGAATCTCTGTCAAATGTTTACTACCTACGCAAGTGGATCCTTCTCCTTCTCTTCCTCTCTTGGATGAGGTGACAATGGGTTCAAGGCAGCCCAGAGATGATGATTCGAGGCTCTTGTAAGACAGTAGCTACTTCTTTACTCACCAGACACTCCTC
>CM035207.1:10093897-10101397 GCA_020233015.1 Callinectes sapidus | reverse complement strand
GGCCCACGCAAAGCAGTCTCACGGGAGCCACATCAGCAATGCCAGAATGTCTTACAAAAAAAGAAAAAAAGAAAAAATCCCTTCCAAGACTCAGTGCTGATGTTACATAATTCCTGGACGCCTCGAGGAACTTGTTAGTATCACCAACGGCAACAGAATCGTAAACAAGAATGAATAGCATTGACAAGGCTGGAACGGAGGTTTCTCAAAGGATCTCACCAATGGCTCCAGTGGCCACACACACAATATTATCGCCTGTCGCAGCCACACAAGGCGAGGCCATATAGGGTTGGAGGGAGGGAGGTAAGGACAGAGGGGAGGAGGAGGGGAAGGGAAGGGGGAAGGGGTCGTATATCGCGGCCCTGCGAGATCAAGAACAATCCCTGGCTCGGGAGGCGACGCCCTTGTCTTGTAGATATTTCATTAGAGGCAACGCGAGTGATGGTTTATGGGGGAAGTTGAGGGCCAGGGAAGTGACGGCGGCAGTGGTAGTGGCAGTGATGATGATGGTGGTAATGGTGGTGCTGGTGGTGACTTTAGTGGTGGTCGTGAAGTAGCAGAGATCATGGTGGTGATGGCGGCAGTGGCCATTACCGGGAGGAAGTACAATAGCACATGTGATAACGCCGGTTGTGATGGTGTTGGTGGTGATGGTGGTGTGGTGGTGATGGTGAACGAGGAGCTGATAGTGGAGTCGCTAAATAATCACTGAATCACTAAACACGCCGAAATCAAACAGCCTTTCAGTCACCACTCGCAAAAGCCACAACTTTGCGCTACCATCACCACCACCATTCGCCCCATTACAATCACCACCACCGCCACTACCAACCGTAATTACCACAAATATCTAAACCCTCACCCCCAGCCCCTTTGAAACCCCTCTGCGGCCCCTCCAAATAGCGTCCCTGTCCCCTCCCCATCCCCCCTTTCCCTTTGGCCCTCCTACCTTAACCTCCCGATGCCCCCCCCCCCACAACACGGCCTCCTTCCTACCCCCCCACCCCCAGTCTGATATTCTGTGAGTCAAGGGGTGAGTCATTTCCAGCCGTCGAGGAAGGCAGTGAGTGAGTCAGTTAACTTCCCTCTGGTTGTCGCGGGATGAGTCTCGGCAGAAGAACTGTAGTATTTGCTCGGGCGCTCAACTTGAAAACAGCCAAATTTGTATATCATATATTTTTTTGTCTGAATACAAATGGATTTTTTATTCGTCTAATCTTGTAATTCACGTTCCACTATCTAAATTTATCAACTGACGTCAACAGAGAGAGAGAGAGAGAGAGAGAGAGAGAGAGAGAGAGAGAGAGAGAGAGAGAGAGAGAGAGAGAGAGAGAGAGAGAGAAACTTAAGGGGAAAATTCTAACCATTACACTTCCTTCTCATTTGAACCAGTAATGGAGTGTACACATGAGGCAACAAGCAGGACAATATCAGCCCATCGACCAATCACACACTTGCTGGCCCGACACTCGGCAACCAATGAGCGATAGAGAGCAGCTTCCAATAGTCAATTTCATTCCCACCTTGGCCGCCAACAGCAGATGCTCAGGATGGAAGGAAGAGGAGGAAGAGGAAGAGGAGGAGGAAGAGGAGGAAGAGGGATGTGGAGAAGCATAAGAGGGGAATAAGGAGGCAGTGGGGGGTGCAGACCTCGCCCAGCTTTAAAATGGATGTCATTAAAAGTTTATCCAAGTTTTTTTTTTCCCCCCTTGGGTGGTTTAGGTTTTTCTCCATTTCTTCATCAGAACACGTATGCGGAAAGAAGGTTTGCAGTGAGGATTCCACGCGGTTTATTGAAGCACTTGTCTTGTCTGTCTACATATGTCACCGTCTCTCTCTCTCTCTCTCTCTCTCTCTCTCTCTCTCTCTCTCTCTCTCTCTCTCTCTCTCTGGGCATCTATAAATTTTATCAGCTACGCGATATGCATTTGTTTACTTATTCATTCTTTCGCTGATGTGTATTTCGGAATTTGACTTGCGAAATACCCAGTCAACAGCTCACCACTCCCGCTGGCTTGCTGTGGTGTAGGTCTGGCGGCGGGCGGGGTGCTGTTGCGGTGGCCCTCCTTGTCCCACCCCGGCCCCCGCCCCCCGCTGCGAGGCCCTGGTTACTAGGTCGCTGCGGGGGACGCCACACGCCCGGCTTTGCAACCCCGCCAGCCAGGATCCCTATTGGCCGCCATCCACTAAACCGAGAGCGCAATAGGCCTACCGGTTGACAGGAGCGAGTAGGCCTAAGTGCAACGCAGCTGGGTCGCCAAAGTTGTTCCACGCAGTTTCGTCCCCGGAGACACGACGGAGGATAATGGGGGTGGGTGGGGCGGGCGAGTGGCGCGTGGAAGGTAGGGTGTGTGGGGGTAGGTACCGGATGGAGGGGAGTGGTACTACTACTACTACTACTACTTGTGGCAGTGGGGGGTGGCGGTGAGGGGCGTGGTGGGTCTCGGGTAGGATGAGTGAGGGGGTTGGTGGGGGTCTCCTGGGAAGCTTCTCCTGATCTCAGGGGCGCTTTCCTTCGTGGTGTCTAATGAGTCATTTTAATCAGCGGACGACACAGCCATCCACCCACTCACCCACCACTGCTAACGTCTCTTACTTACAAATTCTCAGAAGGGAAAGGTACGAATGGCAAAACACTTCTTGCAGTGAACTGGTTATTACGTGTACAAGTCATGGTGGGATGTCGCTTGCCAACATTACAAAAGTATATTAACTCTCCAATGAGAATGTATAATCTTGACGTAATTTCCATCATTAACTAGGCAAGATCAGCATTATCAATGATCATGAATCACACTAACAATGTATCAGGAAATGGAAAACCCCGAGTGGTAATAGACACTTCTCATAATATTTTGTGAGGCGTGGGAGCGGAAAGTACAGTCCTGGCCCAGCACGAAGTAAGTCGTCGCCTGTATCACGCAAACTCCATCCACTCGTTACGCCGTGCCTAAGATTACAAAATGCCACCCTATAAAAAGACAGCTCCCCTCGCCCAGCGCAGCAATTTCCTGGGACCGAACGAACGCGCTATAAATACATCATAGAGCCTAATCGAAACACGAACGAGATTAAAATAAAGCTTCCTTGTCAACGATGGAACTATGGATAAAATATTTAGCATGATTCATCAAACCCACGTTTCTGACTGGCGGGAGAGGAAAGTGTGCATTAAACATGAGTCACCTCCAGCTTCTATCTATACTTCTATGCCTCTATACCTCTACCTCTACCTCTGACTAGGGAGCTGCGCATGGCCAGCTGTGGTCTTGTTCAACTGACAGATAATCGTTGAAGAGTATGACGCGAGGGTTTTCGAGTCTATTTACATCACGCCACGAGCAGTCAGTCGCCCTTGTGGCTGCTACCTACAAGTCTCACACGTCGGTCAGCCTTTCAGAAGGACAGAGTGAAAACGTCGGAAAAAAAGAGACGATTTGCTGTTTCGATCATACAATGTAAATAGACAAGGGAAAATAGCATCAAAACCGAGGTTTCTAAATCAGAAAACTCTTTTGCTCCATATGCCGAGATGACGTAATCATAAAACTTAAGTTTATCAATGCACCATCACACCTCCTGCTCGAGTGTTACAAAGGCAGTCACGCCCTGAATAAGAGATATAAACATTCACTTCATGGATTTGGCAGGTGTATTACACAAACTACAATTTAACAAATGGATGAGTCCTCTTCAAGTGTGTCAGCGGGAGATGTGTGTGTGTGTGTGTGTGTGTGTGTGTGTGTGTGTGTGTGTGTGTGTGTGTGTGTGTGTGTGTGTGTGTGTGTGTGTGTGTGTGTGTGTGTGTGTGTGTGTGTGTGTGTGTGTGCGTGTGTGTATTTTTAGTATGGTCACTATGGTGGACTAGTTGGCCGGGCATTCAGGAAGCCCAGACGTCTCGCAATGTGACGGCAGCAGTGATGACGGTGGTATGGTGTGGTGGGTGTCGAGAGATAGGAATGAATGGGTTGCGTAGATAAAATTGAAATTCCTAGCGATCTATGGTATTATTTATAAACACAAAGTCCAAGCCATAAATACCAAAGAAGCATTTAAAACTATAATATATGGCTTGTTCTGAGATTATTGATCATATGGATTAAATGCTTGCTATGTCTCTCAAGTCTGTTGTCGACGCACCAAATCTTGGGCCTGCGCTTGAACGGCGTAGAAGCAGAAGCAATCAGCCTTGAAGTCGAGATCGCTCTACGCATAATGACGTCATGGTACACGAACTTTGGTCCCTGGGTATACATATCAGCCAGAGCCAGCCAGCCGTCCTGCCCCACAGACATTAATGTGATGGTGGCCTCGCCAAGTCTGGCTCAGTACTTGCTGTTTTATTTACTCTTGTCATTCGAAGCAGCATGAAGAACGCTGCTTATTTCACAGTGATCCCATAACAGGTTGTGCCTGGAGAGTCCTTGAAGGGCTCATGCTTATTAAGAACACATTTCTTGCTTGAAGTAAAGAAAATATCTTGTCCTTCTTCCATCAACTGATATTTCTACTGGCTCGATTTGCATGAATTATCTCTCACCTGATGAAAGGTTGGGGTCACGTGGGAGGCAGCAGGTGATGTTCAGCGGAAAGGACGTGGACAGACAGGTGTTCACGTCCCACTGGCACGCATGTCTACCTTCTACGGCTGTGCAAGGGTAATGACACACACACACACACACACACACACACACACACACACACACACACACTAAAACACTGCTAATTTAACTCACTCGATGCTACTTGTCACGCAGTACACAGCCGTCCACCACTGTTTGTTGTGTTTCAATTCGTGCCCTGGTCTGCTGCCGCGGCCTGTTTGCCTGGCTGGCCCACCATGGGAGAGGGGGGGTGGCGGCCTGCCTTGTGTCCCTGTCCACACCCCCCACGACACTACCACCATGACGCAACATTTATTTTTCAACAATTCCAATGTTATTTTTATACACAGTATTTACTTCAACAACTTTTGATGCATAATAATGATGTGTGTGTAGTTTGTGTGTTTTTCACCACAAAACAAATTTTACTTGTTAATTTTAAATGATGTTTCTTGAGTGGTTTGCGAACTGCCACACGACGTTGGATGCAAGTCCATTAGTATAATTTTGATTTCTGTAAAGTGAGTCTTGCCACATTTAACATTTGCCAACTACTTGAACTTTTACAATACGAAAAAGAAAAGTGAAATGTTATGTAGTGTTGCTATTCCATTACTATATTATTATACTATATATTATATTATATTCATATGTCCCACGCAGCGAGCAGACCAAACACACCTGGGTAACGGCAAGGGTAACGGGGTTGTTGGTGGCGGCGGGTCAGCGGGACAGGAATGTGGGGTCAGGTCACGTTAAGACGCCCAGAGGCGGTAGACCCAACACCGACGGACGCCCTCCCCAACGGACGCCGGAGAAAGTTTTCCCCCGTGAATTGGTTTATTTGGTGTAGTTAATTCACGTGAGTACTCGATTCTTAAACTATTCCCTGAAGGCCCCAATGGCTCAGGCCCGTTATCTGAAACATCTCTGCGCCGCACCAATCTACTTCTAAATTGATGTTAGTACAAGTATTTTCAAGTATATTTTATGACTTAAGTGACGAATTTACAACATTTATACGCTATCAACAGGTACAACAATATTGAGAACCCGCGTAAGGATCTCTGTGGCATTGGAAACTAGTAATAATAAGACAGAATATCGATACTGAACACAGGGCTTATTGGTTAGTATAATACAGCGAAAAATTCCTAAGCTTTGAGCAGTGGTGTCAGTCTTCACACAGTGGAGGGCTGGGGTGTGAGGGGGGTAGGGGTGTGGGAGGGAGCAACTACATGGAGAGAGGGTTGTAGGGCCGGGAGGACGTTGGGGCTTGGGTTTGGGGGGTCGGGGGTAGGCACAAAATTTATCACTGACCAACTTGTCAGGTCGGCGTGACTTGAGCTTCACACGGACGCTCGCCGCCTTACTATTTGCAAGCCATGTTTGTTTGTTTGTTTGTCTGTTTGTGTGTGTGTGTTTGTGTATGCATGAATGTTTGTCGTCTGGTCGGTCGCTGCTGTTTTCTGTGTCTGTGTGTGTGTGTGTGTGTGTGTGTGTGTGTGTGTGTGTGTGTGTGTGTGTGTGTGTGTGTGTGTGACCCGTATAACCGTTCTATGACCTCACGTGTTGGTTCCCTCGCCCGGCCTCTGACCTCGACAAAACACATAAAACCCCTCGGGACTGTCGGGGTGGAGGTGGAAATCCCTTGCCACTGCGCACCTGCCCACTCTGACCACCGCAGTGAGGGTGATCAGCGTGACCCAGAGTGTGACCCGCTGATGGAGAAACCTCGTGGTGACCTGACTTCGAGAGTGTCCTGCGGGAGATCTGGGACCCTTTATTTTGTTCTTTGTCAGCCATAAGGAAAGGGATAAGGAAAGTAAAGAAAATATATAAGGTATAAGTCATAGGGAAAGATGCATCAGGGCCGCATAACACAGAAATATGACACAAGACGAAGATATGATAGAAGATGATACGACTTTGATACATCCTTCCTTTTCTTTTTCTTTCTTTTTATTTCCGTGACTCGTAAAAAAGGGACTCCTACAATAAACTACTAATACATATTGATAAAAATGAGAAACCAAGACGTAACATTCCCGGAAAGCAAATCAGAAGGAAGGAATTTATATGTTTTCCAGGATAATAGTTATGTAGCACTACACGAGGGAAGCTACAAAAAAAAAGAAGAAAGAAAATACTACAACTCTATGTGTCGGTGTTACTATGAAGCAATAAAACCTTGAATAAAGTAAAAAAAAAAACATCACATCAAAGCAGCAAACAATGCGGATAAAAAACAAACATCCTGCATAAATATTAAACAAGGACATACTAAACACGTGATCCTAGAGAGAGAGAGAGAGAGAGAGAGAGAGAGAGAGAGAGAGAGAGAGAGAGAGTGGGGGGCGAGGGAGGTGAGAGTGTAGCGTGGGCATGTAAGTGGGAGGCAACAAGAAAACATCGAAGAATAGCCGTGGCTGGTGAAAGGGCGTGATTTAATTACCTTCCATACCTGACCGGTGGGGGATGGCGAGGGAGAAGGCGGCAGGAGGAGGTCCGGGAGGTAAATGTGACATCTTAAATTTCCTCAGATTGACGTGTGTTTCGCGTCACGAATATAGTACGAAGGCGACTTCTCTTCCTGGATTCAGAGCAAGTAGGTGTATTACTACTGCCTGTACATCATTACTTTTTATTTCCCGCTGCAGCCATTAAATTACGAGAAAAAATAATACAAGTAATATCGCAAAGCCTTCTTCTTTTGAATCTTAAATCACACTATGAGGAGACGAACACCTCCCATTGCTTATGTCTAGACGCATGACACTCGCTGGTTCAAGTGTCGATTTTTATGTGCAAGAGAACATGACTCTTACATTGCCCGGCACACGCTACATACACACAGTAGTATACTTGGTTCATTTGGCTTCTCTCTCTCTCTCTC
>CM035207.1:10074943-10093797 GCA_020233015.1 Callinectes sapidus | reverse complement strand
TCTCTCTCTCTCTCTCTCTCTCTCTCTCTCTCTCTCTCTCTCTCTCTCTCTCTCTCTCTCTCTCTCTCTCTCTCTCTCTCTCTCTCCCAAGGCGCCATGCCGTCTGAGAGGCCTGACAGCGGCCACCCACTTCCCTCCCTCCCTCTCACCAGCACCACACCAGCGCCAGTTTAGCTTCGGGTGGCCTCTCAACCACACGCTCTCACCAGCAGTGGCCGGCCGCCCCTCTCACTCACGCGGCCACCGACGTGTTTTTACGCTCTCACTACATCCACGCCAGACCTGAATGGTACACACGCACATGCACACACACGCGGTGCAACAAAAACAATACCACTGCCGCCGCCTCCGGATATTTTGGCGAGTTTGAGTGTGCGACGAAAACTGCCGTCACTTGCTCTCCGCGCGGTGTGGTGGTTGTGAGGAGGAGGTGGTGGTGGTGGAGAAGGAGGCGGTGCTTGTGGATAGTGTTTTATCTGTGTCTTATCTGAAGATATTATCGGCCATGATTGGTGAGCACGCGACTTTAAGAGTGCCGACAACGAGGAGGTGCTCGCATAGGTGGCTTCCTGGTGTCTATGGTGAGGCAAGTTACGTAACCTTCCAAAACACGGGGAACTGTATTGGTGGATCCAGCGGTGACTAAGATTCTTCAGGGAAAGAAAAGAGAAACAAAGTTAAATACGATAATGGTGAACGAAAGACGAAGATTGTATTTTCAAACTGCGTGAACTTCGAAAGGCGGGAAAAATAGGATTGAGTGTTGACTTTTCACTGACTTTCCTCGGCAGGAGCGACACCAAGAGTGCCTTTGATACGGTGGGATTGTGAAGTGGGTCAGAGGCGGAGCGGGCGGGCGGGCAGGCGGACAAGCTCCCCGCCACCTCCACCACCACCCTGATCCCACCATACTCTCGCCTCCCGCTGTGCTCTTCGCGTTAAAGAGGCGAGTAAAAAGAGTAACCCAGGATTTCGGTGCTGGTCGCAGAGTAAAGAGGAGAAAGGAGAGGAGGAGGAGGAGGAGGAGGAGAAAGAAGGTCCCCCTCACCCCAACACACACTGCAGCAACAGGTGGCATTCCTTGCTCAGGAAGTTTATCTAGCCCTGGACGCCCCCTTCGGTGCCAGCAGGAGAGGACCAGAGCCATCCGTCACCTGGGGCTCGTAAACGTCGACGTCTCTGTTATAAGACTTCCACCATGAGATCCTTATTCGATAGGTACTGAAGGAGGGATTTTACGTGTCCTTGTCCATGTACGTCCTTCGGGAGGCGCCTTCAAGTGTGCCATAGGAAGACTGTGTGTATTCTCCGGCCGTTAGTCACCCATGGGCCTAACTGGCGGATATATAACTAAGATGCTATTTTTTTCTTCTTTCTTTTCCTCAGCTGCGTGTGTCGTGTCAGGCCGAAATGTTTGTCCTGTGTGTCTGTGGTCAAGTGTTGGGGAGTGATTGAATGGGTCTTAAGGCGAAGTGCTGGGCTCTTGCCGGGGTTGAAGGACGCTTTTTTGTTCCCTTTGTTCCTTATATTGAAGTTTCGTGATGCGTCTTGCCCATATGTTTATGCTTGGTTGCGTTTCATCTGTTTTTATGCTTCTGATATTGACTTTATTCGTGTTTTAGGGTTCATTTGCGTGACAAGAGTCGGGGGCTGGGGCGCGCTGTGGTGGCGGTGCGGTAAATGCGGTGGTGGCGTGACTGTGTGGTGTGGCGGGGCGGCACGGCGGAGTGGGAAGATTAGGGCAATAGTCGTGTGGATAGATAGTTTTATGGGGTGGTGGTCATGGATCAGGTTTGGGAGCCGGTGATGGTGGTGGTAGTATTGGTGGAGTTGATGTGAGCACCGGCGGTGGTGGTGGTGGTGGTGACGCTGCTGGCAAGCGGTCGTGGTATAGTGGTGGTAATCGTCATGATTTGATTGAACAAACTGAAATTAATATCAGTCTCACCACAAAGAGGGGTGAGGGCGATGGCGATGACGGTACTGCTGGAGAAGGAATATTTGTAGATGAAGAAGGAGAAGAAGAAAGCTGCTCGAGAAAGACTGCCGCCCTGTTTCTGTCTACAGTGGTGCTGCCGACGCCGCCACCACACCCTGGCTTATCTGACCGGAAATTGCCGTTTGTGTGCGTGTGGGCCCTCATTGGCTAATGGACTCAGTGACTACTACATATATAGTGGATTCCTGTATTAAGATGTCACGCCCTTCCCGTAAGGTTACCGTCACTGTCTGCCGTCCGTCATTTTCGTTACCACCACCTCCTACATCTTCCACCAACGCTGCGTCCTGTTGTCTGAGGTTATTTGGTTAAGATATCAGTTTCGTTTTACGTGAACTAGAAAAAAATGGCGGTTCTCGTACTTTTTATAGCCTGAATATGTTTAGGAAAAGGGAATGGTAATGTTGTTAGTGCATTTGCTTTGATAAGAGCGTGAAAAGAAAGGAAGATATGAAGGAAAGGGCAAGGTTTGTGTTTTTTCCTGTAGTCTGTAGTCTCGCGGTGCAAGTCGGACAAGGAGGGGGGGTTAGGGAGACTGTTCTGGAGCAGTATCACCTGTAGGGTTGCACGGGGGCGGGGGAAGGAAAGGGGCGGAGAGTCGGTTCTTTTCATGGTGTGTCTGTGTCGCTTCACCTTCTCGTTTTTGGTCTTCCCTCCAGCTCCGTCACCGTCACTTTCTCCTTCACATTTGCCTCCACTTTTATGCCGTTATGCCAGTTTAGCTTCTTCCCTTATGTGCAACACGGGGTCAAGGGAGCACGTAGTAGGTAGGCAGCCCTCACCAATGCAGGATGACTTTGTGTACTATTATGTAGTGAGGTTTGAGTGTACTAATGTGAAAGTCAACTGGTATAAAATGTTGGATAGAGAAAGTAAAATGTAATGAAAGTCACATGATACATGATAACATTTTGAGTCGAGTTTAGAGTGTCTGGTTTTGAACTGGTCCAGGTTCACTTTCAGGTAGCTTTTTTTTTTTTTTTTTTTTTTTTTTTACCACCAGTGAACGCCTCGCCCTGCACTGAGGCGTGTCCCGATGAAATGTACTAACTCGACTTTTTTTGTTTCTTTTTGCAGATGTAGTGTCCGTGTTGGAATGAGCTCGGTGCCCGGGGTGAGCCACGCCCACGCCGAGGCCGCCCACTCCGCCCACGCCCCCTCCCGCCCATTCCCGCCCTATAATTGTTTGGTGGACATGGAGCTGGGAGAAGGACTAACGGGCCGCCTGCTCGACACCCACAACCTACTCTTCGGGGACGGTTTCTCTGACAGCCTGTCCTCCCGTGTGGGCGTTGACGGCAATAGCGCCTACCGCCCCTGGGAAGCCGACCACCCAGGGGACCATCGCGCGGGGGACCACAGGCTCCACCCGTTAGCAGCCTCCTCCGCCCCCATCCAGGTGCTCACCCACACTCCCCCAGTGGCCGCAGCATCCACGGCCCACATCCCGCACTACCCACACGCTATCCCCACCTTCGGTGACTCCTACCCCCCGAGCCATCCACACCCTCATGTCGCTCCGCAACATCCTGTGCCACATAAGCTGCCGCCCTTCGACGCCTTCAGCCCGGAGCGAAGCGTTGGCAGCACCACGCCTTCACCGCTTCCGGCGTTCAACACGCTGCCCTCGCCTCACGCCCGCTACCCGCTGGTGCCGGCACCCGTGCAGGCTCGTGAGATTCCTACCATTCAGCAGCAGATGATGGACGAAAGACACATTCGTATGTTCGAGTCTCCACAAGGCAGTGACCCTGTGCCCTCTTCCACCACGCCGGCACAGGTGTCGCCCAACACCCAGCCTCCCACTGGTTCCAGCGGCAGCACCTGCAGCAGTGGCAGCAGTAGTAGTAACAACAGCAACAACAATAGTGTAGCTCAACAGCAACAACAGCCACAGTCCTTCGAGGGCAGCTCGTCGCAGCTGCGAGTAGAAGGACCTGTGCGCTCTAACGTGAAGCGTGCGGGTCGCGCGGGATCCCTGGAAAGTTCTGAGAGTGACGCTTCCGTCTCTGGCACTGAGAACAGCGGCCAAGTGTCCAGCGTGTCCTCCACTGCCGTGAATAACTCGGACAACAACAACACACCCGCTGGCCTGGGTGCTGTCCCCTCTGTGCCCTGCTCAGAAGGGGGTTTTCGGCCCCCACCCCCTCAGCAGCCGCCCCCGCCTGGGGATGATCCCCCTGAAAAACCTGTCAAGAAAAAGCGAAAACGTTGCGGCGACTGTGTCGGGTGCCAACGGAAGGACAACTGCGGTGACTGTGCTCCATGCAGGAACGACAAGTCACACCAGATCTGCAAGATGCGTCGCTGCGACAAACTGACTGAGAAGAGAGTAAGTACTCATGTTGTTTTGAGGCTTTGGCCTCGTTGTTAACTATCACCCTTCCTCAAGTCTTCACATGAATGTCTTTTCAATGTTTAGCAATTTTGAATGTTCATCTTTAACCAATGATAGTAGTAATGAATTTGTAATTGGGCTTCTAAGTCCGTATGAGTTACTCGCATTCTCGAGGCACGCCTTCATGTTCGTGGTGAGCGGTGTGCCGTGTTTGCTGCGTGCGGCACGTTCGGTATTCTTTGCTGTCGTTAGAGAAATGGCATTCCCTTTTTTTCTCAAATGTCAGAGTTTAAATCCGTAACAGTCGTACCCTAGACAACATTCCTCGGCCAAGCCGTCTACCTTGATTACGTGCTCATTAACTTTAGTAGAACGTGTGTGTGTATGTGTGTGTGTGTATGTGTGTGTGTGTGTGTGTGTGTGTGTGTGTGTGTGTGTGTGTGTGTGTGTGTGTGTGTGTGTACGTGCTGGTGGGGGTGTGCGCGCGCATGCCTGCACGCCTGAAAACCAAATAAGACTGTACACCGAAGTTTGTAGGTAGGCTAAACAATACCCAATGAAGTCATGATAGTGAAGTCAGTGGGTTCCTATGGCAGCTGTGTGACGAGGGCCGTGATGGACAGGCCTGTATTACACTCCATGCACGAGGGACACGCACGCAGACAGCCGCGTGACGCCCCGCTGCCCTCAGGTTGTGTTATTTCCTCCGGATAATGTTACTTCATGTCTCTCAGGGAAGCCGGTTTCCCGTGAATCATTTGTTGTGAAAACGTGCAATACTCTTTCGGGGGAACAAGACTACACACACACACACACACACACACACACACACACACACACACACACACACACACACACACACACACACACACACAAAGGCCCGATGTTGACTAAAGGTTCAATGTCCCAATTTTGATTATCGTGGGTATTTTTTCTGTGAAGGAAGGACGAAAGAAGTCACCAGCTTGGGCTCATGGAGGGGAGGCTTACAGCTGGTTTCACAACCCTATGACTAGACTCCCACAAAGAAAGAAAGGAAAGGACTCACACTCTGTCAATAAACAATTGTGGTTTTGACGCAAATTTTCTAAGGCTATTTTCTATAATGATACTACACGCACACACATCTTAAGATGACTCTGTTTTCCTTTTCTTCCTCTCCCCTTCCTTCTCTCCTACCTTCCTCCCTCTCCTATCGGGAACTGCGGCTTTATCAAATTACGCGGTGGTGCGGTAAATTCATATCTTTTTCTGTTATTTTTTGTGCGTTGGGCGATTACGAGGCGTTGAGGTGAAGAGTAAATGAACTTCCAGACAGTGTTCTCTCACCTGCTGCCTCACAGTAGCGCGTCTGTGAATGACACTTGAGTTTGTTTTGCCATTTTTTTGTCGGCTGCTTCTAGCTACACGCGATATCACCAGTGTAAATGATGCTTGTGCACGTTAACTAAGCGGGCTGTTCCTCCGCCTCTGGAAACACACGAGCGCGTCTCTGTAAACGGCACCTGTGTGTACCTCGAGGGTAGACTGGGTGTTGCTGGTGTTGTCGGTGCTCCCTCTCACCTCAGCCGGCAGAGCGATCCATAAGGGGAAGCCTTGAGGAGTACCTGAGGGCTGCGTCGCGTCATGAGGAAGCCCTTGTGGGAGTGAGTGATTCACGCCGCCCGGGCAGCACCAGCGGCGTGAGTGGAGCCTTGTGAGTCATCCTTGACCAGCCTTGTGACTCACGACGAGGAGGAAGGGCACAGAACAGCGGGTCACTTGTAGCCGCTACGGGGGAGCTGGAGGCCGGAGATGGTAGGGGGGTACAAAAAAAATAGCTTATCATGAAACTCAAATGCCAGTTAGATAATTAGAGCCAAGACCAGGAAGCTGAAGCGATGATCTGATAAATAATGTTTTCAATATACGTATAGTCAGTCACTGTGAGCTGCTGCAGAATATTACCTCTGACGAATAAGGTATGATTATGTTGTACCTGAGAGAGAGAGAGAGAGAGAGAGAGAGAGAGAGAGAGAGAGAGAGAGAGAGAGAGAGAGAGAGAGAGAGAGAGAAGCTGAACAATAGAAAAATAACAGAGAGGATAAACAGAGCAAGAACAAGATGGATGTATTGACGAAGGAATTGCTCGAATTAAAGTAGATTGGATGCAGGTGGGATGGGGGTGGATAGATGGAAGGAGGGAGTTGAAATAGATTTGCCCAGCGCAGCCAGTTGACGAAGGATAGAGGATGACCGGGGTGATCGTCCTTTTTTTTTATCTTTTCTTTTCTCAACGTATCAAGTTTAGCGTGATCTTTATCTTCCCGGTCGAATAATCACGTATGCACAGCGGCTGGCTATGAATCACCACCACTAAGAATGAGAACACGATCGTCAACACCAAGGTAATCCCAACACACCACCACTGAGAGGCCGTACAGTAACACAACACCTTACCATCATTTAGCCTCGCAATACAACATTACAGTACAACATCAACACCATGAACAGCACAGCCACACAATAACTACATGTCAGCCATCATACTTACCACTAACACCACCACTACCACCACCACCACCATCCTATCAAACCAACATGCCCAACCGTCACTTGCTATCACACCACTACCACCGCTTCCACCACCACCACCACCACCACCACCACAACACACTACATACATTGACTCTTGCACAATATGGCCCCACCATCTCGCTATCACCGCAACATTGTCACCCAACCACCATGCAAATCAATCAATAACTACACCACATACACCACTTTTACTACACCACCGCCACCACCACCACCACCACCACCACACGGGCAGCTGAATGCGCCTGACGGATCCTCCCCTACCATGTGTCCGCCATTACCGTCAGTTTGGAGAGACCCGACCGGAAGTGAAGTAGTAATTAATATTTTTTTAATTATTCTGAGGTAATTTTCTCTCACTGACCCGTTTCCCTCCCCTCCCCTCCACTCCACTCCTCCTGCCTTCCTCCTCCTCCTCCTCCTTATTCTCTTCCCCTCCTAACTTCCCTTCGGTTATCCCCCTAACCTGTATCTCCCTTTCTCTTATATTCTCCTCCTCCTCCTCCTCCTCCTCCACCTCCTCCTACTCCTCCTTGTTGTTTTTCTTTTTCGTCGTCTCTTTTGTCTGGTTCTTTGCTTCTCGCCTGCTTTCTCTCCCTCCGCTTATTTTGTCTTCTTCCTCCTCCTCCTCCACCTCCTCCTCCTTCTTTCGTCTCTCATATGTTCCCTTTCCCTCCCCGTCCTTCATTTCAAGACCTTCACCCCACCCTCCTCTTCATCCCTTCCTCCCCTCCTCCCTTACACCTTGTCCCCCAACATTTCCTGCACTCCTCCCCTGCTCTTCTCCAAACTCTTCCCCCTGGAACATCTTTCCTCTCCCATCCACTCCTTCCTTTCCTCTCAACTCATTTATATTTCTCTCCTTTCTCATATATTTTTTTTGTTTTTGTTTCCCTGTATTTCATTTTTCTCTCATCTCATTTCAGTTCATCTCTTTCTCTCACTTTTGCCTTCTTTTCCTTTCTTTTCCCTTTCCCCTCATCCAGTTCCCTCTCTTTTGCCCCGGCTCGGTGTGAGGTAAGCTAGTAGGGTAGGAGAGGTAGGTAGGAGAGGGGAAAGGAGGGGAGGTGAGAGAGATGAAGGGAAGGGAGGAGGGGTATAGGTAGGGGGCTTAGTTATTATCGTGGGCTACACCAGAGGACCGCCATGTTTTGTAACTGGTATTAACTGTTAATTAATCACAATCATGGCCGCTGTGTTAATTAGGCTAAAGCCCCGGATTTGCTAGGGACATTTTTTGGTGCCATTTATCCACAAAAAATCATCAACACCTTTTTTTTTTTTTTTAGCACGAAGCCAATGTTTGTAACTCATTATTAATTATTAGGACGTGATGGGCATGTGTGCGTGTGTTTTTGTTAGGTGTTTAGGGATTGTGTTGTTTTGTGTGTGTGTGTGTGTGTGTGTGTGTGTGTTGGCAATGGGTGTGTATATGTGTTGGAGGTTTGTTTGTTTTTGTGTTTGCCTGTGTGTTTGCGTGCTTGCCTGCTTGTGTGTGTGTGTGTGTGTGTGTGTGTGTGTGTGTGTGTGTGTGTGTGTGTGTGTGTGTGTGTGTGTGTGTGTGTGTGTGTGTGTGTGTGTGTGTGTGTTGATGACTTGGCTGCCTGGTGTGTGTACGTGTATGTGTTCTTTGTATGCATCTGTGTGTGTGTGTGTGTGTGTGTGTGTGTGTGTGTGTGTGTGTGTGTGTGTGTGTGTGTGTAGACCCTCCTGCTACACGACAGGATGCCCACACATACATATATTTTATCGACACATGAAATAAAAAATAAAATAGAAATCATCCTGGCCCGAGGCTCCGACACACCCGAAATTAATTAACAGATTCATAACGCCAATCCATCATTATCGGCCAAACATCAACACAACCTTATAAACAAACAATTGGAAGTGACGTGCTAGAAAGGGGCATCAGGGAGGCCAGCACGCACGTGAAACCTGCACACCACTAATGATAATAATAAATATCACGTAA
The DNA here is from genome assembly GCA_020233015.1 of Callinectes sapidus. Taxonomy (NCBI): domain Eukaryota; kingdom Metazoa; phylum Arthropoda; class Malacostraca; order Decapoda; family Portunidae; genus Callinectes; species Callinectes sapidus. Next base: position 10,084,908 of record CM035207.1, on the reverse strand, counting down.
TGTTTATATTTATACTCCGATGAAACCTTGTATTTATTTATTTATTTTATTTCTTTTTTTTTTTTTCCTTTTGTGTGCCGTAATCTTGGATCTCAGAAATTACTTTAGTGAAGAAACCGGATCCTTTGTGTGAGTGAAATGTTGAGACGTGATTGCTCTGCTTTCATACGCGTTGAGATCGAAGATGATGACGAAACATATGTATATTAGAACAAAAAAAAAAAAAAGAGAGAGAGAATAATACAAAAGTGAGCTTCCTGGAATTATGGTTATCAATTTGCTGTATTTTTGTGTCTAATCGCATCGGATTTTCTCTTTTTTACAACCGAACGAGAGGGAAAAAAAGAATAATAACAATGGATGACGTTTTATCGGACGGAGCTGGTAGGGATGGGGGATAGTGGTGGTGGTGGTGGTGGTGGTAGGGGAAGTGGTTGGGGAGGGGGGGGGGAGATAAAGTGAGGGGAGAGGAGGGATGGAGAGGCGGCTGTTCCGGACTGTATTCACTCCGGCTCTAAACGGATCGGTGGCATCGGATAGTGGTGGTGGTGGTGGTGGTGGTGGTGGTGGTTCTGTCATCAGGATGCAGAACCTCCCGGCGGCGTATCTGAAACCTCTCATCTGTTACCTTGTCAGCTGCCCTTTCCCACGTCGGCCCGGGGGTGGTGTAGGGGAGCGGCAGGGGGAATAGCCAGTGGGTTAAGGGGAAGTGGGTGGAGGTGATAGTAGTAGTAGTAGTAGTGATGGTAGTAGTAGTAGTAGCATCCCCCCCCAGCCCCCCTCCCACACACACATTCACCATCACCGCCGTCGCCGCCTCCCTCTGTCCCTCCTACGGCCCGCTTACTAGAATGGACCCCAAATGCCATGCCGTGTCGCCTATATTAATGGCTCTTAATTCCCTCTTAATGATTGGTGATGTTTCGAGCGATTTAGGGCTTTGGACAGAATTGTTATAAAGGAGAACTGGGAAACTTTTTTATTTGCTTTTCGGGGGCGCTCGTCCGCAGTGAGAGATTTTGTGTCCCTAAACAGCGCACTGCCGCTGTTTGATTAGGTGTGCCACGGCGGGCTGTTTCATTAATTATTTTTCGCATTTCCGAGGGATTTAAAGCTTATGTGCAGCTGAAAATATAGAAAATTAAATTTGTTGGGCTGAAAGAGGGTTAGGGGTAAGGGAGGGGGACGATGGGGAGGGAGGAGGTAGGGAGGGGTGGAGGGGGTGAAGCAATGACAGCAGTCCCAATGATCAGTAGTAGTGTGTGTGTGTGTGTGTGTGTGTGTGTGTGTGTGTGAGTGTACATTTTCTATTGATGTTTCGTCACTGTCAGGATGATTTAATTTACGGAGAGAATAACAACCATACCATGTCTATTTTTCTTTCACTATTAAACATACTTTTATTTTTTCACCCTCTTTTTGTGGAGAACATTCTCTATTCAACTAATAATACAAACATTAGAGATGCAGCACCACGTTCAGGTCAAAACAGAGACAAAAAAATATGTATATATCAAGTAAAGGTCACGGAATCAGAAAAATGATTAACAATAGATAGTAAGTCACGTAGAAGAAAGAAATGGAGAAAGTGAAAAACAGTAGTAGGAGGAAGAGAAGAATGAGGAGAAAGAGGAAGAAGAGGAGGAGGTAAAGAATAATTGAGTGTTTGTCTCCCCGTGATACGTAAAAAAACAAGTTTGGCCTGGCAAAATAAGAAAGAGACGCACTTTCAGAAGATTGTTCATCACCACCCCACCCTCTCTCTCTCTCTCTCTCTCTCTCTCTCTCTCTCTCTCTCTCTCTCTCTCTCTCTCTCTCTCTCTCTCTCTCTCTCTCTCTCTCTCTCTCTCTCTCTGACTCACCGGTGCCCTGTGTTGACCCACTCATCGCATGGACCCACCGTGTGAAGAAAGAAACAGCTCGAGAGGGTGACGGAGAACAAGAGCAAGGTGTGTAGCGGTAGGCATCAGAAGCTCCTTTGTACACGATGTAGAAATCCAGGCAAGGAGGGTGTACAACAAGCCTTTAGTGTATGAGGGAAGTGTGATACAGACTGATGATATCGCCGTAGTGGGGAGAGAGAGGAAAAAAGAACAGTTTAGTTGACGAGTGAAGCAGACCCTGAAGTTGAACCTAGCGGGAATATTGGGGTTGTGTAGCGGACGTCAGGAAGAAGGTTCAGTAGAGCGTGTGTTCAGCAGGAAGGACAGGCTAGAGGGCTGCTCGGTGTATGAGAAAGGGAGATACAGCAGGCAGGCTTGTCAGTATACAACAGGAGGAAAGGGATAGGATACAGCTGCAGCAAACCGTGAGTGAAGTAGGCCAGGATATGAGAGGGTTGTATTGTAAATGGTGGGTGGTGGTTCGGGGCATTGGGGGGTGAGGGGGGTTCGAGTTAGTAGTACATTAATAGGAGTAGCAGCAGCAACAGTAACAACAATAGCAGGGCGAACCACCGACTGTTGCAAGCATGTCATCAGTATCAGGTGTCAGCCGGTGGTGGTGCCGCTTCAGAGAAAACTGCGTCATGATGCTGTATTGGTTAGTATTTCCTTCCTGCCTGTCTGTCCCTCACGCTCCTCTGCTTCAGACGGACGTGGCTCGCATATCTCTGGCTAAACTATCCTTCCTCCTCCTCCTCCTCCTCCTCCTCCTCCTCCTCCTCCTCCTTCTCCTCCTCCAGCAGCTGTGTACACGTAGCTCTTGTATACATGTAGGCCACGTATACATGTAGGTGTTCACAAGTATTCTGGAAGGAGACCAAGGCGGGGGAAGGAGTGGGTCAGGAGAGACTGGAGGGAGAGAGAGAGAGAGAGAGAGAGAGAGAGAGAGAGAGAGAGAGAGAGAGAGAGAGAGAGAGAGAGAGAGAGAGCGCAGCGTGGGGGAAGGGGGGTGATGTAGTAATGTAGGGGTGCCGGGCGCCGTAGGCTGAGGCGCGGCCCTCCCTCTTGGGCGTGTGTGGGCGTGCAGACGGACGCTGATCAATATTTAGGGGCAAGGAGGTGTTACATGTCGCAAATCTTGAGTGTGTGTGTGTGTGTGTGTGTGTGTGTGTGTGTGTGTGTGTGTGTGTGTGTGAAGACTGCCTTTTATTTTGTTGTTTGGCATTTGGAATGAAAAATGTGTGTGTGTGTGTGTGTGTGTGTGTGTGTGTGTGTGTGTGTGTCAGTCAAGGTGTGGCCCCGATGGTCGTCGCCACAGCCTAGCAACACACACACACACACACCCGCGGCCAGTCTTGAGTTCGCGACTCCCTCACCCACACGGCGCCACATCCTGCAGGGGAGTTTCCTTTATAATTTAACCTTATGAAACTCCGCGTGCGCGCGCGCGGGCGTGTGTGTGTGTGTGTGTGTTGTGCGGTGAGCAGGAGTAAGAGCATGTAACCCCATAGCGCTAAATCTCACTTCTATTGTCTTGACGCGAGACAATAATCATCTTGCCGAATAATTAAACCCCTTATGAAGGCCCTTTGTTTCTTGTCTTCATCGCCGTCGAAATAAAAAAAAAATAATAATAAATAAAAAAATAAATAAGAAAATAGACGGGTGGGAGATAGCAACGGAGGAGGAGCCAGAGGATATGAATCACACAGCCTGGGTTGGAAGACTGCCTGCTGACTTTCACGAACTATCCACCTTGTATGTACAGTAATTCCACGAACATTCAAACGCAGAACAGTACAGCTCCACCCGCAGCACACACAGCAGGAGCATCGGCCTCACTTAGTGCCGACCGGAGGTTACTTGAGAATTGATGACAGCTGCCATAACCGGTTTTGGCAGTAACCGGTTGCCGGGGCTGAGAGGACAGGAGGGACGGTGTAGGAGAGGAAGGGGGGAAGGAAGGAAGGGAAGGAGCACGGGACCGCCGGGGGGGGGGCTTGTGGGGGGGTTAGATGCAGGGCGTGTAAGGAGTAGTGGGGAATGGTGTGTTTGGAGCAGAGAGAGAGAGAGAGAGAGAGAGAGAGAGAGAGAGAGAGAAAGAGAGAGAGAGAGACGCAGTACACTCTCAGTATTAGTATCAGTATAAGTGCAAATACCAAAGTAAAGAAAGAAATAACACAGAGGGAAGGAATAGAAGCTAGACATAAATTAGGCACAGTAAGGAGTAGGAGAAGGAAGGACGGAAGGAAGGAATGGAGGAAATGGAAGAATAGAGGGGTCGAGGAGGGCCAGAGGAGGTGAAGGTGGTTCGGTTCTGGCCTCGGCTGTATCTTTATAGGGGTCGTTCACAGGTTTATAGTCTCGGGAAGGAGGGTAGAGGGCGGCTCCCGTGTTCGAGGGGTAAGGGGAGGGGAGCAAGGAAGGGAAGGCAAAGTGGCTGAGGGGAGGGAAAGGAGGGAAGGAGAAGGAGGAGAGGGAAGGGAGGGAAAAAGGTGAGATGACTTGCATACGAAGGTTTAGACGAGAGGCTAAGGAAGGTGGGAAGGAGGAAAAGGATGCCCCCTCAGCGTTCCTTTCTTCCTTCCTGTTTCTTTTTAGTCATCCCCTCCCCTGCCTCCCCTCCTTCCTTCCTCCTTCCTTCTCTCCGCTTCCTCATCCTCCTCTCCCCTCCTTTCTCAATGGCCTGTGTGGCGGCGTTTCACCTTCTTCTTTATTACTCCTCGCCATTGATTCCTTGACGTATATATGCATCGCAATTTATTTATTGTTTAATTTCTCTCCTCCACAGAAGACACACACACACACACACACACACACACACACACACACACACACACACACACACACACACACACACACACACACACACACACACACACACACACATTTACTCTCCCACGGACACACCAACTATTGGCCGCATACAAACATACGTACACCCCCACACGAACAGTCATTGGCACGCACACAACGCCAAGATCAAGCCATGGGCGTCGACACGCAAGCACACGGAGGCACATGCACGCATTCGACATCACCACAACACGCACACTGCTCCATCATACTATTTGACCTTCGCTACTATGTGTACTTCAACCTTTATGAATACTACTAACACTTTCACAACCACCTTCACTCTACTATTACTGCTGCTGCCGCGTTGAATGTAAATGTCGATGGTGTCTTGCTTCACCTTGTTTGATCGCTAGATTTTTCTCGTTCCCCTGTGCATTCATTGGCCATCCCGTCACCGCTGCTGCCGCCGCTGCCCCACCCATCACTACCACCACAACCACCACCACCACCACCACCAGCGTCACTGTTGTATATTTGACAGTGAGAGCAGAAATGCACTAGTAACTCAGAGGCACTTGAGTTTATTTCTTGTTCTGCGTCTGTTTTTGACCATTTGTGTTTTGGTTCTGGCAGGCTGCTACCCATCTGTGTGTGTGTGTGTGTGTGTGTGTGTGTGTGTGTGTGTGTGTGAGTGTGTCCAGTCTTTGCCAAGAGGATTGAGACACGGGCGTCCCTAACCCTCAGCTCAGCCTCTGTGGCCTGTCCGGTTATTGTCGCCAGTCGTGAAACATCTGCTAGCCAACCCCCCCACTCCCCTATCACCACCACCACCACCCCCTCACCCCCCCCTAAATGCTAGCCTCCCACCACCCATCAACCCACCAGTCCCCCAGCCCCCATTTCCACCAACCCAACCCCCCCTTCCGCCTCCCTCCCACCACCCACCCTACACCCCCCGCCTCCCCATCATCCCCACCCCACCCACCGAGTCTCGTCACGCCGGGAACGCATCGACTTGTGGCCGAAATTGCCTTTACACGATCGATATTCTGTACCCCCGCAGCACCGCCACCCAGGCCCTCCCTTAGCACCCGAATTGTTCACCTCCAGACACACACACACACACACACACACACACACACACACACACACACACACACACACACACACACACACACACAGCAGTGCAGCAAGTATATATTAACGTATGTAAGACTTCCAATTACTCCTCGCCACCGCACCCAAACTTCCACCCCCTGTGAGAACTTAATGTTACACTTTTGGTCTGAAAAGAAAGAGTGGCGGCGTTCGAGAGGGAGAGGGAGGGAGAAAGAGAGAGAGAGAGAGCGCGCGCGTCCGGGGAGAGAGAAAGAGAAAGAAAAATAAAAATAAGAGTAAAATACTCTTGCCATTAATTACGACATGTTCATCGGCAACCTCCATTCCCTCGGCAGCCAGTCGATAACACGGCCGCTCCTAAGGCCCCTTTTCCCTTGCGAGTGACCGACAACTGGACCTAATCGAATTTCTGGCGATGGATGGCCCCAGCGCTGTAATTCGGACGGAGGAGTAACTCTGACTCGGACTGACGGCTTGTAAAACATCAAAGGCCAGACATGCTAATAAGTGGAGCGGGTGAGACGGTGGCTACAGAAAGCAAACCGGCTGTGTACGGAACCACTGGGCATGCTGTATGGAGATAGAGGAAACTGCGGGGCATCGGTCGTAGTGTCTGGTGTGTGTAGGGCCCCCGGGGTACACATAGTGAGGCTGCGGGTCTGGCGTATAGCGTAGAGGGTGCAGCGGGGCATAGCGTAGAGGGCGGTGGGTGTGCAGCTGGGGATGGCAGGGCTGAGCTTGATACAGTGCTGTGGGGACGCGGGCCGCAGCTGTTGGTTGCCGCAGATGACTGGTTGTCGTGTTGCGCATAATGATGTTGCATACTGTGCCGGAGAGAGAGAGAGAGAGAGAGAGAGAGAGAGAGAGAGAGAGAGAGAGAGAGACGCGTGCTGCTGTGGTAGGATGTGCTGTGGTGAATGTGAATGGTGATTGTGGGTATTGGGGGAAGGAGGACAAGGCGTAAAAGTTTGTAGGGCAAAGACCGCATCGGGCGTAGTTGTAATATATTAGTTTGAGACTATTTTTTTTTAACTCTTTTTTGTGCCGCTGTGATGTCAACAGGATGTGAATGTCTCTGCGTCTTTGATTCTCGCTTCTTTTTTGTTAGTGAAAGGAAATGTAGGTCGGGACACCGCCTCACGCTCGCTAAATAAAAAAAAGAAAAAAATAGTAACATGAAAAAAGGGTCCCCCCCAAATTTGCATATAAAAACTTTGTACCAATAACGGGAAGGTTGATGTAGCAATGAAACACTCCTCGTAACTACCCTCTCTCTCTCTCTCTCTCTCTCTCTCTCTCTCTCTCTCTCTCTCTCTCTCTCTCCTAGTTAGTGTAGAGTTACCAGTGGCGTACTCAAGACTGCCACTTCCGGAGTAGCAGTACAAAATTAGAAGCAGAGATTTGCCTCATTCCCCGCAAGTGTCGTCATCTTGCTTGGTTTGTCCCTGAACTGCCTGGACTTTATTGGGCGCCCCATCGCCGGCATGCCTGGCCTGCGAAGAATTAATGACATACTACTCACCGCATTCAGTAAAATTTGTCGGCGGCGTGTGTGAACAGTTGGCCGTGGCGGTGCTTGTCGCGTGCTGGGAATATGATGCGATTGATGCTGGCGCGGGGCGTATTTATGGCTCTGGACCGATGTGCGATAGGTGGCTTAGTGGGGCGAGGGTGGGGCGGTAGTGAAGGAGGAAAGGCGGCAGTAAGGGCAGTAAGGCAGACGGGAGGTCGCGTCCTCGAGGCGCCGCGGCACGCCCGTCACCGTGATCCAGAATGCAGATTCATTAAGTGCGAGACGTATTCGGGGAGCAGAGTAGTGGCGGCATGAGATACGCGGCCCCGCATGCAATAACCCGCGGCGTATATTGGCGCATTAATCATCAAGTCGAAGCATTTCTTTGGATTTGGAGAGACCAGATGCTGTTTGATCCACGAGCCACCGCCGCCTCAGCGTCCATTAGGGTGATGAGGCTTCACTTTATTATAGAATTTACGACCTAATCGACACTAAGACTTTGGATAAACATTAGGCCCAGCCCGGTAACCCCACGCCGGCCCCAGTACGGGCGTGCGTGCAGTAAAGGTCGCACGGGGACTTCGCCTGTACGGTCCGCGGCACGTGCGCCTACGGGTTGGTTTCGGTTTTATTCCCGCCTCAAATTCGACCTTAGTGACGCGTTTTGAAGCGATCGATAAAGCCCCAGGACCTCCATACACCAAATTGCGTGTGGAACCTCGCTTGTCACTGGCGGAGCTGCTCGCCTGTTCCTCTCGCACTCTCTCATTCTCTCTCTCCTACTCCTTCCTTTCTCTTTCTCCCTCCACATATATTCATAAGCTGACTCTGCCCTCACTAAACACACACGAAGCTTTATTTATTATTTATATTTTCTTTGTTTTCTTTTGTTGTCGCTCCTGAAAGCCTCACTCTCCTGTTGGTGGCTGCAAGTCGTGGTCACCGCCTCTGTTCCAACCCTGCCCCCCTTACCTCACCACCATCACCACCACCACCACCACCTTCCTCCTCATCCTCCTCCTCCTAGTCCTCCTCCTCCCGACCAGTCTCCCTCCCCACTCCTTCAGCCACCACCACCACCACCACCACCACCCCACCAGGGACGCCCGGCCTGGCTCGGTTGGGCTCGAGGCAAGTTGAGTCACCAAGTCTTAGCTTAGAATTTTAGCAAGACTTGGGCCGAGCTAGGAAGGGAGGGAAGGAGGGAGGGAGGGAGGGATGGAGTCGTCGGGGACAAGTTTTCTATGACGCCTTAGCCCGTGTTGAGGTGATGGTGGTGGTGGTGGTGGTGGTGGTGGTGGTGGTGATGACGACGACGAGTGACGCATTTTGGCAGCTTTCATCTCTCTCTCTCTCTCTCTCTCTCTCTCTCTCTCTCTCTCTCTCTCTCTCTCTCTCTCTCTCTCTCTCTCTCTCTCTCTCTCTCTCTCTCTCTCTCTCTACACCATATATATTTTCAGGCAACTTTTACGTAGTAGTACATGTCTTTGTCTCTCTATTTACAGCCCTATCCACACCGCCCCGCCACTCACCCCTTGATCCTCTCACACTCCCCTTAACCCCCCTCATGTGCCGCCCTTCCCTTTGGCCTAAATTGCGCTCCCTTTTTCCTTTTATTAGGACGTAACGTGGAGGTAAATCTTAATTAGTGGCTGCCACGTTACTCGGACGAGCTGGGCGAGGCTGCTGAGAGTCCCTGTAATAGTAGTAGTAGTAGTAGTAGTAGTAGTAGTAGTAGTAGTAGTAGTAGTGGTGGTGGTGGTGGTGGTGGTGATGGTAGTGGTGGTGGCTAATAATAGTGAGGAAGAAGAGCGTCGTCGATGTGGTAGTGGCGATAATACAAACCCATTCTAGTGTACGTAGATTCATATCCAGCTCAGGGCAGACAGCTGAGACCCATCCAAATCAGCTGCCCATCCATCCCTTGGGGCTCTGGTCGATGAAAGAACGCCCAGGGCAACGCCGGGAAAGGATAACACTACAGTAAAGCGGGACGACGGCTCGGTCCCAGTAACCAGTACTTCCAAACCGGGAATACACAGACGATGTAAAAGTTGAAACTCGAATGTCTGTCTGTGTGTGCAATCTTCCTGTGATGGGAATCAATGTTCGAAAAGTAATGTTATAGATGATGGAAAAATTATGGTTGTATTTTTTATAGTTATTATAGTTTTGTTTTATTTTTTTTAGTAATGGTTTGGTAGCTTAGTGAATTTTTTGTATATTAGTATATTCCAAAGAGAGAGGGCGGGGGCAGAGGGAGAGGGAAAGTAGTATCGTATATCATATAGTATATTACAGTATAGCATATAAGAAAAAGATGAACAGAAATGAGACAGGGAGGACAGCTGACCACCAGTAGAGCGTGGATGGGCGGCCGGTGGTGGGTGTAGGGGAGGGATAGGGGTAGGTAGACACACGGGGTAAAAGACCAGTGATGGAGCTTGGGAGGGGGGTGGGGAGGAGGTGTTGGAGCTAGTTGGTCAGGGGGAGGTGGGTGATTTTGGAGGGGGGGGTGGGGGGAGGGTGGCGCGTGATGTAATAGAGGGAAGAGTAAAATAGGGGGTTAAGGGGTAGGAAGGTGGAGAGGGTTAGGGGGGGGGGAAGGGAAGCACTGAGTCACTCCTCCGGGGAAAACAAAGTAGGGT
>CM035207.1:10041160-10063029 GCA_020233015.1 Callinectes sapidus | reverse complement strand
TTCTTGTGGCCTGGCGTAATGAGAGAGGCATTTCTGAAGGTCTTAAACTCTAGCCCTCCACGACCACCACTAAGGGAGGGGGAGGGAGGGATGGTGTTCGCTGTAGACACACACACACACACACACACACACACACACACACACACACACACACACACACACACACACTTGAAAAATAATCACACACACGTCCTTCCTCATACGTACATTTGATATCCCTTCGAGGTCGGCCGAGAGAGAGAGAGAGAGAGAGAGAGAGAGAGAGAGAGAGAGAGAGAGAGAGAGAGAGAGAGAGAGAGAGAGAGAGAGAGAGAGAGAGAGCTGCCTCTCGTTATATCCCTGCCTGACCTACGACTTCAGCGGAGTGGTAGCTTTGGAGGACCACCTTTCAATTGAGTCAAGGCAAGGCGATGGTAGGAGAAAGAGGAGCAGCAGCAGCAGGAGGAGGAGGAGGAGGAGGAGGAGGAGGAGGAAGAGGAGCGAAATTACCACCACCAGTCCGATCAAACGAGCTGGCCAACTGCCCTCGCCTGTTACTCAAGCTTATGGCGGACGATCTACCGGCGCCTGCTACACCGCCGCGGCTGTACAGGTCTATCTAATTAGGGAGATTGATACTAATAACCCTCCTGCCTTAGTCCTTAGGGCGGATTAATTCATCACCTGCATGAATTATTCGACAAATAATTATAAAGCGGCTTCCTATAATCTGGCATGGGATTAAATAATTATCCGGGTTAACGGCAAGGAAAAACACGACGACCCGCTCTCCTTATGGCGTGATTACTCCGCTAACGTGATTTGTCTATGGGCCGTTAATTACCGCTGGGCAAACACTGACACCACCGCTACTTCCCTACACCCCCTTCGCCTTGCCTTACACTCCCTCCCTCTTCCTCCGCGGTGACAGGTGAGCTCTGAGCTGCCCTGACTGAAAGGGGATGAAGGGAGGTGGAGGGGTGTTGGGTGGTGCGTGTGTTAGGTACGGGCAGGTGCGGTGAGAAGTGTGGTAGGGTGTGGTTGGGGGAGGGAGGAATAGGAAGCGTTGGTTTAAGTTGAGTGAAAGTTGTAGTAAAATGAGGTTGATTGTTATGGTGCCTCGGGTCTGATTAGCGGGGGTTTCGTAAGAGGTGTAAATCAAGTGGTTTGGTTGAGCGGCGTAAACAACAGGATTACGCGTCATCACGGGGGAAGAGCGAGCATTTCCGTATTACTGTAAACCACAAACATGGCGGGAGGTGAAGCAAGATCACCCAGGAAGTCGTAGGTAATTCTGCTGCACTATAAAAAAAAAAAAAAAAAAATCCACGAAACAAAGATACTACAACCACAAAAAAGAAAGAAAAAAAAAATCTGTATGGGGTTTCAGATACACATAAAGGAAACCCCTCTTGATTGACAGATTTTTTTTTTTTTTTTGCCCATTCTTATTCATCCCATTCACCTTTCTTTTTTGTTTCCTTTTTTTTTCCAAATCGTTGGAGGTAAATGAGATTCTCGCCACACAAACAGGAAGGCTTCAGTTAAGCGCTCTTTGTTTATTCGTCAATCAAGTAAAAAAAAAGTGAAGCCTCAAGAGTCATTAATTCCTCCATGACAAGAGCCACTCAAACTTCTTCTCTCCTACTCCTCCTCATCCTCCTCCTTTCTTATTTCCTTTTTTTCCCCAAGGAGGTGGGAAGAAAGTGAGGAGCAAAGTAAAGTAATTGAGGGCAAGAATGCCAAGAGTGCAAAAATATTTACGTCAAAGTGTAAAACATCCTGCTAATATTCATAACTCTGCGGGTGAAAAGAAAAGAAAGGAGAAAAATCTTCCCTGAGCTTCGGCAATGGAAAACAATGAATACAGAGGAGATCGATGAAGGCTGTTTTGACGGAGAGGAAAAAGTGAGTGTGGGAGTCACAGACAAAACTCTCGGGAGAAAAAAGGTCGAACAGAGTAAAACAAGATGTCAAATTTCAAACCAAATGCTTCTTACAAAACCTAAGAAATGAAAGAAACACAGTGTTGTGCCACAGGTGTTCGTAAGGCCGATCCTCTGGTGGATTTACTTCACTGTAAGGACTCTATTCGCCTTGGATGCACAGGCCCCGCGAGATGAGGGCGGGACGAGTGTCGGCACGGAGGGCGTGTTTGATGCCGTGTTTTGGTCGGCTGTAACACAAAAACACCGTCTTTGTCGTGAGCGATGGCCTGTTTTGCTCGCCACTTTCTTTACCCGACCCCGGTGTGGCGCTGAAAACCACCACCACCACCACCACCTACTCCCAGGGCCAGGATTGCTGCTGCTATTGTTCTAAACCTTTTGTTTTTTTCTTCTTGTGCGTGTGTATGTATGCGTGCGTTGTATGGTTTCTGCGGAAAGTTGAGCTTATAATAAGGTTTCCACCCAGGGTCCAGGAGTAGTATGGTTTCTAGAGTAGAGCAATAGGTAACATTGGAGGTGGCAACAATGTGCACTTATAAGCAGCACTACTCAGGCTTCACTCGTGCAAACACAGAGTTAACCCGCACAGTGCCACGGTCAGAAAAAAAAGAAAGAAAGAAGAAGACACGCCCCACAAACAGAAACCAAGGAGAAAAAAGACTGGTAATTCCATATACATACACGTGCGCTGAGTGATTCCTGTGGTGACTACTGGAAAATTATCTAAAGAGAGTCGTTTCGTTCGTAGTTTCCGGTTTGGTGTCCCATCAAAAGAGCGACCGGGGGAAAAAGGTGATATAAATCTGACGTGATATACACCTAAAAACAAAGCAGTGTCTCGAAATTTGCGGTTGAGGAGAGTAGCGGAACCACAGGGAATGGCTGCTGCACCTGCCTCATTACGCAAGGCAGGTAAAAGCGAAATGAGAATGAGCTGCGACAACTACCGCTGCTCCTGCCACTCACGCCGTATTCCACCGTTATCACTACAGTACTGCCGCTCACATTAGTATTACTGTTGCTAGCATTACTTCTTCTGCTATTCCTACTACTGTTACCCATTCAGACTGCTTACTACTACTACTACTACTACTACTGCTGCTGCTGCTGCTGCTGCTACTAATATGGCCGGAGACGTCCAGTGTGAGAGAGAGACGCCTCGGCACCAGCGGAGCAAGACATCGACAGTCCCTCCCCCGCACCGCTCAGGACATCCGGACACTTTTTGCCAAGGTCCCATACATCCCTCGACGGGGGAAGCGACGGCGAGGTAGTTTCTCCAGCCTGTTAATTAACACATAACTAACAGCAATTAGCAGCGCCTGCAGACTTGTAAACAACCCTCCCACAGCCTACCCGGAAACCTCCTCTAACGTTACGGCGCGGAGCTCTTCGCAAATCTTTCCCAACCAGTTTTATGGCTCGTCCCAAAGATCTCGCTCGATTAGCAGTGAGGCTCGAAGTCCCTCTCTGCGTGTGTTATATGGTGTGTGTGTGTGTGTGTGTGTGTGTGTGTGTGTGTGTGTGTGTGTGTGTGTGGGAGTGGGTGATGGTGCGACGTTGCTATTAAGGTTGTGACCCCGACGGTTTGAAGTAGTGGCGGGTGTGGTGGAGTACTATGAATGATGTAAATGAAGCGAGGAAGATGAGGAGGAGGAGGAGGAGGAGGAGGAGGAGGAGGAGGAGGAGGAGGAGGAGGAGGAGGAGGAGAGAAGAAAAAGAAACGTGACTGTTATACGTAAACAAGTAAACTTAAAAGCCATAAAGTTTTCGTTACGCGTAGATATCCGAGGAGGTACGCAAGAACAAATAAAAACACGGAACTCCTGTGGTGAGGCTGAGAATTAAAGCAGTACACTTATATACACGGAAATACCCAAACTAAACACCACCACCACCACCATACCAAGAAGCACGACTGACGAGAGGAACTGCAGCTCTTCCGTCCCCTCCCATAACTGCTCCCACTTCCGAGTAAGATGCGTAAACGTGTCTCTATTCCTTCCCTTTGCTCGTCACTTCTTGCCTCTCAGGGACGCCCGTGGGTACCTGCAAATCACCACCACGAGGGAGTGACCCACCTTGACGGGAAGCACCGGAGACACGCCTCCTCCTGATAACAACCGTGTAGAGAGAGAGAGAGAGAGAGAGAGAGAGAGAGAGAGAGAGAGAGAGAGAGAGAGAGAGAGAGAGAGAGAGAGAGAGAGAGAGAGAGAGAGAGCGCACATGGAGATTCGGAGGAAAAGAAAACGATTTATAGATGAGTATTTCCGAACCGTGATAAAGCAAATGAATAACAAAACGTTGGAGTGCAGTAAGTAGAAAATTGTGCCTGAGAGAGAGAGAGAGAGAGAGAGAGAGAGAGAGAGAGAGAGAGAGAGAGAGAGAGAGAGAGAGAGAGAGAGAGACGAACAAACCAAGCGAGGGAATGTTGTGCATGAGGCGTTCGTCGGTTGCCAGGTCACACTTTATTCTTTTTATTATTTTTTTCATGTGACGGTGGCGTCATCTACCGTCTGGCTTCACAGGCTTCCTCAGTGACGTCAGCTAGTAAATACTTGTCACAGGGAGCCGGGATGACGAACCTTCACGTCTTGGCCAACCCCCACCATCTCGTCGTCATCGCCGCCGTGTTCCTCCTCCTCCTCCTGCTGGTGCTGTGATCTATGCCGCGGCGCCAGCCATCGCTCAGGGGTGTGTTTGACCCTTACTGAGACGCGATATGCAAGGCAGGACGTGCGTGTCTCCCTAATGTAGAATCAATACAGAAATGCGAACGTACACGAGTTGTATTATAGTTTAGGCTCCAAGTGCGTAAGGGTGAGAGAGAGAGAGAGAGAGAGAGAGAGAGAGAGAGAGAGAGAGAGAGAGAGAGAGAGAGAGAGAGAGAGAGAGAGAGAGAGAGAGAGAGAGAGAGAATGTTAGACTTGGCGACTGCACAGAAGCAACAACAACAACAGCAACAACACACACACACCAGTGATATAACTCCCATCCGGTCTGTGTTAAGAGCAGACTCATGAATAAGGGGACATCCCTGATTGACTCCTCACTCCTTCCCTCACTCACTCACTCACCAACTAACTCAACGCCAGAATCACCCACAAGTTTCTCCACTGAACGTCCCCGCCACCCTCACACAGCCATTCGAGTTAACATGGAAACTAATGGGAAAATACAACACGGTAAACAAACCATACCAAAGCAGAAATACCCATTTTAGAAGAGACCTTTTTGCTGGGCTGGTAAGAACACGTAGACCGCCATCGCCTGATTTACTCATCACCCTAACTTCATCAGATACAGAGGCACCACCTTTCCTTTCCTTATCCCCCTGCCAGAGCATCCCCTCATTTCACCATTACCGCCAGCATCACCACCACCCCAACTAGTGTAGACTCCAGCTTTGCATCATATTCTAACACTAACCCACCGCGCCACCACCATCACCACATTCAAAAGACTCTGCTTGACGTGACGCACATTTTTAAGGTATTTTTGCGGTTCCAGCGATAGAGTACAGAAATGTTTATATTATTAACAGGAGAAACGTTCTATAGCCTTTGACAATAGTCGTGGTGAAAGAATGAAACTTTTCTGAATACGGACTTCTTCCTCTCCTCTCCTACCCCTCCTCTTCAACATTACCACCTCCTCCAGTACCACCACCACCACCACCACCGCCACCATCACCTCGCACAGTAGTGGAGCAGTGAGGCCAATCAACAAACTTCCTAAGACACGGCCGCCAGTCCAATAGTTTCCAATTCGAGATAAAGGATTCGGTACTCAAGTTTCGACGAGGTGCAAATATACGTCTTGATGTGTGTGATGTGGTGTGTATGATGTGGTGTGTGTGTGTGTGTGTGTGTGTGTGTGTGTGTGTGTGTGTAGAAAAAAAAAATAGAAAAAAGGGAGTAAATTGAGGGAATATACCAAATAATACAACAAAAAGTACAGGTTACCTCAATTACCCAAAGGAAAAAAAAGAAATGAGACAACATAGACTGCGTAGGTATGGATAGGGTTAGGGAATGGCAAATGACGATATAAATACTACCCAGCCACCAACACTACTACGCTCTCTCTCTCTCTCTCTCTCTCTCTCTCTCTCTCTCTCTCTCTCTCTCTCTCTCTCTCTCTCTCTCTCAGTTTCCTTCCGTTTTCCTTGATTTCAGCTCATATAACAAGAATTAATGACAAGGCATGACTAAACTAAGGACAAAACAGGACGACGAGGACGGGGACTTCTTAATATAGACAAGGTTACAGAGAGAGAGAGAGAGAGAGAGAGAGAGAGAGAGAGAGAGAGAGAGAGAGAGAGAGAGAGAGAGAGAGAGAGAGAGAGAGAGAGAGAGAGATCAATGGTCATGATTCAAAAACATTCGTAAGCATTTCGTAAGCAATAAAAGTAAGAGAAAAAATGTCTTACAACGGAATAACATGATCGGAAAAGAGAAGCGCGCGCACACGCACACGCACGCACGCACGCACGCACACACACACACACACACACACACACACACACACACACAGAAAACTGACGCGGGACGAGTGTGTAGTGGTGGGAAGGAAGGACGAGTGATTAAGGATTCACAAGGCAATAAAATCCACCAAAGTGAAGAGAAGGAAGCCGAAGGGAAGGTTCACTTCAGTTCTTCCCCTCCTGCTCCTCACCAGCTGATGATGGCCCTCCCTCACTGCTTCCTTCCCGCTACTCCCATTCCTTCTTCATTTCCTTTGCCTCTTCCTAATTTTTTTTTCTTCCTTGACTACTCACTGTTAATATTATTCTTCCTCATTCCGTTACCTATCCTTGTTTTCTTCCTCCTTCCTCTCTGGTCACAGCCATGACCATTGCGGGTTTGAAGGAGCGTGAGGAAACACAGGAAGGAGGAGGAGGAGGAATGCAGACACACACACAGACAGACGGACGGACGAATCCAGTGTGGTGGGGAGACGCATTGCAGGCCGCTGCCTCCAGATCGCTTTCCGTCGTTGCATATTGATTTGTTGACATCATCTGTTGACTAAGACTTCACACCGAGGGAGTCAGCGGCACAGGATTGGTTTGGGTGGTGGCGGGCGAGGAGCGGCGGCCCTCTCTCTTGTGTTGCCACTCCCTGTTCCTCTTGGTGGCTATTAGATTAGATGTTCTCTTTATTTTAGTCGTGTTTTTTCTACTCCTGCTTCCACCTATCTTATGCCTTCCTCTGCCTTCAACTTTGAGTAGTCTGATATGTCAACAAAGGTTACCGGGCCCCTCCACGGAACCTGCATTCGTCTCTCCCTTCGTTTCTTCTTAGCTTTCCTCTACAACATTCACTCCTTCACTCTCTTTCGTCGCTTCACGTTCCTTTCCCCATGGGCTCAGGAGATGGGAAAGAGATGAAGGAACAGGGAAAAACACCTGAATTCTAGGTAATTAGAAGTCCACTCAGACCGTCTTTGTAAACAGCCTCATCAAGCGCTGGACAGCATCCGGTAACCTTCCTGACCCACGGGAGGGCAAACGTTTGACCTCTCGCCTACCAGGAACCCGCCGACCTCTCGGTGTGGCGTGTGTGGTCGCTGACGCCCCACGATCGCTGCCAGGGCTCATCTGTACCACGTGCATGTTCTTTTGCTGTTCCATCTTCGTTAATTTACCATGAAGGCGTTAGTTTTCTCTTATTTCAGTCGTGAGTCATGTGTTCCCAGTAACAAGTCTCAAGAATGCACGCACACACCCGCCAGTCTACATACATGAAGGGTTACAGTGATATATATGTATTTCTTAACTTAGTGAGGAACAAGAGTCACGATGCTGCTTTTTACTTGTCGTTGACTGAAACATTCGCGATGGTGAGAGAACACTTTCTCCCTTCCTTCCCATCCCCTTCCCCCCTCCATTTCTCGCCCTGTAGGGGGTGAGGAACAACAACAACAAAAAACCTGCGAGTACTCGGTAGATCCACAAAAAGAGTAGACCGGCATTAGAATAAGTGCGGACACAATGGAGAATTTGGAGCCGTGTCTGTCTACCATTGCACAACGGAGGCCATCCCTCACTTCCCCCCCTATTGTCTCAAACACGCTTCATTTTCCTCTTTGTCTCCACTCATCGCAGTCCCACTCTTTCGAAATCTCAACATAACAGCCACCAGAACAAAAAATAACAAAGGAGGAACAATGATAACAAACACCTTTCCCTTTTTCGTGCAGGTCTCGTCCTTCGACTCCTGTTCTCGCCTCGCTGAGTCCTGCTGAAAGGAAGGAGAAGTAGCGGTGTGTTGTGACCGAACTTCCTTCAAGAGCGATACAGCACTAGCGGGAAGAAGCTTTACCGCAAACTGGACAGCACGCGGACGGGGCCACTACAAAGAAGATGAAGCAACAGGAAGACGAAAGAAGGCATTGGGAAGAAAGAAGAGGAGAAGGAGGAGGAGGAGGCAGAGTGGCGTCAGGCCCTAGGAGCGGAAGGTGCCCATTCACAAAACTTAGTCTATATTTATATACAGCGACCCTGCCAACCCCTGCCTCCGCTACTACAAGACGCACGTTGCCCGAGGTGCTGGTGTTGGTGTTGTTATTGTTGATGTTACTGCTGTTGTCGGTCGTGGGGATGGCGATGCTGATGATAATAATGGTGTGACTGGTGGTGGTGGTGGTGGTGGTGGCGGCGGCGTCGTTATGGTGGTGGTGACAAAAGCGTGATAGCCATGTTCCTTTTCTTGTGGTGATGCCTACTTTCCCTCGCTTTTTTCTTCTTTTTTTCTCCGGGTTTCATTGTGGTCACTGACAGCTGGCCCTTTGCGGTCTGCCTTTCTTTTTTTTTTATAGTATATATATTTTTTGCGAGTTCTCTTTACTGACTGTTGTGTGTCTCGAATATCGGTGGAACTTCCTATTAATATGATATGTAGCTGTGCGGGTTGAGGAAAAGGAATGTGCTACAGCCAGGCCGAGGTAAGGGTGGCGAGCGTGTGGTTGCGATGGTGG
This sequence comes from Callinectes sapidus, assembly GCA_020233015.1. Taxonomy (NCBI): domain Eukaryota; kingdom Metazoa; phylum Arthropoda; class Malacostraca; order Decapoda; family Portunidae; genus Callinectes; species Callinectes sapidus. Next base: position 10,054,120 of record CM035207.1, on the reverse strand, counting down.
GTTGTGTCTGGCGGAGGTGTTGGGAGGGAGTCGAAAGAAGGAAGGGGGGGAAGGAGAGGGAGACGGAGGAGGAGGAGAGACGTGGAGGGTGAAGGGTGTTGACGGAGCCACGACAGGGTGATGCAGCAACAGTGAGTCGAGGGTGAGGAGCGTGTTGGCTGGCGGAGATCCAAGCAGTAACAGAGGGACGTGAGGGCCAGCCAGCCAGCCAGCCAGCCAGCGAATGAGTGAGTGAGTGAGTGGAGGCAGACCAGCGAGGACCCTATCCCTCAATCCTTCCCTCCTTCCCTAGTGGTGCTTTACTACTTGCCACGGCGGCGCCCAAGAGAGCAAAGGAAGCCTCTTAAACTCCCACCAGGACTACTACAGGAAGGCCTTTCCTCCCTTCTCCCTCTCCTGGTACTACGTCTCCCAGCCCCCAACAGCCCAGATTTAATAACAGTCTCCGGATTGAGATACACCCGAGAATGTAAAGAAAGTTTCTCTCATCAACTCGAGTTTGTGAGTCGTGAAGAAACTGAGCTGATAGGCTATTAAAAACTTGGCTAAATAATCCGTGATGTGTCGTAAGGAATATGTGAAGAGTAAGGGTAGGAGTGGTGGTAGGAGGCGGATGGGGGGAAAAGGAAGAGCGGGGGAAGGGGAAGTGGGGGAAAAAAGGGAAATCCTAAGGACTTGGCTATTCGTATTTCATATCCGACTATGGATTTCTAGAACGGCTAGTTTTTGCTTACGCGTTCCGAGCAGTGCCTGGGAGAGCTAATGACACCCATTCACCGCCACACCGCGACCCTCTCCTCCCCTGCCAATCACGCCCTCGTCAGTCCAAGGGCCAAAACACAGGCAATCATCACTCCGTCACACAAAAATAGAGGGGGGCTAGGCCGCCCCCTCACCCATATCGTAGGGAGATGAGGAGGGGGAAGGGAGGGGGTAGCGAGGCAGCAGAGCGGGGAGGGAGACTTCAACGCCACACTCGCCATCTTTTCCTTGGCAACGGTCTCAGCCAAAGATAAACTTTCTGAGCGTCTCGGGTACTCAAGGAGGAGACACGCAGCTGCACCAGGAGGTTAGAGGAGCAGCCACGTCTCCCGCCCAAGGTCTTGCTGGTGCCGTGCGCGTCCACCCCGAGCCAGTCATAGCTTTCTCAACGCCCAGTTCATGTTTAGTTAGGCTTAGCTGTTAAACTTTATAACAGGAAGTACGGCTGATAAGTAATGATTTGAGACGTAATAAAGTCACGGTTTTCATCACGTGCCTCGCAAACAAAGGACTGGTAACGGTGGTCATTACGGAATAATTATCATCCGGCCACACGCGACGGAATTACACGTAGCAGAACAGGAATTACACCGCCGCGCTCACAAAGAACCACGGTGGCGAAATGACACACAAGTTTACTTCCACCGCATCAAATCTTGCTACCACAACACCTGGCCCCACCACGCATACCTGCCATATGTTAGGTGATTACTGCACGCACGCTGCATTATCACAACATCAAGAGTATTTTAACAACCTCTAAAACCACCCACCACAGCTCTAACTACATAACATACTCGTCTATAAAGGACGTGCACTATCACTAAACGCCAAAATTATAACACTCACTAGAATAGCATGAACAACAGCCACCACTACTGTTATTATTACAACAACAACAACAACAACAACAACAACAACAGCCACCACTACTGTTATAATTACAACAACAACATTAATTCAACGACAACAACAACAACAACAACAATACAGCAACTACTACTAATGCTACAACTATTTCTATGATAGCTACAGTGACCATCACCATCACCACCACTACTCATACTACTAGCACGATAATTACACTGACCACCACCACCACCACTACTACTACTACTACTACTACTACTACTACTATTATAGCAATTGCCTCAATAATATAGGACACCACCACGACAACCACACCATTACATTGCCACAACTAACTATCACCACCAAGACTACAACGTCACCACTCGAAGTCCCCCTCCCGTCCCTACCCTCCCCTTTCTCTCCCATACAAACAGCGCGAGACCTCAGCAGGCGGCATAAACAGACCGTCACCTATCATTTCCGGCCTCCCCCTACACCCTCCCCGTCTCCCTCCGTCCCGAAACTCAGCAGAGCGCACGCCTCGCCTCGCTAACGACACAACTACGCATATTGTAACTAACGACCCAACTTTCTCTTAAATTACTCCACTGGAACAGCAAGACAGTCTTCCTCGCCTCCTCCTCCCCCTCCCCTCCTCTCTCCCTTCTTCCCACCGTACGCCAGAGACAGTGCAGAGTTTCACAACGCTATACGCGCCCTCCCCCCTCCCCTTTCCCCCATCCTCCCCCTCTCCCAACACTGACACTACTGGGGAAAGGAGCCAGCGGGGAAGAGGGAGGGGGGAGAGGAAGAGACTGTGGTAGACTTAGTGAGTGTAACTACTGCTGCTACTGTAGTACTCTCTCTCTCTCTCTCTCTCTCTCTCTCTCTCTCTCTCTCTCTCTCTCTCTCTCTCTCTCTCTCTCTCTCTCTCTCTCTCTCATTATTTATTCTCTTCCGCAATTAACGACATTTTTTTTCCCATCAGCCTAAAATGTGTGGTACGCGTTAAACTAATGTATTTATCTAACTTCTTTTTATCTGAGAAGAGACAGAAGGTAAGCGGAGGAAGGTGACTAATGACGAGGAGTGGACTTTTGATCTTTACTTTGAGCCTAACAAGGAGGAAATGTGAAGAAAAATAAACTTAGAGCCAACGGAAGGAAAAAAAAAAGTTCTCACAAAGCGGAGGGAAAGGAAGACGCAGATGGCGGTTTTTCCTTTAACATGACGTTTTGCTGCCTAAGTGGTAACATATAAACAGTGTGCGGGCGTGCGGGCGCGTGACGTGGGTGGGCGGGCGGGTGGGCGGGTAAGCGAGCGTGAGGGTCAACATCCGTGTCGTATGGCTGCAGGTGGCCACATCGGGAGGACGGAAGTGTCGGGAACCACCACCGCCAGGCCTCTCCCTCCCTCTCTCTTCCCGCCCCTGCCACGCCCATCCTTCTTCCCAGCACTCCCCCTCCCCCCCTCCTACCCCACGCCAGATGCAAACAGGAACGCCCGCCCGCACTCACGCACGAACCTTTTCCTTTTTGCCTTCCCTGTTGAGACTATACACGTCACTCTCTGGACAAGATACTGACGGCGATAAGTACTCATGGATTACTCTTGTTGGTGCTATGAGTCTGGAGTTTGGAAGATAGAATGGTAAGGGTCGTTGTAGTCTCAGTCTCTCTCTTTCTCTCTCTCTCTCTGAATCTTGCCCTTGAGGTACTGTCACTGTTCATCCACAACCACAACTACCACCACCACCACCGCCTGGAGCGAAGCCACGGGTATCCTGCTGAGAAGACGAGTTCCAGGGACTTGGGGCTCCGATAAGTACTACCACCACCGCCACAAGTACTATTACTGCTACTATAACTACTACCACTACTACTACTACTACTACTACTACTACTACGTCTCTCTCTCTCTCTCTCTCTCTCTCTCTCTCTCTCTCTCTCTCTCTCTCTCTCTCTCTCTGCTAAGGGTGAAAAGGTCAAATTAACTTCCTGCAGTGGGGAAAAAAAGGTTTCGCGTTTGAATTTTGTCTCGTCACTACATGAGATCAGCAGATCATACCCAAATGCATACATGTCCGTACAATAGACCTGAGAGAGAGAGAGAGAGAGAGAGAGAGAGAGAGAGAGAGAGAGAGAGAGAGAGAGAGAGAGAGAGAGAGAGAGAGAGAGAGACGAGAAGGATCAAGGACGAGGATAAGGAAGAAAGAGGAGGACGAGGACGAACAAGAGTAGGGAGGACGGCGAGGGACAGCGGGGAGGCGCGTGTGACCGTGTAGGGCTGCCGCTGTGCCTCTTGGTCGTCCAGCTCTCGTAATCCGAGCCTCTACTTCCTGTTTCCTGCTGCCTCTTTTAGGAAGCTCGCCAGACCCGCCACCTACTAGAGTCCCTCAACCCCGGAGGAATGTGCTCTACCTGGCTCTTCCTCCTCCTCTTCTTCCTCCATAGAGCCACCGCACGTCCCTTCCTTCATTTCCGCGCTCCCTATAAGCACGAACGTCTCCTCTTCTCTTCAATTTAGACGCAGTAAAGATGTGGAAAAAATGTCTGACACGCTAAACTTCGCTGAACCTCTGGAGTTGAGGAAAGATGGAAGGTGTTCATTTACGCCATATTCAAGTTTTCACAAGTATGCTGTCTGTTCGTTGGTTCATTGGAGATACTTGGTTACGCATAAGCTTGAACAAGATAGCAATGGAAGGAAGAAGGATGGAGGTAGCACAGAAAAACAACCCTATTAAAGTTTATAACCTCTGCCATTTATTTGTCTGAAGAGTAGGAAAAAAATGATCTTATACTTTAAGTTCAACGGGTTGTGGTCATTTAATAAACTTCCTAGTGGAGTGTGTTGCCACGCTATCATGGGCGGCGTGACGTGCGAGCACAGCGGGCTGGGCTGGGTTCGTGCCTCGTCCGTCACGGAGGGAAGTGCGGTACTGCTAACCTCACACCGCAGCTGCTCGAGGGTCGTGTCTTATTTAGCACCGCAGGGCACCGCGGGCACAGCGGGGAGCAGGGAGAGGTGGTGCCTAAGTATTTCACCAAAGACATGAGCTGCATACGCGCCAGGTGAGGCCAAGGACTGGGACGCAAGGGTTGCTGGTGGGCTGCTTACTGCTGCAGACAGGACTGGGGAAGTTGGTGGCGGGAGCGGGTGTGAGAAGAGTCGCTGTTTTGAGTTTTTGTTGGAGGGGGGGAGGGGGGGAGGCAGGCATGCGCTGGTGGTCATATGGGGCGCACAGCGTGGAGTGAGGCACTGTACAGTTTGCTGGACGACACAGTAATTTGGACGCGGGTGGCGGGAATGGATACGGCCGGAAGGAAGAAGACTCATCCTCGACTCAGTAACAAAGGAGCAATTTGCTACTGCCACTACCACCACCATCACCACCACCACGGCCACAGCTACCGTTCCGTTGTCACCACCCACATTACCCTACCACAGCGGCCCTCATCACCATTATTACTCTGGCGGTCCTCCACTTAACACTGAACTTTTGTACCTCAAGTTGTAAACCGCCACATCATCCCTACTTCTTATATATACATTCGCTCTTCCACTTACTATTGCCCACGAAGCCAGAACGCTAGTATTTCCACCACCATCACCGCCGCCACCAGGAGTAAGGTCTCGAGGGGTCAGAGTCGCGTAGGGGGAAGCAACATGGAAGCTTTAATGACACCTGGGAAGGCTGTCTCTCCCTCCCTCTTTGGTGCTAATTTACAACTTAATGGAACCCTCAGGCATCTTTCCTTCACCTGGACGAAACGCGGAACAGACGGATATGAAACGAGACATAAGGCATCGCTAATATCGCAAACCACTATACGCAGGCCCATAAAAGAGAAGCCAATTCATGGTATCGCTAGCGAAAAACCGACACTGGCGAGGATACCTAAGGGTGTTGAGCGTCGGTCGAAGGTGTACCAGATGCAGAGTCATCGGGAGCGGGAAACGGAAAACGAGAGACACGGATCCTTACCGCAGCGAACATTCCTGTCCCGTGCTGGCAACTCTTCATAAGCAGCTGTCACGAGTGTAATTACGGGGACGTGTAAAAATGTATGCTAATGTCCGGCGGCGCATGCGTGAGAGTTGCCGTCATTATGCAGTCAGTTGGAGAGGAAGAGGGACAGGAGCAGACATACAGGCAGGCAGGCAGGCAGGCAGACAGACAGACAAGCGCGCATATTCAAAATTTGCCAGCGTGCACATTATGCCTTAGGTAATTCCGGCTGGGCGTCAGTGACGTATGACTTGCGAGACTAAATGCAACGATCACCACGGACTCCTCGCTGCTACAAAACGTTCCTTACATCCTGCTATTCCACTTATAACTTCCCGCTGGAACACGTGAATCTCAAAAATGCTTTCCCGGGTTAACATACTCAGATCATTAACACCTCTCTCTCTCTCTCTCTCTCTCTCTCTCTCTCTCTCTCTCTCTCTCTCTCTCTCTCTCTCTCTCTCTCTCTCTCTCTCTCTCACGTGAGGTCGTTCCACTCATGCACCTATGTTGCTTCACTCACTTCTTTTTCTCCTTTACTGCCTCTCTCACCGTTCATCCTTCCATTCATGAAGGCTGCTGCTGCTGCTGCTGCTGCTCACCGCCTCACCTCCATTCATAAGACCTGCGATCCTGACACTCCTCCCCTTTTCTACGGAGGGAACACTGGTGCTAGTCGAGGAGGGGAGGTGTGCGTACGTGCGTGGGTGCGTGCGTGTGCGAGAGCGAGAGCGAGAGAGAGAGAGAGAGAGAGAGAGAGAGAGAGAGAGAGAGAGAGAGAGAAATAAGTCGAAGTAGAGCAAGAGAAAAAAAAAAGTGAAGAAAAAAAAGAAGAATCACCACAAGGAAAGAAAACAAAGCGACGACCAAAAAAGGATTGAGAAAACGCAAGCCAGGAAACACATTAAGACGTAAATCACAGCAAGAAATGGACAAATAGCGAGGGAAAAAAAAGGAGAAAAAAAGACGTCATATGATTTCCGAGGCGTGACGATATTATGTGGATTATCTTTCTCTATTACTGGTAAGTGTTGCAGAGGCGACCGAAGAAAGAAAGAAAGAAAGAAAGAAAGAAGGAAGGAAGGCAGCGGTGAAAAACTAACCGTAGAATGACAAACGAAAGAAGACAAACTGAAGAATATTAAAGAGAGCGTGAAAGGAAGATGCACAGGACTGGTCAAGTTGTAAAATAAAGGGGAGGGGACGAGCGAGTGAGAGAAAGAGAGAGAAAGGTTGGGAGAGTAAGAGGAGGCGGGGAGGCAGGCAAGGGAATGAAGGGGAGCGGGCGGTAGACAGGGAGGCATGGAGGGAGGGGAGGAGGGAAAGAGGAAAAGAGCAGAGTATGACCTGAAAAAAGGGATGCAGAACGAAAACACGAAAAGTGAACAGAAAATGGAGAAAAAGAGAGAGTGGTTGCGGCGGGGAGGTGGGAAGAGAGAGAAAACGGAGAGTAACTGGGGAAGGGGAGAGTGGGAAAATGTATGCCACACGTCGCGGGGCAAAAATGAAAAACGTGTCGAGGAAAGACATTCAGATGAAGACAGAGAGAGAAAAAAAAAGGAGGAAACTTCGTCGCTGAAGGAAAGTGAGAATGTGGGCAGAAAGATAGATAATCCAACATGACAAACATTCGACTCGCCTCTCCCTCTCGTTTTTCACTGGAATGCCGATGGACGCACGTGTGCAAACAGATAGAAAAGAAAAAAAAAAAAAAAACTTCAGCCCCGCCCCACACACACATACAAAGATGTTAACCAATATATAGGTACACGATAAAACAAAATTACATGTATGACTCAACACTTTCACTTCTAAACAGAAAATGGATTTAATATACGTTTCATGCATGAGGAAACACAACACTAAGAATTCTGAAGCATTCTTATATTTGATTCTGTATTATTTTTCAATTCCTCATCCTTACTCACGTTGCTTAGGCAAACTACCTGAACTGCAAAAAAACTTCAGGAGGACTCTCTCTCTCTCTCTCTCTCGAGGCTGACGGGGCAAGGTGACAAGGCGCGGTGTTAGGTGATCAACAAGACCCTAAAAATAGTTCATGTATGCATATATTTATCATTATTTTTATACAATTCACCATCCTTCCTTAAACCGAATGCTTCAGTAACCTGTCAAACTGGTTTCTCTCTCACGGCCATGTATTCTTAGGGTCTCTCTCTCTCTCTCTCTCTCTCTCTCTCTCTCTCTCTCTCTCTCTCTCTCTCTGGATGTGTGGATATTTCTGATTTAACAAGTGAGCAAGTAAGTGTGTGTGTGTGTGTGTGTGTGTGTGTGTGTGTGTGTGTGTGTGTGTGTGTGTGTGTGAGAGAGAGAGAGAGAGAGAGAGAGAGAGAGAGAGAGAGAGAGAGAGAGAGAGAGAGAGCCCACAAGTTCAGAGGTCACGTGAGGGGATGGCTGCAGCAGGAGGCGCCATGCCCCGCGGCGCCACGCTTGCTGCCCCAGAGAGCGTTGAAGCCTCGCGTTGGCCGCCGGCAGTGATGGGTGTCGGGCTGCCAGGCTGTGTGCGGCTCGGCTTTGCGGTGAGCTACAGCGGCTTTTCCAGCAGGATATACGAAAGGCCCGTGGAAAACTAAAGCCGCACATAAAGTCTCGTATTTCGTTATCTCGCCACGAGACTGACCACCGGGTGTTATCTCTAGCCTGAGCGTCCCTCCCACCTCGCACATACTGTTAATTACGAGATTCTAGGGCAAAACCAATCCCCCCCTCCCATCACCTTTAACGATTAATTACTCTAATAAACCAACCTGCTCCCCCTTCCCTGTGCCATCAGCCAGTATGCGCCCCGCCCACCGCCCACAAACCCCGCCTCAGCCCGCCCACGAGGCGAGGCCGACGCGCGCATCTCCCTCCCCCGCCGCCGCCGCCGCCGCCACGCCACCAGTATCCAACGAATATTACCCCCCCTGAACGAAATTCCCTTTGGTACCACCCCAGCCATAGATTCGAGCCCCTAATGAGTACTTTCTGATACGAGGCGAGCATTTCCCTCAGCGGGGAGGAAAGAGGGAGGCGAAACCCGCAGATCCACGCCTCCTGCCTGAGCCACGAACTACGAGTGAATGATCAACTTTAAGCTACGCTCTAGAGTGTGGTTGGTGTCGGTGCTTGTTTCCAGTTGTTCGCCACACCTCACACAGGCAGCTGGACAAGGGTGCTGTGCTGCTGGCTGGCATGGTCAACTCCCGCCCGGCCAGCCACGCTCACGACAGATGACCACTTGTTTCCTGCTCCTTCTCCTCCATGCAACACGAAACATGCTTTTATTGTCACGACTAGAATTCTTCACAGGGGGCAGGCAGAGGGCGGGAATCACTGGCACATGGAGAGAGGAAAAAATACACTGTCACCACCAAGGTCAACAAGATGCTCACTCCATTCCCCTTCTCCTTCCTTGCGTTGTGACGATCAAAATTTTATTGGCTCTAAATCTTTTCTTTCGTCTAACTGTCTCTTTCTCTTCTTTGATGTTTCTTGAACACTGCGACCAAAAAGTTACGATGAGCGAACTTTCACGTGTAGTTCTTTCTTTTATATTTCCTTTGCTCCCGCTCATCTCTCCTACTGAAGTTTCAACGCACCAACTTTGTGTAGAACTTTTCATCTGTCTTTTTTTTACACCAAAGCAACAAAATTCAGAATTTATTTTAGCTTGGGCCGGTCGCGTTGTCGTGCAAAGCCACCTCTGACATTTAAGTTTTAGGGAAGTTAGGATGGTTGGTTGATAATGACATTTTGAAAGTTATTTTAAGTTTGAAATGATGTGATTCAAAGTTCGGTCGGTATTCCAGGCCATCGTATAGCAACCTAAAGGCCCAACTGATGGTAACTTCGTGAATATGCTACTCAGTCTTATGTTGAGGCACAACACACAGAACTACTAATGTCAGGAATGACAGGCTTCACTTTAGTACATTTGAGAGGGTCCACGAACTTCACTTTGGTCTCAAGTTACTGTGTGTACATATTACTGATTTCCAATGGCAGTGACTCACGCAGAGTGGCACTTCATACAAGTTTGACACTTCACATGAATCAGCCGATATCTTCCTGACTTTTACTAGATTTTCCAATCAAACAGCGATGCATACGGATATGACTCTTGGGAAGCAAAACTTTGGCTGCATAATTAAAAGAGCACGCTCTGCACACAACTTTATACCACTTTTCTTTAATTAGACTGATTTATATATATATATATATATATATATATATATATATATATATATATATATATATATATATATATATATATATATATATATATATATATATATTCACTCTGACCACTGTAGTTCTTTTCCACCCCTCAATTACTTTCACTCCATTCTTGGAGTGATTCACTATAGGCTGCTGGTCGTTCACTGATGTCGGAGCCACACTGTCACTGAGAAGGGTCTGTGCAGAGATGAATATTTATCAGTGAGTGTAATAGGGACTGGTTGGCTTTACTGCTACTTCGCGTGAGTCTCAAACCACGGAGACCATTAGTGTGGGGTCAGAGCAACTCAGACCTTTCCTAACTTACTCTACCTTCCATTATTCACGAAAATTATGAATGTCTCGTCATTTTTGAGAAGTGCGTGCGAAATGGAAATTATATAACTTTTACTTAGTCACCAAAATATACACGACTATGTTTAATTTTTCTATCTCTCGTGAGTCATAGACGGTATTTCACCTTTGGCTTCTTGCAATCAGAGATAGGGAAAATTTCACGTTTCGAAATTATCAGAGTAATACATCATTCCATGTAGTAAATGCCACGCATAATATTTAACGTATATCACTGTAGCTTATTGAGTGAGATAGAGTTGGGCAACACGACACTCGAGACGCAACACTGAGGTGATATTTTCTTATCACGACCAAGTAAATCCCATCACAGTACGACTTATGCTCACTTTTAATAATCGAATCGACACACAAAAAGTAAAATGTACAAAACTTGCCCCCAAACAAACATCTGATCAATCACTTCAGCCACTTTAAGTTCCGAGCACGAGTGAAGGAAAAAATGACAAGTTTCAAGCATCTTCACGTATACTTACATAGCACGCGTTATACTTTTGCTCACACGTACACGTGTTATAAACAAAAGTAATGTGCTATCATATGCATATATACTTTTTCGTCACTGTCTCATTTCACTCGATTCTTTCACATTATGTTTTTCTTTTACTTTGTCACGTTCATCTGAGCAGCACATCACGGATTACTACACACTCACTCACAGACACAGACACACACGCGCGTACGAGTGTTAGGTGAAAGTCGTGAGGTGAGAGGCAGCAGGAGCAACTTGCAAACGTCACAATTAAGTTAAAATGATATACCACTTATTATTTTTTTTTTCGCACATTCACTATTTCACTTGATTGAAAACATGTTATATGTGGAAGTCATGTTTCAAGTCCAAATGACTTATAAGTTTGGATGGGGTTAAGGTCTGCTGCCTGACGGGAGTTGTAGTGGAGGCAGTTGTGGTGAAAGTGTTGTATGTCATTAGAGGCGAGTGGCAGTGTAATGAAGAATGTGCTGGTAATGGTGGTTGTTTGGAGTGGTGATGGTGATGGTCAATTCCACAGTGATTGTGTGAAAAAGTAGTGGTTGGTTGAGTGTGCGAGTATGTGTGTGTGTTTGTGTGTCTGTGTGTGCACTGGAGTATGATAGTGTGTTGATATGTAACTGTTTCTTTGGTGTACTAGTAGTGGCGAGAAGTTGAAGTCATAAGTTGCAAAAGTAGTCACAAGTTGTAAAAGTAGTAGAAAAGTGTTTTCTGTTGCTGGGGATGTTGTATTAGTCGTTGTGGTAGCATTAGTTGTGGCGTGGACAGTCATCGTAGTTGTAGTTGCAGTGTGAGAAGCTGACATCACCACCACACACTTCTTCGCATCACCCAGAGACTAAGTCCAACATTTTCTTCCTATTATTTTTTTATGAGCGGGCAATGTTCCCGGGCCTCACGCTTAGAGTCCCTTGCCGCCACAGCACGCGGGAGGCCTCACGCGGCCTCACTCCGGCACCACCAAGGCGGAGTGTAAATGTAAATGAGGTAAAAGTTGAACTCCAGCGAAGTTACGACGTCTAAGTTTCTCTTTCTTTTTTTCTATTTTCTTTTTCTTTCCTGATACGGTGCATGGCGAGTGGTGACGGTGTATGGCAGTGGTGGGCTGTGGGCTTTCACGTCAAGCCGAGAAGTAGAAGTCTTACCTTGTGCTGGGCGAAACTTCTCTTCATGTGCAGTGATATTCCATGTATGTCCAGGAACACGCTAAACAACGTAAAATTCACTGTGCACTGCTTTGCCAATGAGTCGCAAGCTCACAAACAACCACAGGTGATATATAAGTGTGCGACACCAACAGTCTTCAACACGAACACCAACAAGTAAAACTGGTCAGATGTCAGTCAAGAAGCGCGCGAGCGAGGGACGTGCTCGTCCCACTCCGCACGGAACGCGTGTTATGTTCGTACTGCCCGCCCTCTGGCCTCGCTGCCTGCGCCTCGGCCCAAACTGTTGTACTGTGCATACTAGTGCATTCGTGCATTCTGCGCCTTTTTTATGTTTTCGCGTTTCCTACCGATACAGTCAGTTTCCATTCTGTTCATTTGTAGATTTTAGGATGCGCATGCACATATATGGTAAGAATATGTGAAAACACATCATAATTGATCAAATATAAACATATATCGTACATCGGCAGCGCATACGCAGAGAGTGACTGTGCCTTCCAATCGCGGCTCGCTTGACCTGGCCTGACCATTCGACTCCGGCTGCCAATGTCAGCAGTATCCCTCGGCCTCCTCCGGCCAGCCCACTACACGCCGCCCAATGAGAGCATTTTGCCCGGCGCGCGGTCTCGCGCGGAACTTTGCTTTTTTTCCACGCCTTAATTTTGCACAATTACGTACTTCCTCGTGTGTGAGCCGCCTCCGCCACACCGGTCCGCGGCTCTGCACTGCTACACCACCGCATTACACGGCGTTCATACAATATGGCTGGATAATTATCATTGATCAAACTTTTTTTCTTTCCTTCTAAAATTTGACAAGACATCTGCTCACTAAGAGAAGATTGAGGGCAGTCTGAGTAACATGAGGATTTTGCGCTGGTATCCCGGTCTTGCTTTTCGCGACCGCCCGCCGCATGGTTCCAGCCCCCGCTCCCTCCCTCCCACTAGCGCTACCTCCGCCCGCCCGCCCGCCACCCGCGCTCAACTTCAGCGGCAAAAATTCTCCGCTGTAGTTGTGCGTGTGCGTGTGTGTTTGTGTGTTGCGTACCAGTACCTGTAGCAAGGCACGTGTTTCCC
>CM035207.1:9999383-10036022 GCA_020233015.1 Callinectes sapidus | reverse complement strand
GAGGGAGAGAGAGAGAGAGAGAGAGAGAGAGAGAGAGAGAGAGAGAGAGAGAGAGAGAGAGAGAGAGAGAGAGAGAGAGAGAGAATGGTACATAGGAAAAAAAAAAACACTACTATAAAAATTTACCAATATCATCCAGCCATCCATTCATCCATTTCATTCTAGTCATCCACATCTTTGAAAATCCACCAGTACTACACACACACACAAACACACACACACACACACACACCGCTCTCTTTCCCGCTGTCCCTTCACACACGCGCTCTCTCTGCTCTCCCTCTCTCTCACTCTCCCGCATCCCTCCACGGTGTTTTCCAGTTCTCCCAGAACATACCCATTCTCCTTCTTCCATCCGCGCGATCTCCACGCTCCTTTTCAGTTCCCTGTTCTTTGCTCCAGCGGCGTATGCAGTTAGATTTTTAGTTTTATTTTTTGGTTTACTTTGGTTTTAAGTCTTTTGTGTATTATTTTTTTGTTAGTAATATGCTGTAAAATTGTATTCTCTTATCGCCTCACATCCGATATCTCTTTCATGAGTTATTATTGTTTTTTTTTTTTTTCCCGAGTCCTGTAGAGGACATCTGTTCGCCCAACCATCTCCATATTTTCTGTCTACACGTCTATCCATCTATCTCTATATGTGCGAAGAATAAAGTTCACTATGAGTTGTTTGTTATATTTGTACGTACATGCTCTGAAGTCTTTTACATCTTTCCTTCTCTTATTGTTTCGAATTGGAGTCTCTGTTTCCTATGCTATCCTGTCTGTCAGTCTGCCTAAGTGGTTGTCTACTTATCTGTACTCTGTCATTCAGTCCGTCAGTTCGTCTGTCCTCCTCATCACTGCATCATATTCACGTATTTCACTCCCATTTCAAGTGTCCACAATAGCAATACTAGTCAATTATCAAGACTGCTATCCTTCCATCAGTCATACCCATAGTAGTCTGGCCCACCGACACCACCTCGCCATCACACCGCCCCACCACCAGACCACCACACCATCTCCGACAAGTACCAGAAGAGAACGTTCGGTATAACACAGAATCATAAATGCATAAGTTTGCAGACCATTAAACACCGTTCAAAATATGTGAAAAAAAGAGTCACGAACTTTCATCCTTCTCTCCTCCCGCCACTAGCCATCCCGCCAGGTCCAGTGAGTTGTGGCCCAAGTGTTCCGCCCACGAGCTCATCCTGGCGTCCCGGACCTCATCCGCTCGGCTGCCCTGCGATGGACGACGATCGATATCCACGTTACATATTGGCTAACACTTGGCCGCCGCTACTTCCAACCACCATTTTCGCTGCTCAGTATTTGATGTTTATTGTTGTGAAAAATGGAGTTCAACGTGTAACTGAGGGAGTGATCATTAACTCCTCACCACATATGTAAGAGATGTGATTAGTGACAGCGAATTTCATCACATGGAATTAGTTCCACTTGATAAGACTCAGGTGCTGCGTCTGGTCTGGTCAGGTCCAGCTGCTGGTCTATGGGCAACGCATCGCCAGACGCGGTATACAGGGAATGTTATCAGCTCGGTCCGTTATTATTTACGGTACATATTATCCGAACCCCTAATAATGCTGCATAACTAATGCCAGTGTCCCGCTGTTATAATTAGAAGAGTTTACGTATCTTTTTATGTATGTTTGTATGCTTATATGTATATGTATCGTAAATAAGATATTCTTTTTTACTTAAATGAAGCAGAATAATTGAAGGCTATGTAACTACCTATATGGTAAAACCGATAACCTTATATTAAAATGTATGAAATAAAAAAAAACATTCATATGTATTGCACAAATACTATATCAGTGAACATATAAAACTATGTTGTAAAGAAGCTGGAAGAGATCATGATGACCTTCATATTCCTTGCAATGATAAATAATGGAAAGATGCCTTTTTTTTTATTGTCAATCATGTTTTGCGGTGTTACGTTAGTGTTTCACTTCTATATGCTGCAGCGTGAAAAAAATGTATATAAAGAGAAAAAAAAAAGATACAAAAGATGGACTTTTTTCAATAATATAATAACTGAACGCTTCATTAAGAGAGGCATTCCAAGATCCTAATTATTGGACTTCAACACTGCCTTACTTGAAGATAAGCTTGATTCTGATTTGAAGTATCACTGTGTATGAAGAATTACACTCGACAGTTGTGTTATATTTTTAAAAAAAGTTAAAAAATACAAAAAAAGTAGCACGAATAGCTAAATTTGATGTTTTCTTGTTCCTAGTTAGCCTGTGGACGACGTGTCGTTGTACGCTTAGCAATTTCTCCATCAGGGGAAAGGTGGGTCTGAACACCAAAGGTCGTCAGAGTAATGATATCCATGACACTTCACGGCACAGTTTCGGCGTCAGCACAGTCAGGAGTGAGGGTAGCGAGGCCTCGTTGCTACGGGAGGGTCATGGGTGCATGCCTCTGCCACCGCCCCGGGAGGTGCTGCCGATTTTTGTGGGGAGGAGACTTTCTTGTTCGTGCTCTGGATGCCACACACAAAATTGGAAGCGACACGACTACATTCTGAAGCGACATCAATAACAGTCATCCCTTTGAAATATACCTTTTTCCCCTGAAGAACATATGAGGAACGAATATCTGGCATGCAGTTTTGACGAATGGGACTGTGCACTATACAAATAATCAATACGCTCATACAAGCCTTGTTGAGACACTTTAATTTTCATTTTACTCTAAACTGATTTTTTTTCATACACATTGCAATAAAAATGAGTTGAAAGATTTATGAAATTCTCAAGGATTCTCATTATCGACAGTGAAGAGCAGTTTATCGCATCAAGGAGGAGTAATGGTGATTAATGCAGCACCTGCTCCTACTAACGCCTTCAGACTAATCATGACTTCCCGTCCTACATCGCTTGTGTGCATCAAAACTGACTTTCTGAAGGAAGAAACAAACATCTTATAACTGGAGATCTGTCCGGGTGACCTTTCTGGTGCAGTCACGGTATGCAATGACGTTAAAATATATATTACTCTTTTCTCCTCAACACCCTTGATTTCTTCAGCTGCACTTGGATCGTGTCCTTCTCGGTGAGAAGGCGGATGATCTAAAGTTTTTCTCCACTGGACGACCTCGTGAAAGGTGCCTGTCTCTGTTGGCCATCTCAGACACTCTCAAGAAAGCTACCGCCTTGATCTATTAGGTATGGTAATCTCTCTCTCTCTCTCTCTCTCTCTCTCTCTCTCTCTCTCTCTCTCTCTCTCTCTCTCTCTCTCTCTCTCCCTCTCTCTCTCTCTCTCTCTCTCTGCCCTACAAGTCACTGCGTAGTCCTTCACGTTGCTGCCACACCATCATCTGCATAATACACTCTGACACTTATGAGTTCCTGCATGGAGGCAATGTCGTCACCTAGGCAATGTACAGCTAGCAACCTCTCGATGACCTTCGGGTCACTGCCTGTATAAAAACTTCTCAGGCCAAGCATGAGCCTTTCGAGCACGAACCAAGCGGAAAAATATGTTCTCCTTTCATATTCAGCTCCGATTAACTCCTCGAGTGTCATTCGCAAGCACACGTGTCGTTCAGAGCGTGTTAAGGGCTTACCAAGTGACTGCCACAAAACCTTTCCTCGCTCAGCCCAACACTGTGCAACATGATGGATTGGTAGATTTTGAGTTTGTGTTTTTATAAATTAACGAAGAAATTAATCTTTTTCTTTTAATGAAAATGTTGCATATCTGGAAAGGTAAAGAGATAAATCTATTCCCGTTATTGAATTGAATTAACAAACACAAAACGAAAGCTTCATAAATTTTGCACACGCTTTTTATCAATATTGTACATATTTTCTTTTCTTTCTGACGAAATGATAGTAATTCAGAATTAGTAAAAAGGCCTTAGTAGAAAAGACAGCACACACACATACACACACACACACACACACACACACACACACATATTATATATATATATATATATATATATATATATATATATATATATAATGTATATTTAGAAACTTTCAACAGCGTGAAAAGTAATAACAATGTGTTATTTTCTGTCGCTTCCTTACTTCAGTGTACTTTTTCCTTCACTCACATTTACCTACTTCTTTCTTTTATCCCCCTCTCTCCCCCTATCTTGAACGTATGTATTTTCCAGTTCCTTCGAGGGTGCAAAATTACACCTTATTGTCTCGGTAAAAAGTGGAAGAAAAAAGGGAAATCAGAGCTAATATTCTTCCGGTGAAACTTCTTCTTGAGGTGGACGGTGCATCCAGGGGTGGTGTATGGTGGTGGCTTAGTGAGGAAAACTGGTGGGGATGTTGTGTGTAGTAAGTACTGTAGAATGTTTGGGGGTAGTCACAACATGGTGGTAACCCAAAGAGCAATGCAGTGTGATATTATATCTGTAGTGTGTTGCATAGTATGATGCATGACTATATAACTTTCTTCCAGAGAGAGAGAGAGAGAGAGAGAGAGAGAGAGAGAGAGAGAGAGAGAGAGAGAGAGAGAGAGAGAGAGAGAGAGAGAGAGAGAGAGAGAGAAGCAAGGAAGTCTTCGTGTTTCTTACACCACAATGCAACACCATTTAACTTCTCACCACCAGCCAAGCCACACGATATCCACATTTATATACTAACACACTTAAGACCACGAGCCAGACAACTGTGTAATACGTAAAACACTGTGGCCAAGAGAATATTGCACACTTGCATACATATAAGAAGGCAGCCCGCCGCGTCGCCACCCTTAAAATAATCTTCCTTGCCATAATTTAACACACTAAAACCACAAGATCACGCCCCGGCGGCTTCCCTAAAACACTGTAACGTGACATAATGCCCCACTTACTCCTCCATGGCGTGACACAGCAGCACTTCTCCCTCCCCACCACCAAACCCTCCTCCACATCCACCTCCCCTTCCCCACCTCCTATTCCCTTCCACTCCTCTTCTCCCCCATTCCCTTCCTGCTCCACCGGCACGTAAATCAGCCGCAGGTAACGTGACGCCTCTCAACAAGGCATCAACAAGGTGATCACCCCCAACGAGGCCGGAAATTGACTATTCATGCCGGAGCTTCCTGTGTGCGACAAAACATCAACACACGCGCTAATCTTCTCTTTTCCTCATCTATAATTTGATCCCTCCAACACCTACACCAACACCTCCACCTCCTCCTCCTTCCTCCTTACCGCTCATCAGTCTGTGAGTGTGATATATGGACAATGGTTAGGAAAGAATGTTGAAGGCAAGTATGTCATTTTCACAGCACATAATTTGCCTCAGTGTTTGTTTATTACACGTTTGCGAGTGTGTTGTGGCCTGGTGGTGCTGTTGCCACTCATCGTGTGGCTGTGGGACGTAGCTTGAGGTGCACGCAACGTGTGTTATGGCCTGGCACTGTCAGGTCACTGACCCGCATGCTGATGTCGAAGATGAATGATAGGAAAAAGATGTCAAAGTGAAGTAGGGTATGGTGTGTGTGTGTGTGTGTGTGTGTGTGTGTGTGTGTGTGTGTGTGTGTGTGTGTGTGTGTGTGTGTGTCCTGTCATTTGATATGATAGTTACACAGTTGCTGTTCAGCAAATGAAGACCCTTGTGTCCCTGGTTCATGGAAGACTGTCTGCTGCTACACCCACTGGTGCACGTGTCGCCGTCAGTCTTCCTCTCATCACGTCCCTGTATCAGACGAGCTGCGGCTGGTGCAATGTCCAAGTGATTCACAGGTTTTGTGCTACATTAACATAAATCAATTACTACATTATTGTTATGTAGCACTATATGAAGTTGAGGGTTTGTAAAAATGTGTGTGTGTGTGTGTGTGTGTGTGTGTGTGTGTGTGTACATACAGATATATATATATATAATATATATATATATATATATATATATATATATATATATATATATATATATATATATATATATATTTGTATGTACACACACACACACAGAATAATCTGACTAGAATTACTGATCCTAAGCCTTATAGTTTGAAAACGTACAAGGATGCGATTATTTTTGCCTCAATCACTGGCGAGTTATCAGATTCAGTATAAGAGCACGTAAATTGTAGGACCACGTTTACTATAAAGCAGTCACCGTGAGAAGTCTTGGTTCTTCTTAATTGCTACAAGAGTACATGACCTGAGCTTTGAAGGTTCCTCTACTTATCACTGCATGGCTTTTCCAAGAATAACTCTACGGAAATAAGCGATTAACATAGCAGTACTGGGAACCAAATCATTAATACTGTTACGAGCTACATCCTCGGTAATTGACACTCCAGTTCCTGGTGGGTAGGAGGGAACCAACAGCGGTGGTTTTAAAGGTCAAAATGATAAGATGATGATAATAGCTGACGAAGTATGCTCTGGGTTCTGCAGCGCCGGGGGCTGAACTTCAAGACGGAATCCTAGAGAGGAAATGCTGAAACAATGATTCCCCTGCTGTCACAGCGATAGCAGAACAGTGAACGATCGCGAAGACGGTCTCTTGTACCTGGGCCTTAATGCACAGCAGTCCTTTCCCAATAAAATGAATGATAAAAAAGTAATAAAAGTAATAACAATAAGTATAAAGAAAGGAAGTTTAATTCATCAGTATCTTATAGCTTGTTTACCATGTAGGCCTTAAATTATTTTCGAAATTCTATAATGGTTTATCACACAGCGCAACGCGCAAGGCGACGGTGGCGGCGGATCAGCGGCAAACATTGATCACGAAGCTTTCCGCTAAGTGTACATAAATAGAAAAGAAAACAAAAACCTGAAAACACAAACATGGGAACCATTACAGAATTTTCCGGAAATGAAAAATATGTAGAATTATTACGGTTAGGTGAGGTTTTGGAACGAAAATAACAAGGTGATGATTTTCTGCAGATACATGATCGTCAGCTATGGTCAGCGGTAGGTGTATGAAGCTTTTTGAGAGGAAGGCACTGCCCTAGGGACACTAACACGATTACTTCACTATCCTATAAGAATGATGCTCAGAGTAATGAGAATTTCATTTATAATCTTATGTATGTGTACATACTGTATATTCTTTTCATTTTCTTCATTCATTCTTCTTTGAAAAATACGGAACCGCTGTGAGTGTAACATGTAAAAACTGTGACCACTTATGGAATATTCAGAACACATATTATAATTAATTAAATGAATGATGAACAGAAAGACTACCAGTTGTAGATTCTCAAAGCAGGAAGTTTCGTTGCAGCAACAGGACGGAAGCGAACATTGACAGGAAGAGAAGCTACCAACCAAGGCACTGACAGCAACGCTAAGTAGACCAGAGCTTAGCACAAAGGAACACATTACAGTGAATTCCACCAATTATGTAAATCACAGTTTTCTGCACCGTTTTGCTGTTGGTCATAGAACATTATAAAAGATTCCCAATAACACCTAAAGCACCGGAAGTAAGAGGTATTGAGGCCAAAAGGCAACAGAGGCTTATATTCTATCTCATTTTCACAGGAGGACGCCTACGTTATAAGAAATTTGTTGTCAGGAGGCGTGACGGGACGGATGGAGGTGAGTGTGGCTGCGACACGACCAAGGTTGCAGCCAAGGGCCGCACGCAATATACGTATATGCTGACCACCACTGTCACAATTACCGATGTTTTTCCTGCTGTAGCATTTGTAGTGCACAGGTAAGCATAGATCACGCATAATGATGGCGTACCAAATGTGTGCAGAAGTTAACTGAATGAAATGATGAACCGAGAACACAATGCCATAATAAGAAAGAGAGAAGAAAAATGTAATCGTACGTGACTAAACTAAACATTTTTTTGTTTTGTTTCTTTTTTGGTTTGTGACATACGAAAGAAGCATATTAAGCTGCCGAGTAGTATTTTGTTTCTACTTGCTAATGAGGGCAACATAAACAGATATTTCCTACACTACGAGTATTTACATCTAGAATTTTAGTCTGATGGAAATGTCTAGAAGTAAAACTATTTATAGTAAGACTATTTGACCGCGATACGTGCTAATGAAACACACACACACACACACACACACACACACACACACACACACACACACACACACACACACACACACACACGACAACGTTGCAGTAGCAATATTTCACTTGAAAACGAATCCTTTAGGTATCGTATGAGAGAAATTATCGCACCAGTATAGAGCAAAGTCTTTTTCTGGCAGAAAGGAATATTCCTGTTAGCTGTTCTTGCGCCACAGGGAGAAAAATTAAAGATAAACAAAAAAAGTACAAGCATGCATTGCAATCAACATTCTTAACTTCCTGTGGAACTACTAGTTAGCTGCAGTCACTACCACACGAGCGGAAACTGCACGATGTTTTCGCCTGAGAATCGGAGGAAGTCCATGCTTCTGCCGGCGGCTTCAGGCTTCGCTTCATGGGCGTCACTCCCTAGAGGACGACCCGGGGGACGAGTGCCGGTACACATATTACATAATGACCACATAATGTTACATGTGCATGCATGAAACGGCGCTGTATCAAAGGTGTCATTTCCCGGTTTCTTGAAGTTGGGTTCCCTTTCCTGGTGTAACACGAAGGTCAGTGCATGGATATGGTGTGCATGAGGCGGTACCTCCTGCATGTGCACGTGACCTGTGCGTCATTCACTCAGGTGATAGCTAACAGGAATCACGCATGATGACGATGGCGATAAAAAGTAAGGGTTAAAGAATACAATATATTTTCTCTCTAATGATTATATAAGTATTATATATATACGTTTAATTTTTTTTTTTTTTTTATCTTTTATGAAGGAAATAAGCAACACATAGCTATCATTGTTGGGAGTTTCACGGTTCAGGTAAGCTTCATGTTTGCTAAATTCTGAAATGACTACGAGGAACTCTAATAAAGTATCAGCGACATGCAAACAGATACCACACGTACGAGGTGGTGAATAACTTATTAACGAAAAAATGAAAGAAAAGTTGGCATCTCTATTAGAAACAACAGCAATAATAATAATAATAATAATAATAATAATAATAATAATAATAATAATAATAACAACAACAACAACAACAACAACAACAACAACAATAATAATAATGGTAAAAACAACAACAGCAATATCCTGGGAAGTGGTAAAGATGAGGAAGCAGTGGAAGTAGTTGTGGTGATGGAGGTGGAGGTATATGTGATGATTGTGGTGATAGAACTGGTGAAGTTGGTGTTGCGTGAATGCATTACTGTTTTTAATCGATTTTTTTTTTCCTTAATGCGTCAAGCTGCTACTGTGTGTGTGTGTGTGTGTGTGTGTGTGTGTGTGTGTGTAAATGACGTTTGCGTGTTTTCAAGAGTGTAGGTTTCGTGCATGTGTTAATTTAAGTGCTGTGTGTGTATTTGCAATGATGGTGTCACGCCTGTGTGTGTGTGTGTGTGTGTGTGTGTGTGTGTGTGTGTGTGTGTGTGTGTGTGTGTGTGTGTGTGTGTGTGTGTCTCAGTGGTGTCAAATGTGCGTGTTGGTGGAGCAGGTGTCATGTGTGTTTGGATTGTGGGTGTCCTGTGTGCCTCTGATATTAGGTGTCACTAGCGGCAGTCTGGCGTGTAAGTTTGAGCTGTGGTGTGGTGTGGTATGGTGTGGTGTGGTATGGTGTGTGTGTGTGTGTGTGTGTGTGTGTGTGTGTGTGTGTGTGTGTGTGTGTGTGTGTGTGTGTGTGTGTGTGTGCGGGCGCGCTACGAAGCGTAGGTGTCACACGTTTATAGGTGTAAGTCACGGCAAGGTGGGTTGGGTTGGGGGGGGGGGAGAAAGAGAGAGGGAGAGAAAGAGAGAGAGAGAGGGAAAAAAAAATTCTTCAAGGTTTTGTCGTGGCTTGTGGAGAGCATGTTTGTAGCGCTGCTGTGGTTTGTGTTAACATAATGTAAAGGTCAGAGTGGAAGGTGTATACACAAACTATAAGTTGAAATTTATAAGGAGCTATACTTTGGGTTGGTGAATTTTGACTGATAATTTCTATAAGTACTTTATCGTTGATAATAACCGGTGTTCATAAGACAGTTTAACTGCATCCAGCTCGATAATAGATTAGGGTATGACGCAACAGGTTCAATGGATTCGACGGACCATAAAAATACTGTCTTGAACTGACCAGTCTTTCCGATGCTACACTGAGCCCACTGCTGTTACAGAAAAGTTTCGTGCCAAAAACAACCGATTTCTCTCGTGTTAAGTCGAAGTGCTATGTCCCCATGCATCATACTGTAATATGAATAAAGTATACGGGAGAAAGACGTGCAGGAGTAAACATCGGTATCATATTTACGAATCGTCAGCACCGCCATCGTATTCAATTTGTAATATATATATATATATATATATATATATATATATATATATATATATATATATATATATATATATATATATAACATAATGGTCTATATGTTAGTGTTCTTATTTGGTCTGGCGTAAAACTTCCTATCTCAAGATGAAAAGGAAAAAAAAAGCTCTTAATTTCCATGCTCTAAGTGTGGAACAATTGCTGTGTTCCTTGAGGTGCCGTGGTGAAATAATTATATTGTTTGGAGATATCTAAAGTCTTGACGACACAGTCGGAGGTCCTCATTGTTGCCTGACTGTCGCACCTCGTGGGTAAAGGTTAGGGACGAAGAAATGCCATGGACAAGGTACCGGCAGATTCTCTACATCAGCCTGTGTTGGTCTTCCTCTTGCAAACGTTCTGGTGGGAACTGACCAGCAACTGACACACGTGTGGACAGATATATAGCCATAATGGATTTCTATGTTATTTACATTTATGCAGTCATAATATTACCATAATTTTATGTATAATATTCTTTTCCTGCAGGTAACAAGCGGATAATAACAGCAATATCTCAAAGCACCCAGAGACTTGTTCATTCTGATTCGCATTGTACATATTTCTTCAATACCATCAGAGCAACAGCAAGACCCTGTTCACTGTCAACATTTCCTGTTATGATGATATGTAACATAATTTATCTTTAAAAGCGCCTATGATTCTAAAGGTACCGTCAAGTGTGTAAAAAGAGACCAAGATCGCAAATGCTAATGGTAGTGTCGGTGACGGAGTAACAATAGCTAAGTAAGGAGGGAGGGATCCGGCGGGCTTGAACTCATTTCCGTCCAGAGAGAACTGTCACTTGCGCCTTTTGAAAATTATACATAATCACTCCAGCGGAAGTGTCGCTTCTGTGTCGGAGATGTTAGCCAAGACAATTTCTCAAAGTGATGTTGCAGGAATCGTTTTTCTTGTCTCATTGTAGTGAACTCAATGAATTATGAGGCCTCTCGTGGCCCGAACGTCACTCTGAGCTGAGATGGCAGACGCAAGGAGGAAGGAAGGAGTGACCCACGAATCTTGAGTTGTGAGAAGCATGTGTGGAAGCATGGTGGAGTGGATAGTTGCAGAGAAAACACCACTGTGTAGGTCAACCACGAAGAGGAGAGCGGATTAAGACTTATTACAAAAGAAAAAGAAAAACAGACGCAATGATATTCACACAAAACTATCAATTCCTTCTCTTGATCTTCCTTTCACTTTTCAAACACTAACATACAAATGTAATTTTCGAAGGACGTAACAAGTGATACAAACCCGAGAAACTAGGACTCAATCACCCCGTTGTTTGAGTTACCTCTGCATGATGCAGACAGCTTTGCAACTAATTTCCTGTTTCTAAGAGCATTCTGTTTCCTCAGTGACAATAAATAAATGTTCTCTAAAATCATATTTAGTAGCAACAACTAATGTACAAAGCGCTATTTACTGAGTTATTTTTTGTGGCTGAGCTGGTGTCTCTCGCCGCGCGGGCTGGGCAGGGGTCGCCCGCCAGGCCTAACGAGGGACGGGAGGATAAACCCTTTTGCATCGCAGCCTCACAAAATGGCGGCCACTGCTCGGACATCGACCAGCGGAAACCTAACGAGACAAAGAATGCTATGGTTATGAAACACTTTCAGTACCAAACGGGCAGGCGATCAGCAGCTGAAAACATGTAAATATTGTTTACAAGAACTCGGAAAAGCTGAGAACTCAAAATCACTTAGATTTTGGCTTATAACGAGTCATTATCACAATAAGATGTGATATCAGCAACGAATAATACTGCAAATCTCTCCCTTGAAGAAGGAGGAGAGTATACACACGTAACGCACTGACACACCCCTCTCCAGTGCCACCTTAGAAGAACACGGTTTCCAAACAAATTCCTTTACTACAGAAATGAACATATTTTCATGGGCTGCTTTCTACGCAAAATATCATTCTCTCTGCCAAAAAAAGCACCACAAGTCTGTAGATCAATTTGCTACTCAGCAGTAAGCAGTAAAACAGGATTTATAACGACAATCTCTATTGAGAGAGCAACTGCAATTTTTTTTAGTGAATAACAAGACATCACAAAATTCAAAAGAGAGAATGAGAGAACTGTCCGGCAGGATCAAAATATTTCACATACAATTTCATCTAAACCAGTACCAAAAGACTAAACTCAATGCTTTTCGTAACGTCTACCACAGTGCTACAATGGAGATTTCTCGTGTGCCTCCTTCCAGAACCCTTTCTCCATTGGCTTGCATTAATCTTCGAAAGACTCAAGTAGCCACAAACATAATCAGGTTCATTATCAGTTTGCTTATCTACAATGCCAGATAAAAGGACTAGCATAGGTGAATTTTGTCATCACCACAGCCTCCTCGTACAGATTCACACTTCACTTCCTGGGAGCTGACCATCCTACTCTGGCGATCCTGAGGAATAATGCTATACTCAAGGACTAGTGAATCAGACACGAGGCCTCAATGAAAAAGCTATATTTACATTATCCTCAACACATCTTTTCTTGTGCATTTAATACCAATTTTTTTTTCTGAGGATAAAAAAAATGCTGGAGAAAATACTGGCAAAAGAGAGAGAGAGAGAGAGAGAGAGAGAGAGAGAGAGAGAGAGAGAGAGAGAGAGAGAATATCAGCACTGCCTTGAAGCAAAAAATGAAATTATAGTTCATGAACTTAACTTAAGTACAGAGACGCATACATTTTCTTCCCGGGCGCCTGTTCACCCGAAACAACGTTAACAGAAAATGGGTTGCTAATGTCAAAATTATAGGGATTACTTGTAAATACTAGCACCACCTAAAAAGCGGTTCCCTCTCTCAGCACGCTCTACCTTGGTCGGGCGTGATCAACAACTTCCATTGAGGGCAGCATGACGCTGCAACAGACTTCGGCCTTGTGTGCAAGCCAGTGGGTAAAAAAAAAAAAGATAATAAAAAAAATGGATACGCACTTCCATCAAAGAAGTACACGACATCATCCTTCAGTTTATCTTACACGTGTCATGTTGTGCCAAACGAGCGTTACAAGTTTTTTCAAGTCTAAACACTGAGTTTGTTCATTCAAGAACTGATCCAATGAAAACCAAACCAAAAGAAAGATGAAATAAATAACTGGTGTCACTCTGACAAGATCTCATGCCTGAGGTTAGGTTGATACAAAGGAGTTTAACACGTTCTATTTAACCTCTTCTGTAATGGGACGCAATTTTACCATGAATTTGGATATGATTAGATGAATTTATTAATATTAGGAAGTAAGCAAAATAACTATGAAGAAGAAAGAGTCATGGTACTGAAGGCATTAAAAATAATTTGGTTGAAAAATCCATTATTCGTAATCCTCCAAAGAAAATAAGAGATTTCGAACATGACGCTGATGAGGAAACTCCCTTAGTCCTAATTACTTTGGCCAAGGTTTGTGAGTATCCATCCCTCATGATCCTTCTAAGAAAATTACCAGTACGTTCTGAATACGATATCGATGACCAAAAGAAATATATCCTTAAGAACTCTACTCGTAATGTCCTCACGCAGGCTGCTGGTACAGACTCCGTCTCTGACGCTTTGAGACACTCTTTGCGTTGATGTTAAGTAAAATGCCTCAGACACAGCGTTCTTAATGTAGCTCGCAATACTGTTTGTGGCTGTTGAACTCTTATGATGAGACAGTGTTTCTAGTATTGATGACGCAGCAAAGGTTGCGTTCAACGTCGTCCTCACACACACACACACACACACACACTCTCTCTCTCTCTCTCTCTCTCTCGTGGCCACTCTAATGGGCCCTGCTTCCTGTGGTCACGCTGGCTGTAATGAGTGTCCGGCACCTGCTTTATGTGAGCAAAAAACCTAGCTATTTCCTGCTTTGATTACCTGTGTGTGTGTGTGTGTGTGTGTGTGTGTGTGTGTGTGTGTGTGTGTGTGGCCACGTCAGTCTCATATTTATTGGAAGCAGCTTTGCTTATTAGCAATTTCAGACAATAATCAATGCCATAGTATATAAAACAGCTTCGTGTTGGGATGGACAGTGATCACATGGGCCTCCGTATACACAGGACACTCAACCCACGCTACTGCATGAAATAACAATAAAAAAAAGATTAAATGTGTATTAAGAAGAGCAGCGACGTTCCACAATATGTAAGTTGGTGACTGCACACATGCGGAAAAGTGTACGAACCTGTGTGTGTGTGTGTGTGTGTGTGTGTGTGTGTGTGTGTGTGTGTAAGCTATAAGATGATGCCTTCCGTTGCATTACGCATTGTCACCTGCCAGCAACAACAGCCTCATATCACTACCCAGTTTGAGGAGAACACCTGAGCCTCCACTGGCCACCCTGCCTTCCTCTTCCTGCTGCTGTTGCTATGTCAATGTTGTTGATGTGTGGTGAAGGAAAATATGATAATAAGTATAATGATCCTACAATGCCCCCCCCTCCCCCTACATACACTTCACTCCACTCTAGATTTAAATGATGTGTATTAATGCTTCACAGTTTCCAAGGCATTTCCTGCTAACAAATACGATCAGAATTAAGTGATTCAAGGACACTTTAATTTTAGATACTTATATCTACCGGACATTGATAATTTAACACATAAGCACACTTATACACACACACACACACACACACACACACACACACATACAGAAAATATACACAATGCATATCAATACCACAATGAGTGTGAATGATGTACGTCACTTAACCGGCGAAAAATTGCATATATATATCAATGCAATTTGGTGAAATGATCCCAGCGTAGCATGCTGTGCTGAGGAGGCGGAAATCCAGCACCAAATATAGAGCTCTCAGCTGTCAGCTCGTCCGCCTCACGCAACATTGCTTCTTATACAATACTCTGACAGCCACTGGTGTAGATCCTTTCACCACAACACAAAGCAAGACACATATAATCCAACATGCTTCTAATTTCAGCATCTGTGCTGAGATAAGAATTTTGAAGAAAATATTGTGCAAAAATGCCTGAAGAGTATGAACGGATAAAAAAACATTTTCATCTGCACGACACTGCCTGTAACACACATTGCCTCGAGTGGACGACCCTTTCTCTACTTTCCGTTGTACGTACAAGTCCTCCGCGGCAAAGCAGAGTGTCATCAAGGCCATCTCTTTGTAGCATCGACTGTCGAGTACTACAACAGGATGAGTGTCGTTAGGAGTCGTATCGCTGCTTCGTGATACCAATCCTCCTTTATTACGGGGCTGGCGATAACGACAGCAGCGAAGAGCAGTGTAGCGGAGCGGGGAGTGTCCCGGAGCCTTGCTTACCCAATGTTTCCGGGGAGCAAATTACCAGTGTGCGTCATGCTGCTCCGTCCTCCGCCCAGACTCTTGCACGGATGCGACACTTGTACGTACGAAAGAGCGTGACGTGAAAGCCAGCAGAGGGAAAGACTGGTAACGTCAAACACATGTCCACATCGAATTAGACATATTTCGTCCCGGTATAATGAAGGGTGGAATTAAGTGAAGAGTACAGCGTGGCAAGTTGCAGGAAACTCATTAATTCTAAGACATTTTGCTGATGACACAGGAAAGCACAAAGACAATCACCAAAAAAATTGCAATTAAGCTCCCTTAGGAAGAAAAGCGATCGACTGGAGACAACCATGTTCATTTGTTAATGTTTACTGTGTGCCTCTTTCAGGTCGTGACGCTCCAAAGCTACGTACAACAGGCCTGCACCGTGGTAAATTTCAACACCTGGCTAACACAAGCTTTCAGAAGTAAAGCAGCATTCATTTGCAGCCCAAACCCTGACTGGCATACAATGAAACCCAGAGCAATCTTGAAAACAACAAAACTACGACTAGTTATGAGCAATACTAATACATATATTAACTACCATCCACAATAGACAACACCACACACTGGATCTCATCAACATCCAGCACAACTTTACACTTTTCTGAGCCTCGTCTGTACGTTTTTGGTTCCGATTAAGAGCAATCCATCTCACATTAGGAGCAGGTGAGTTCGGCCCACATTTTGCCACTGTGCACGGGCCGCAGTTCTTCCAGGAAATAGCATGCTCAAGTGGATAAAGACAACATACTGAGAGATAAATTGAGAAAAACAAGTAAATTACTAACTGTCTGACTGACGGTGTGTGTGTGTGTGTGTGTGTGTGTGTGTGTGTGTGTGTGTGTGTGTGTGTGTGTGTGTGTGTGTGTGTGTGAGTGCGCGCGCTAAGGTAAGCTAAGCTAAGCTAAGCGGAAGCTCTTGTGGTCAGTAAGCAGGAAACAGTCGAGGCAGCTCAGTGATCAGGAGCAAAATGGACGACTCCTGTACATCGATTCATAACAGATAATGTAGCAAGGAATACTGGCCCAAACAGAGATAAGCATGAGAGAGCAACTTAAAAAAATTACCTCATTTGCAACAATGAGAGAAAATAATTGAAAATAGTCAAGATAAACACGTCCTGATAAATGAACTTTCAGCGGCAGGAAGTAATTCAAGCAATATATATATATATATATATATATATATATATATATATATATATATATATATATATATATATATATATATATATATATATATATATATATAGTTTCATCAAAACAAAGCTAGCCTGAGGTTTTGACGGTGCTGCAAGGCAATGCGAGCCATAGTAAAGGTAAGGTTCAGAAAAAGCTGCTGCGACGCCTTCTGACGCACAGGAAACCCACGTGTTGGGCGGCGGTGTCTCCCGTAAGCAATAATTAACCTCTGACACGCACGATCACGGGCGCATCAGGACCCGGCCACGTCCTGTAGACCCCAGGCTGAGGCGCAGCGGGGCGGGGCAAGTGCAGGGGCGGGGCGATGTTCAGGGACTTTCGGAACGGAAGACGAACTGGCAAGAAGGTGGATAAGGAAGAAGCCAATGAAGATATTACATTACGGAATTAATAGAAATAAAAGAAAGTGATCACGTGTCTTGCACCACAACCTGCGCGTGGCTCTGCGATGAGTGTTCTTCGTACCTCGTGGCGTGAAGTGCTTCAGCTACGAATTATACTACTTATCTATGTGTGGCTCGTTGTAGTGGCTCTTCAAGGAAACCCAGAAGCGGGAAGGCGAACGTTGGGCAAACAGTCCCTAGTGTTAAGGCGCCAATTCCTGTCCTGTGATTGAGTTCATCGCCTCAATGATCAAGTTTTCTGCCCAATACGTTGTGTTCACTGCCTACTCAGACATGAGGGAAGGAAAGGGGAGGGTGGAGGGTCCCTAATTACACTAAAAGGGAAAAAAACGCCGAAAATTGTAGCCTTGGAAAAGAGAGTGGTCAAAGCTTAATAACAACAACAGTCCGCGGTCACTGCACCTTTCTGCCTCTCCAACCTATAATAACCAATCACTTTCCAGGTAAACTTTTCCATTAGTATGCAGATGGAGGTCCACGTAGCTAGGACGTGTCAATCCTCTTGTTAAGTACCTGTGTCACTCTCCGATAAGTTGTCCCTAATCAGCAGGAAAACGATAATTAGTGGGACAAGGTAATTGAGGCTGCGGTGTGCCCCAGGGCAAGGTTTGGGGACTGCAGCACAACACACGAGAGCAGTACCTACGCCTGTCGCTGCGCTGGGATGGCTCAAGATCACTGTGTGGTTACGGGTGGCCCTGGGATGACCAATTTTACTCGCTTCCCATGTGCATTGTGGGGGGAGAGGGAGAGAGAGAGAGAGAGAGAGAGAGAGAGAGAGAGAGAGAGAGAGAGAGAGAGAGAGAGAGAGAGAGAGAGAGAGAGAGAGAGAGAGAATATGATGATAATAATAAGAACATGTATGATAACTAAAATGGAGGAGGAGGAGGACGAGGAGGAGGAGGAGGAGGGCGGCGGCGACGACGACGACGACGACGACGACGAGAAGGACGTGGAAGACAGGAGGGGAAGGAACAGAAGAACGATAAGAAGGATGAAGAAGAAGAGGAGACGAGAGGAAAGTATAAAAGAAAATATAAAACATGGTCATGATAGAGTGTGTGTATATATGTAAGAAAAAAATAAAACAAATCAGACAGCGACCCAAAACAAGAACGCAATGAAGGAGATGCGTAAGGAAAAGAAGAGTAAGGGAAATAAGTAGACGCTTATGAAGACGTAAGGTGTGGTTAGACAAGATGAGACATGAGGAGCAGTGAGTGAAGGGAAGGGAGTGGGGGGGAGGCAGATGGGCAGACACGTGGAATGTTGGCAGGAAGTTTTGGTTACATTTGAGTGGGCATGGCGGGTCGTCAGGTAAACGACAGGTAAGCACGTATGGTTTGGCAGTAATAAGATGACAAACACATACTTAAGAGGCGAGATGACTCGTAAACTACATCAAAGTACGTGAATTTTTTTTGCTCTTGGATTCTTACTTTTGGTTGATTTTAGTTTCTCAGATGTCAATGTTAAGTGAAATCTTGGGGAAGACAACGCCATTATGGAAGTATAAGAGCATTAAAATAAAATGTGTAATAGAGAATGTATTAACTGAACACTTTTTTCCAACACATAATACTCATGCGTACGTACATGTGTCTACTCATTGAAAGATGTAGCTCACACTGAATAAAAACCTTAAGCTTAAAAAATATATACGTCATGAAAATCGACTAATAGATATAAGATAACAAAAAGGAAGGAACCAACCCTGAATAAAACTTGAAAAAAAAAAAAAATAAATAAATAAATAGAATTGACAAATAAATACACACAATAAAAAGTAACCAAATAAAAAGACATCCTCGAATTAAACTGAAACTAATGAAATTGACAACAAAAAATACACGAAACCCACGCAAAAAAAAAAAAAAAAAAAAGAATAATAATAATCAATGGTCCAATCTAAGAAGAACCACACACATCATCTCACAACCCGCAGCCCACACAGGTGAAGTGGTGCGGTGGGCTGTGCTGCCTCACCACCACCTGCTGGGGAGGGGTGTGGAGCAGCACTTAGATTTCAGGTGGTGGAGGGCGCCGCGGCAGCCTTCACCCTCACCTCCTGCGGCGTATGATCGGCGGCGTTGCGTGCAGCGTCTCCATAATGAGTGTTGGGCAATGGTCAAGGTCATGAGGCGACGAGCGGCAGCGAAGTGGTACTGAGACGCAGGAGGAGGAGGAGGAGGAGGAGGAGGAGGGAAAGAAGGAGGGGGAGGAGGAGCTGAGTGTGACAGTGCTAGTAGTTATGGTGGTTATACTAATTATGTTGCTGAAAGGAAAGATAATGGAAGAGGAGGAGAAATAAGAGAAGGAGGAGAAGGAGGAGGAGGAGGAGGAGGAGGAGTAGGAATAAGAAAAGGGAAAAGGAAGGTGACAATAATGCTGGAATGATGGTAACAATATCTATTGATGACAATGACGAATTGGAGAAGTAGGAGGAGGAGGAGGAGGAGGAGAACGAAAAGAAGGAGAAGGAGGATATGATAGACGAGAAGAAGAAGGAGAAGGAGGAGAAGAAAGAGGAGGAGGAGGAGGAGGAGGAGGAGGAGGAGGAGGAGGAGGAGGAGGAGGGGAGAGGGAAGGAGCGAGGAGGAGGAGGAGGGGAGGCACGGTGGAGCGAGGAGGAGGAGGAGGAGGAGGAGGGTGACGCTGCTAGTAAGGAGTGTGGTTATACTAATTACGACTCTGACAGGAAAGAGAAGGGAAGAAGAAGGAGGTGAAGGAAGATGACAGTAATGGTGGTAATGATGATAACAATATATATTGATGGCGATGATGAAAAGAGGAAAAGGAGGAGGAGGAGGACGACGAGGAGGAAGAGAAGAAGAAGGATGAGGAGGAGGAAAAGGAGGAAGAGCAGGAGGAGGAGGAGGAGGAGGAGGAGGAGGAGGAGGAGGAGGAGGAGGAGGAGGAGGAGGAGGAGGAGGAGGAGAAGGAGAAGGAGAAGGAGAAGGAGAAGGAGAAGGAGGAGGAGGAGGAGGAACACGTACATAGGCTTAAAAGTACGCACTTGTATGTGTACGTGAAGTGGTAAGTGGATTGCAAATACGTAGCTAGTAATGTAACAAATACTTCACTCACACACACACACACACACACACACACACACACACACACACACACACAGTATCCTACGCCGTTAAGGAGAAGAAAACCACACCACGAACAAAAATAACACAAGAAAACCCTTTACTACACATAACCTCAAAGCAAATCAATTGCCTTTCATAAATTCACCCAAAAAACTTGAGAACGGATATTTGGCGTTGTTATCCTTGCGGTGGGAGGAGATGGAGGCAAAAGAAGAGAGAAAAAGAGAAGAAGAGGTCATCTGATGTAAGAATGGGCCAGGCGATAAGTATGTGTTGGCGGCGGCTTAGTAGCTTTGAATTTGCAAGCTCGAGGTTTGGTACACACGAAACAAAGGATTATGCTCGGTACAGCTGCTGCTTGAACGCCTTGACGCACAGGAAACACGCCATCAAGCCGTCACTCCTCGGTACTTTGCCGTAATGGGATGGTCCACACGTCCTCTCTCTCTCTCTCTCTCTCTCTCTCTCTCTCTCTCTCTCTCTCTCTCTCTCTCTCTCTCTCTCTCTCTCTTCTGCCTATCTTTCTTCCAAACAAGCCCAGCCCACCCTAGACCAGCCCAGCCCAGCCCAGCCCAGAACAGCCCATGCCCAAGCCCAGCTCAGCCCATGCCCAGGCCAGCTCAGCCCATGCCCAGCCCAGCCCATGCCCAGCTCAGCCCAGGCCAACACAGCTCAGTCCCCACGTACTTTGGCCCGACCACTATTGCTGTTATTACTTCCACTACAAGTCTCACTGATATTCCACTCCTGTTTCTGCCAATACTACATCTATCACCGCCACCTATACCACGACTACCTCTAGCTCCATCACTAACACCACTTCCACCAACACCACTGTTATCCATACCACCATCACCAGCACCACCATTACCCACACTACCATTGCCAACACCACTATTATCATCAACACCACTATTGCCCTTTCCTATCAATTCTTTCGTGCGAGTTTCTTCCTCCTTTCATGTCGTTGTAAAAAAAAAACGAGTCATAAAGTACGGAGTGGAAGCATGAATTTGTAGAGAAAGAGAGAGAGGTAATACAATAAAGGAAATATATATAGGAGTATTATTTATCGTGATCGGACAATATTCCGCGGCTGCCTCTCTTTTCGGAGGGATTCGCTCAGGCTCCAGGTAAAACTATGATCGGCACTAAAATGGCTGCCGAGCCCATGACGTCACGACAAAGACCGCGGGATGTTTGAAGGCTCGTGCTGCTGCTGCTGCTGCTGCTTGTGTGTTAGGAGAATGGCATGCCGGGAGACAGAGAGAGAGAGAGAGAGAGAGAGAGAGAGAGAGAGAGAGAGAGAGAGAGAGAGAGAGAGAGAGAGAGAGAGAGAGAGAGAGATTGAAAAATATCCATGTGTATTTCGTAAAAAGTGAGAGCTCATAGGATAAAAATATATATTTACATGAAAAAATTTACAGGAAAAAATATTTAAGAAAAAAATAAACTTCCTGCATAGAACTAATGATCATGTTTACGTCGTTATCAAAAGAGTGATAAGAACCTCAAACAAGGATCACTCTACGGAAAGGTACACTTGTATTAAGACACCTTTAGACACAACAAATTATCTACATGAAGATATGGCCACCATATTCTTCGGAACCTTGGCAACCTGCACTAGGGATGTGGCCTATAGTACCTTCACACACACAAACACACACACACACACACACAGGTCCTCAAAACCACGTAAAGCTGATCCTGCCCATGGTGTACAAATCTGCTACTTGTTTTCCTCTGTGTATTTTCCATTGTGTTAGTACATCTACGGCACAAGGCGTTTCTGTGCAATCCCTCCTACGTACTTTATACCTCGGCTTGGCTCCACCTTGATTACAGTTGTACATTAGATCATACTGAATGCCTTTATTTCATCCTGTTCTCTCATACACTAACAGCTTACCAGAATATGAATGAGCAAATACCCGCTTTTATCTCATCGTCTTTTCTACGTAATCCTATGTAATACTTCTTTTCTAGGAATATTGCAAGCATTTATCTTATGTGAGGGAATTACTGCTATAATGTTTTGTAATATTGTGTATCTTGAGGCTTATTGTGTTTTACCTAATTTTGTGCAAATACTCTTTATTTATGTACTTTCTGAATACAGTGAACTCAACATATAAGTAGAAAATCGATTGCTTTTTATCGTTCTTTTGGTTGTATTTTCATCTGAATGATTTACTGGCGGGTGAACGCCTTAAAACCCCACCATGACTTTAGCTATAATTATTGCCTCTTTGCAGAAATAAAAAACAAGAAGAAAATGATCAGTAGCAGGAAGCGGAAGAAGAATTACTAGTATCTATTCGACGCACTATCATTACTTCACTAACGACGTGATCTCGCAATGACCTTCACTGCCTTAGAAAAAGAGAGACCAAGAAAACAGTGAGAAAATGCCACATTCTTATTAAGTTTTCATAGCGCCTGAAAAATATGCTTAACACAAATTTTCCCTATTTTTATAAAATTGCTTTTTTTTTTTTTTAAGCTTATTTTCTTATCCACTTCAGTTAACTATTTTGTAATTATCTAATGCCATCCGCACTCATACGAAAAATACATTACACAAATTATTTTACTATTTTCCTCTTTTCTTCCACGAATTTCCATGTGTAATAACAATGTCATACACGTACACACGCACACAGCACTCATACAACTACCTGTTAGTGAGCTCGCCATGATATTTTCTCCTTTGTGTATGGATCACAACAGACTGAGTAAAGTTTGAAGCACAGTACTCCTATATGGGCAAAGACTTTCTTGCTTTGCTTCTCTAGTGAATGTGTCGGGCGTAAGCGTGGACGAACACGCGGTTGCAGATTAGCTCCACGGGAAGCCTAGCAATAGATGGTAGCGGACTCTACACACCAACTACTTCCGGAATATTATCAGTGCTATAAATAAACTTCCGACCTAAGCTTCCACGAAAGATGACGCAGCATGACGTAAACGTGACGTTGGCCATACATGAACGTGACGTGTCCTCTAAACCGTAATCTTATTTTCTCCCCCAACTCGTGATGTTTCGGGGAAAGTGGATATGTCGCGGGGTTTCACTGGAGCTGATTCAACATGCGGTTGAGAGATGCCGCTTAAAGAGTGTTGCAGTCGGATGAGGAAGATATAATGCTGAGTTTGAGTGGTCCAGGCGGTGGGAGACGCTCATGACACTTCGAGGACGGAAACCCAGGGCCAAAAACCAGAAGCAAAACACGAAATATGAATTGCTCACTACGAAAGTAAAATAACAAAAGTTCAATTCGGTTATGTTGTAGGAAAAAGTTAATGGTATAAATTCTTTCAAGGATAAATATTAAAGACGCTTGATAAATATGATTGAAAATTTTGTTAAATATGTTTTTCTTCGTGTTATGTTGAATTAGGATATTGATTTGATATTCAAAACTGCAAATCAGAAAATTAAGCACAGCTCTTTCCTCAAGTCCTCTGTTCTTCAATGGTCTCCCATCCACGTGAGTCCCTGACGGATGCTGTGCATGATGGGCTTCTTCAAGGGGTGCTTGTTCCTGCCGCCACACAGGGGTCAGGGCGGCGGCGGCGACCTAGCATATTTAAGCCACAACGCGCCCCTCGAGACCCGCCGCTGTGTCACCCGTGGAACAAGACTTGCGCCGGATATTTTCAGTGTCTAACCCTCAGAGGACAAGTATTGGTGCCCTCTCAGCAGTTTTCCGGAACCAACGGTTTGACTACCTGCTTGTCTGCTTTCGAGTCCCAGGTCTTGTTCAGGTTATTTTTTCATGGTAGAATACATAGGCTGTAACTCGGCACGGAGGAAGCTATGAAGGTATGGTAGACAAAATGGCAGCGTAGATCTACACCAAACGATCACAGAAAATAAGAAAATGTCCATCGATGCCCTCCCTCGGTGCCACCCGCCAGCACAAAACGGTTTTAATCGGAGACTGGATCGTTCTCCCAGGAATTTCAGACAAAGACATCCTGCTGTTGCCTCTTTGCCCCACGAGGCGTCTGCCCTCATTCTCTCTTCCTACACAGCAAAGAGTAAAAACTACGTAGCTCAGATAACCAGAGGCCGATGATACCAACTATTCTACATCACCATGCTTGAAACTTTTCGTAATTTGGAAGAATTCTATATTTCTTTCAAACCAAACATGTGTGTGTGTTTCTCTTGGTAATTAGTACACACGTTCAATCTGTAAGCGATGCTGCTTACATTTTCAACTAAATAAATAAGAGAGAGAAGCAGAATACAGAAAACAAACCAAAAACGAATAAAAGAAGATAAGTACTACGAAATTATTACGTAAAGAAAGACACGTGATCACTAGCAGAAGGAATTACTAACACACTTAGTGGCAAGGCTGAAATTTCCGTCAAGAAATCTCACCAACATTCAATTTCCTCCATTAATAAACTAAACTACAAATTACCTGACAAAAGCCTGGGTCTTGGGGAGTCTGCACCATCACTATCGTGTCCTCAAGTCAGGAAAGGAAGCAGAGATGGCGAGTCCTGGCGGATGCTGTGGTGTGAGGAGACGGTGTGGCGCCCACCCAGCCTGGACCACCACGTCACCACACCTGCGATACGCCACCAGGACACCGCACCTCCCATGTTACCAACCCCCTGCCAGCCCCCCATCTTCCCCAAACCTTCCCAGCTACACCATTTCAATTTCAACACAAGCAACGCACCACTTCACGCTATTTCAATACCCGGTCCTGCTAACCACTACCCCAATGCCACACCATACCCCGCCTCGAAGGGAAAATCAAATACATTAAGAAATAAATCAAGTTGACACCACGCAGAGCCCAGTAATCAATCACGTAAGAGAAAACACATCACAAGCCAACAAACCAGTATGCCCTTTAATGTTAGAAAATAACGTCAGGCTGCATTTACTCCACTCTCCATCTCTCCCCGGCTCAGGTATCTAAATAATTAAACACATAGACAATTAAAAACTCATTAGGCGTCAAAGCGGTGCGGGTGGGAGGCTGTATGGAGGACGCCACAAGGGGTAGGTCATCTTTGAAGGGTCGAGGGTCTTAATAGAGGGCAAAGCAACACATACAGGAGGAGAAGGAGGAGAAGGAGAAGGAGGAGGAGGAGGAGGAGGAGGGGGACGATGATTATGACAATTATGATGGCCACGACAACGAAAAATAGAGATTAACGAAAGAAGTCAAGAGGAAAAAGGATGAAAAATAGTAAGAAGAAACGAAGAAGTGAGGAGCAAGATTAAAACGACTAAACATACACCCAATTGATTCGTTAAACCTAAATAACAAGATAATACGTACAATTTCCTTTTCACAGTCACATTGCACCTTAATTTACGTAGACTTTAGCGTATTGTACTACAGCCAGTCAACGAGGTAATATACTCCTGTCTGGCGTCCTTTCATCGCCCAGCATGATGAGAGGACACAGAAGAGCCGCCAGACAATCTTCTCCAAAACACTGCAACTTGGCGGTGTGAATAGAAAGCCCAGTACGCCCTGAGGCACACCATGGCATTACGGCGGTGTTTTGTCTGCCGCAATGAGAACACGTGGGGAATGCATGGCGATGTTAGGAGAAAATAGCTGGTATTTGAGACATGGGAGACACGCGACGCTCCAAGAACACACAAACAGAGACAGACATTCAGGTAGGCAACGCAAGCAGGAGTTTGCTTAATGCTAAGTCACCAATGTTTTCTTTTTTATGCCTCCATTTGGGCTTATCTTTCATTTTATTTTCTCCGGATGTATTGTAAAAGAGAATTATTTTGCGTAAAACCCACAAGCAATGTAGTAAAATGTCATGGCAAAGTATGCTGATCCCCAACCTCTTTATTTATTAACAGCTCACATGCTACGATATTTGGCACAAGAAGCCACCGCCACACCACCACCTGCATGGACGCCGGGTCATGCAGGAGGGCTTAACGCGCAACTGGACACGATAAATGAAAGCTACAGAAATCCATCATGCAGAGGCCTCAATGCGCGTATTGTGCGCTGCCCGGGGATCGCGAGGCACGGCTGTTACGTCTGGAAATCGCCTCTGCACCATTGTGAGAGGGTGAACAACATGGTGGCTACGGAGAAGTGAGAATGTTAGGCTTGAGGGTCGTGGGCCAGACAAAGAGGGGCAGGCAATGGTCAGCATCATGACGAGCAGGATCGCTAGCACAGTTTGCGTCACAATGTGGACACGAAGCTTGAGATGCTGACACGTCAGCTTAATGTCACTGACACAAAAAGTATCACAAAATCTCATATATCTTTTTCATGAGTGCATTCCAAAGGAACAGTGTTCAGGTGAACGTGAACAGAACGCCATTTTGTTGGAAGTCTTTTAAAGTCTGGCTGCAATGTATGTGTGTATATATATATATATATATATATCTATATATCTATATCTATATATATATATATATCTATATCTATATCTATATCTATATATATATCTATATATATATCTATATCTATATCTATATATATATCTATATATATATATATATATATATATATATATATATATATATATATATATATATATATATATATATATATATAAGACTTTTCATATAATAAATAATTCAGATATTTTTATAAGGGTGTTATGTTAATTTTTTACCTGATAAATCAGTTTTCTATCCACCAACAATTTCCATAAAAAATACGTATATAATTGACAAGTTAAAAGCACACTCGTAGTAAACTATCTTTTAACACGCAGTAAATATTATATACGCGTTATGTCTCAACTCGTGTGCATCCATCATACATGTTTTATTATTTATATCGATGATGATGATGATGATGATGATGATGATGATGATGATGATGATGATGATGATAATAGTAACAATAAATTGCATTCAAAAGAAAACATCGCTACACTCCCTAACCATTGTAATATATTAAAGCAGTAACGTGTAATGGGCTCATTATCAAGTGGTATGAACCTTGCTATTGTAAAAGAAAAGCCTCAAGTTTACATTTGAAAGCAATAAAAATATTTTGATTTCGCTACTTTCAGCAAAATCTCACGTCGTGCCGCAGAATGCAATTTTGTTAAAGCATAGCAAGACAGTAAACGCAAGCTTCCTTCCTCAAGTTAAAGGAAAGGAGTAAAATTTAACTATTTTTTCTAAGCTGGTCAACTACAGCAGCGGAAGACAGTAATTTATGTGCTAAACTCCTCCTCCTCAGTAGGAAACCACATCCAATCGTTTCAACCAGACATCCCACATTTAACAACAAGTAAGGAACAGGAAGCCGTGCACTCCCTCTTTCCTCTTGAGATAGGCCAAGGATACTTTGGCCCACACATAATACTGAATTAACGAAAAGCTTTCCATTGCTTGTTCCTCGAGCATAAGAGTCGTCTGATAATGTCTCTACTACTGTTATAAGAGACATGGTAGGTATTTGATTCCGTCCAGCTCTCCCAGCGCTGCGCTACACATGAATGATGCGGCAAACATGATTCTTCTATCACGCACCAGTGCATCCTTGACACCACCCCGCCACAGCCAGCAGGACGCGCAGCACCTTCCTGTCAGTGCATGTGGTATAATACAAAGCAGCACATCAATTTTGCACTTTATCATTAATTCCTGACATAGTACAGACTTGATAACCTACTCAACATATCCCCAATTAACCTTCGTCGACTAAGGTATGAAATATGCACAACGTACGAGTACATGATTTTCAGATGATACTCCACTTCGTGCTTATCCAGCCACTATCACCTAACTATTGGTTCGGCGTTCACTTCCTATATTGCGATACACACAAAATATCACCCAGGCTACCACACTCCTCCGATGATGACCCTATGCCACATGCTCCTTTGCTAACTCTCATATGTCCTTTCATCCCCACACTGCCAGAGACGAGGGATGGCTGATTCTGCCCAGTGCCAGCAGGGAATCGAACCCTGACATAACTTGTAGATAAAAGGCAGTAAAAATAGCGACCAGTGACGCTGACGCTTTCTGGTTGTAAAGAGTTATTATTAACGTGCAGTAGTAATTCGTCAT
The DNA here is from genome assembly GCA_020233015.1 of Callinectes sapidus. Taxonomy (NCBI): domain Eukaryota; kingdom Metazoa; phylum Arthropoda; class Malacostraca; order Decapoda; family Portunidae; genus Callinectes; species Callinectes sapidus. The sequence continues at coordinate 10,007,603 of CM035207.1, read as the reverse complement.
CTTTTGTAAGACAAAAGCTAACATTAGAAATAATACACGAATATAATGGTCGATTAATTATTACGTCATCGATCTAGGGTTTGGTTGCGCGAAAACTTGAATGTGAATAAGAAGTAACTACCCACTATTCTAAGATGAGCGAAACTCAGCACTTTTACAACACCATACAAAGGTTGTGTTACATGCAAGATGTGTGTTGATGTAATTATGTCAATGAAATACTGAAATTCATCACACATTGAAGATCTGACTTAAAATCACAGTACAAGATTGATAAGAGAACAAAGAAGCATGCGACACAGAACGACACCAAATGCACAAAACACCGAAGTGTTATCACACCAACACAACACATCACAACACAATACAACACCGAACATTTAACTAATTTCTACAACAACAAATGTGGCTGAATTACCACAATCTATCGTGTTGGATGGCCCATAGTAGCCATCAACACTAACACAGAATATCACATCGAACATTTAAGACAACTGATTACTGAACGCACCATTATCGCACCACAGCAATGGTACGTTGGCGCGCATAACACAGATTTCACAACACAACACAACACCAAACTTAAAATTAATCACATAAAATTTTCTTTCAGCAATACTGTTGAATATTGCCGAGACATGCAACACTTATGAGAGGCAAAACATCACTCTGAGGTGACGTGAAACACTCTCTGTAACATCAATGAGTGTACTGCTACATACACTCGACTACACTGACAATATAACACACAACACAAAAGTGAATGTTTTGAGGTGTAATAGTGAAACATAGAGGATGGTTGTGGTGACGATGATAATGATGATTGTAGCAGTGAGTGAAGTGATTTATACTACAACTCTAGATGAACATAGTAAAACTACGTAACACTGAACTAGTATACTATTTTCAACATGGACTAAAAACTACTAACAGGAATACTATATTGGCTATTCCAATATTTTCCAACATGTAGTACTAGAATATCTATGACTTAATATTAAAAGTGACACGGGGATCACTTTTGAGAACACAGAACATTGAACTAACTACTGATACAACATATAAACTACATAATCCTATAATAGCGTGCTTCTTATCACCATGTCTGAAATGTGTGATAATTCTGCCTTACAAAGAACACTCCAAGGCTCTCTAGTGCTCAGAAAGTTTTAAAGTTCTTTCTAAGTATAATAAGCTCATTACAAGCAACACTAATCAGCATATCCATATTTCTGGAAGACATTATAATATTTCTTCCTCCACAGCAAATACACGAAGCTCTTGACAGCCGTGCCTTATTTTGCTGCAAATTCTCTCTCACCACTCAGCAGCCTCCCAGCACATACTACTGTTTTCACTTAAACGCCATCAGTTCCAGCATTCCTATCCAGAAAATCTGCAGTTCACACCTATACCTATAAATACACACAGCATAGCACACATGATTAGTGGTGCTGTCATCCAAACATCACAAGTTCTAACTTCTCTGTCTGGGTAATCACTCACCACACCCACCCATACATACACATACACACAGCTACACCATACACGTGTCGACAACATGCTCGGCACACGAAGGCTAAGATGATTTTTTGCATGCATCTATAATGTAAGCATTTAAATAAACAAATATATAAATGAATAAATGATAATAAACATAGTACTGATAATAATAATAAAAAAATAAAAAATAATAATAATAGCAACCTAAACAACAGTTAAAACTACCAGATGAAGGATAAGATTCGAAAACAATCTCGACAATGTTACTGCGCATTTCATGACGGGTTGTATGTTGAGTCACACGCATCCACTTTTCCCGTTCTATTCAGTCACCATCGTCCTCATCATCAGTAATCAGTCCTCCGACTAGCTCCATCACTAACGTTCATTTTTATTGTATTTCAAATAGAAAAATCCACAAATGTTTCCCACTCACGTTCATCTCGTTGGTCGCATCTTCCAGTTCGTTTCTGTTCTATCTCACACCTCGCTGTTCCCACATCTACGTACGTGCCTTTGGCTTGGCCTCGTCCCTATCACAGAGCTGCCATCCTGTTCACGTCCAATACGATCACACACCGTGGTTTCCATCCCGTACCCATTTCTACTAAATACCAACGAACATGAACATCTTTGGCATTAGTTTTGATACTATAGTCCAAGATGCTCTTTATCTGTCTATCAACATATTTTACTGCACACATATGTCTCCCATTCATTTGCTCTTTGGTGTTCTTCAGTTTACGATCCGTAAGCTGCTATATTGTTGCTAGTCAATAATCAAAGAAGAGTGAGATGCTCTCCTTACCTAATATTCCTTATAATTAGAAAATAAAACTAGTAAATCACACATATGATACTAATTTGTTTCCGAAAAGCCTTTCATCTCACAATGATCTTATAGATGGCGACTTCACGAACCAGGTGAGCAGTAACAGTTTGTCCTCAGGAGATGTATTCCTCATGGTAGCCTGGGATTTCACTCGCACCTTAAGTATCTTATAATAATGGGCGAACAGCATTGTTTCGTTTCTGATTAAAATCGAACATATAAAAGTTTAAACATTGATGTACTTACTGATGTAGTGATGTTATAACATACAAACTAATAGCACGATGCTAAAAAACAAGACAAAAAAAAAATGACACTCATTAACACCTGAATCTCAATAGTGCACTCGTATGCCTGCTGCTGTATTGTATATACTATACATTTTTTTAGGAGGCTAAACGATAGATAGAAAATCAGTAAAGAGGCGGTGATAGCTGCGCAACAGCACGATGGAATAGCACACTACGACGGCCTGATACGTGTGGACAAGGCAACACTGCTAACAACCCTGTGTCAGTCACTTAGGTTATCGCTAGAAAATCATTACCTATGTACAACACGTCTTTTTATGTAAAGAATGCTGTTACATAATATTCGTATGATATCCCATGAAAATAGTATTCGGGAGAACGGAAGACAGGATTTTCAAAGTAAAAACTCTCCTAAAGAAATATTCTTTGTATTTGTTATTTCATATTTCATATTTATTAGTTTCCTAAACACAGGCGCTACGTGCAAACCTTACAATCTACTGTTGATAAGGTGTGTTTTCCTCACACACTTGATAATTTCAAGTAGAAATGAAGCAACTGAAGTGATATTTTCAGTATCACGTTCACCTGCAATCGTTATTACGTCTCACAGCGAGGCGCAGGACAGCGGCGGCACGCACCAGGCGTCGTGGCGCCATCATCGGGAAAACGACTGACCAAATAATCTCTTAGAAGATTATTAACGTGAGACATAAATTAAGTAACGGAATAATAGCGTTACAGAATCCAACTTCAGTTGCATTCAGAAAAAAAGAGTTAATATCTTATTTAAATATTTATTTTATTTATTTTTCGTTTTGTTTTGTGTCAAAAAGAATAAGACTGGCAACAATAAGTTCACTTGATAAAATATGTTTCATCACACTTCTGTCTCAATTCAAGGAATGTAACAATATCAGAAAAAAATATGAAATGAAAGTTCCCATTATAGAGGAGCTGCTTAGAGCTGCGAAGATTGTCACACCTTAAAGATTCTGGCAAAGGACCAGTTGGTACACCTATGCCGTTGTCACGAACAATGTTTCCTCTCTTGGTAATGCAGTACAATAAAAGAAGATAATAAGTAAAACTTACAAACACAATGGTGGAATTGTGTGCAGCACTGCGACGCTACAACGAACAAAAATATCTGGGTAACACACACCTGGCTGCCTCAGGTGAGTCATCCACACAAGCACATTTTGGCACATACCTGCAACAAAAGAAAATATTAATTAGTAACAGATATTTTCTCATGTTTTGATAATGTTATCAACAAACATCTTTTTTACCTTCCATCATCTTGGTCATCAGTAAAACCTCAGTCACCTATACACATCACCACTCACTTCAGCACCCTGTGGATGCATGTACACGTCCATTTCCACGATGAAGATGGACGGATACATAGTTCACTTATAGTAATGATTAATATATTAGAGAATACACCTACTCGTCTTGTGACAGTCTAGTAAACCTCATGCAGTCTTTGAGTGAGAGTGAAAGTTGTCATGATGATATTCATTGACGAGACAAGATGAGAAGACTATCATCACACGGCTTTCTGTACAACACACACATTGCAGCATGATCATATAAAATGCTATAACTGCTGGTAATGGCGATGATATATAATATATTATTAACAGGAAAACTTTGAGCCCAAAGAGCAAGAGAACCTGCAGTTTCGACAAGGGCAAGGTGACATGATTGTGGTAGTCTATGGGATGAGACAGTGCTAATCAAAGGCAAATCATGTACTACGGTACTTAGATAAAGGCAATCTATGTACTAATGCTTACCAATTCTCCAGTAAACACTCAGAGCCTCGTACCACGGAGCTGTGTGCGTGTGTCCAGTATCGTACACCACCAACACACTACTAACTCAAGTGTGGTGCATCGGAGGCAACTGTTGTGCTTCTTATGCTCGTGACAGACAGCGTGGATAATAAATATAAACTGATTTACAAGAATCTCTAGTAATATATATATTTCTTCCAGGTTGAATTTTATGTGAATCGATAATAATTATGAGACGGTTAGTTCTTACACGCTCATATAAAATCATTTTCCATCTATATATTTATCATCTTGTTTACAAATGTTTTAACTTAATTTACTATGAAAATTTCTTATCTGCTTTTTCCGAGATGCGCACATAAAAGTTGTATTCTTCATGGTTGGAAGTGAAGCAGCCTGTGGTGTGCCGGGAATGTTAAGATTAGGGCTTCATAAAAGTGGTATTTCTGGCTTTGGTGATGTCTACGCTTCTTCACAGTGAGCAGGATCCACGTAGTGTAAGAATTTCGGCTCATCAAAGCAAATTATCAGTAATGAGAGATATGAAGTGACAAAAGGAGAGAGAGAAAAAAAAGAAGAAAAGAAAAAGAAAGAAAAATGGTAGTCATGTCCTAACCACGTACGTTAATGAGCTTATAAATATATGAGTATTGTAAGGATGTTCATATTCATGTTAAAATCCACAACTTAATTGGATGGTGATAGATGTCGAGGAATTAAACATATATTAAGAAATGTGCATCTTTTCATTTGTCTTCCTCTGAGTGAAGATAGCCACATGTGCAAATAATTTACTTTTGTTCTTGATATTCTGTCTCATCCAGTTCATATGCTCTTCTTTGCATTGGAAGAATGATATAGTAGACTCACGAATTTAAGAGTATAGCTCATTTGTCTTTAATGATATAGGAAGTCACTTGTGAGCTGTTGTGAAGCTTTTGTCTCTCTCTCTCTCTCTCTCTCTCTCTCTCTCTCTCTCTCTCTCTCTCTCTCTCTCTCTCTCTCTCTCTCTCTCTCTCTCTCCTGGTTGCTACAAGAGTAAGGTGACGTGGCTGACATTTAAAAATCCTTTCTTTATGCTTCTTCTTCAGTATACTTGGATACATATAACTTCGTAATTTAACCTTTTTATTTATAATTTTGACTTGCAGAAAACAAGATAAGTAATTGAATTTAATGAATAATTCTTCGTAGCTGGCTAATATTTACCAAAGATAATCCTGCTATACAACAACTGTTCTTGTCGCTCGAAAATATGAACTCTTATCCTGATCTAAAGATACGTTTTTCGATAAGCGAAACAGGAAACTATGCATCAAATATTATATTTTACAACAATTTACTGAAGATAAAAACAGTGCTACTGGTAAAATAACGAAAAAAAAAAAAAAAATGCAGACATTATATTAAGAAGAAAACATGCGATGAAAATATTAAGATATTACAAATGCTTCCTATAACAAATACAAACATGATATTTATGAAAAAAAAAGTTGAAATAAGAAAATATTGTATGCACTTGAATTTAATGAGAAAAAGTAACGAAACAGAGTATAAATGTCTGAGCAAAGCAACAAGAAATTGCAGGACTCCATGTGTTTTGCACTGTTTTTTTCTCCAAGGCAGGCGCAGGGATACTGTGTAGCACTCAGAACACTCGAGGGGAAGCACGGCCCAGGCAGAGCACAACAATCAAGCCAACTAAATATTCAGGTGGATGGCAAACAGGGAGTAGAACACACCGCAAGTGAAGGCCGTACGCCATGCAGCTGCTGCCGGGGCACAGGGGCCAACTCGTTACAGGGAGGATAAAAAGGAAAACAGAAATACTGCCCATGGAAAGTCAAGGCAGAATATTAGAGGCGACGCCATCATAATGGCAGGCTAATTGGTGATACTGGCGACAATATATCACATATATTATAGGGCGAGGAGGTGCCACCAGGCAAGCTTGTGGCGGCGACAATCGGCGCGGCGGCGGGAGAGAAGATCGGCGTGCGGGGCGGCCCGACAAACCACACCGATGAACAGCCCCAAGAAGGCTGACTGAAGTCACACGAGAGCAGTTTCATAAATCATGAATCGAAAGATGCCGTCAAATGATGCAATATGCAAAGCTATCTTCTTTTTTCAATGATCTTTTATAATATTTTTACGCAATACATGAAGAAAGAGGAGCCTTGAAGTTTTCAGAGAGGGACATCTGCTCTGCTTACTATTCCATAATCCTTTTAGAAAATCAGTTTCATAAACTATAAATAAAAAAGTCAAATTGAGAAAATTAAAAATGATATATACAATATCAATCTGCTAACAAATAAAAAAAAATCAATATGATATTTCTACGAAGAATCCTAAAAGGGAAAAGTAGGGAAAAAACAGGTATAAACGTTGTACGATTCATAATACTACTAATAAAACTATCACTACTTTGATATCAAATATTTGTTCATAACGCCATCACCACATTACGTACACAGCAATCTCTGACTTCCAGACAAAAAAGATTAAACAAATCCTTTCCTTATTATTTGGAAAACGTTAGCTGGATGATGAGGAACTAAATTTGACAAACTTAGCTATTGGGTAATTACATCAAAGTGTCGAGGAGGCGCCCCGAGACTGACACAGTGATCAATAGGCCCAGAATAGACGACAATGCTAACTTTAACCTTTACAGAGCAGCGACTCGCTATTAGGAAGGTGTGTTCGCTGCTTGGCCATCCTGATATCTCATCTGGTACGCAGCATGGATGAGATTATCGGTGACACACACACGCACACACACACACACACACACACACACACACACACACACACACACACACGCACACACACACACGCACACACACACACACACACACACCTGGAAGCATCTGTAGATGCCGGGAACAAGTTGAACCAGACGCTACCGGTGCGATGATGCCTGAATGAAGGGCTCGGTAATAGACACCTCTAAATATCCACCATTGCCTTTGAACACAATGGCTGAGTGACACTTCTCTTTCTTCTCTCTTCATAAAGGTGAAATGAAAGCCGTGGTTGGAAATACATTCTCGAAATTCATATATATATATATATATATATATATATATATATATATATATATATATATATATATATATATATATATATATATATATATATATATATACGTACCTACACGCAAAGTAGATGAACTGATCTCCCGTAATATAATTCATCCCCGCCCTCCTTTAATTTTTGTAAATTTCATAGTAAATTAAACGCATATATGACACAGACGCTGTGTTGGCATCAGGTTTGAGTACTTAAGGAACATTTTCGATACTGAGACTATTTCCGCTCTGAGACCCTAAACTGAATCTGATCCATTTTGACACAATCTTCCTCAGTTCCAACTCGAGGCAGTGACACTCGCTAAGGCGCTGCAAAAACGTAATAAGAAGAAATAAGGTGTTTTAGATATAAGGTGATGAGGTAAATTATAAAGGAAAAAAAGGATTAATTGAGAGCGATTTATTTGAAGGTGCCAAAGCATTATGATATCAAGGTAAGTGTGCTACAATCATACACATATAAAAAAAATGGAGAAAAATATCGTTCGTACGAGTAACAATCACTTTAACTTATGTAAGGGTAAATTTAATAGTTCATAATAATGGCAGGGTAGTATAAATAAAGTTTTAATGACGATAAAACAATAGTCGCAGGCATGCACAAGTTGATGTTTATTCCCTCGTATCTTTTTTTCCTTATTTTCCAATTAGCCAGCGATGAAAAGGTAATATTTTCATAAGATATCTGGCTACGTAAACACATTTTGTTTCTAGCTGAACCCGCACCAGTACAC
>CM035207.1:9924477-9941988 GCA_020233015.1 Callinectes sapidus | reverse complement strand
AGAGAGAGAGAGAGAGAGAGAGAGAGAGAGAGAGAGAGAGAGAGAGAGAGAGAGAGAGAGAGAGAGAGAGAGAGAGAGTAGGGGCGCAGAAGACACTCGTTCGACCTTACGCATGCGTGATATGTGTGTGTGTGTGTGTGTGTGTGTGTGTGTGTGTGTGTGTGTGTGTGTGTGTGTGTGTGTGTGTGTGTGTGTGTGTGTGACGACGACAACAACGATGATTATGATGATGATGATGATGATGATGATGATGATGATGATGACGGCGGTGTGTGTGTGTGTGTGTGTGTGTGTGTGTGTGTGTGTGTGTGTGTGTGGTGCATGTGCGTGTGGGGATGAGTATGTATTTGTGCACAAACTCTTGATCACTGGAACTTGCACTCAACTTCTCGCATATTTTGATTTCCAGGAAACTCGCGATGTACTGACAAGAAGCAACACACGGACCAACCAGCATGGCAGTCGGGGACAATTCAAAGACTGACACCTCATGGTATGTCTTTCACAAGCACAACCTCTACACATGTGACTCTCTATGTTCACAATTACTTTCTAAATGAACCAAAATATAAATTCTCAAATGATAACACTATTAGTTAAAGTCTCTCTCTCTCTCTCTCTCTCTCTCTCTCTCTCTCTCTCTCTCTCTCTCTCTCTCTCTCTCTCTCTCTCTCTCTCTCTCTCTCTCTCAACCACGTGATCTATATGATCAGAATTCAGACACTTTTTTCGAAAGTTTTCTCTTTTCTTTTTTTTTCTATATATTTTCGAGGGTCACGGGTTCACTTGTTGCAATCCTTGAGTACTTGCACACGTTTGATACACTAAAGATGCAAGAGAAATACGAAATCGGAATCATGCGAGACAGAAAGAACTATTTTTAACAAACACAATCACAAGAGGACACAAGAGAGTATTTGCAGCGTTGTCTCATGTCTTATGGACCGAACATCGGTCGACTACTCGTCACTCATTCCTCATGGATGAGGCAAACTCACTCGAGCCTTACCTGAGGAGTCGAAGAAATACAAGGTAGACAGCTTGCAAGAAGGATGGGTAAGTCAGTTGGGCTTCCTTCACGCCCTGTGCGGGGAAGCGACGCGTCCTCTCAGAGTGTCACCAACAACGTGGTAAGTGCTCTGCAGGTGTGGGGGTCGTGGCCTTACAGGTGAGACCTTCAGCCAGGTCCATAGGCTGCCAAGATCTGAGAGGAGCGCGGTGCCGGGAGTCAGCTGTTTCACACGAGGGGCGGGCTGGCGCCTCGCAGGGTTGCCAACGTGTGCAAAATAGCCAACCTACCTGCACAGGCAATTTTTCGACTCTGCTTTTGCTGATGCAGCCTGAAACTTTGCATGGCTAGCCAATGAACGTCAAGCGATCTAAAAATCTGCGTACTTTTATAGTATGAATAATTTCACCCCTAATTACACGTTACACTCTTAGGATGGTGACGCAGGCTTACCACCACCACCTGGAGGGACCGGAGACGTTCTCCTCGGCCAATACACGGAAAGCTGCCTTTCTTAACTTGAGGCAACATTAGCATAAAAGAGTCGAGTTAATCGCTAAGTATCAATAGTAATTCGGTTAGTATTTGTTAAGGCTCTGGAAGGTGGACATCGCGTCGAGGTGACGTGACAAACTTAGATTTTGTGTGTACTCTTTCAAACTGCATATATTTTCTTTTCGTGGGTGTTAATGGTTTTAGATGTAAACGCTTTTTCGCCTTCCCAGCGAGTACCAATATTTTGACTGTAATGTAGTGAACTCTTCAAACAAGACACGAAAAGTGAAAAACTTTATATATATATATATATATATATATATATATATATATATATATATATATATATAATATAATATATATAGTATATAATAATAGTAATACACAAACACACCACACACACACACACACACACACACACACACACACACACACACACACACACGTTTGGTCATTAAGTGCCAGGTTGGGTAAGTATCCATGGCAGTGCATGATAATTGTATGACTGTTTACTCTACTAAAAATACTTTTATCACTTCGTTCAGGTGTATATCAATATCAGTTAACACTTTGAAAAATACAAGTAATTTATTTCTTAACGCAGATTTTTCACGGCAACTTCTACCTTCCTACTCTTTTTTCGCACAGCCTCCAACACCCATACTGATTAGCTTGTCACTCACTCCCCGCCGAAAGATATGCCTGCCCCCAAAATCGTGCCCTTCCCGGCAACCACTCCTTCCTCAAGACCTTCTCCTCCCTCACCAACACAATCCACACGCCCTTGACCCTCCGTTGGCATCCCAAGGCAGGGACGCACGTGGTCCAGAAATCACGCTAACTTTCTTAGAGCATAATGAGGCGAGCGAAGTCAGAAACCATCGCGCACATAGACGACGGCTGCAGCTCCTCCTTATCGGGAATCGTGCGCCGAGACACAAGACTTGTGGGAGTGGCATCTGCTATAAACAGTAGCCAAATTTTTCTCCCCATCATCACAGTCGCACTGGTTGAGTTGATATCTAGAAACAAAAATGATCATCGCAATCCGGTTACAAATTTTTTGGCAGAAGTGTTTAGTCTAAAGTACTGACTAGTTACAAATCATTTATATCTGCATACATATGCTCGCGAGCGTACACATGCACCTGCACACACACACACACACACACACACACACACACACACACACCACACACACACAACAAACAAACAATTTTACAGGCTCCATGAAATAATCAAAGAAAACAGTTAAGTGGACTATTAGGTGAATAAAAAAAAAATCACAGGATAAAGCGTGACAACTCGAGTTTGAGTCTTTCCTCAGAGTTCCTTCGGTAATTCTTCTTTATCGAACAAAAAAATATCGAGGACATTGATTTGAATCTTAAGCCGCTAAGCGGTGAGACGAAGCTTGTGGCACAGCAAGGCCGTGACGACCAAGTCCGGCACGCACGCTGACGCTTACCTATATCCCTTTTTCATGTAGCATGCATGCATCATATACATACATACATACATACATACATACATACATACATATAAGCGAAAATACCGAAGAAAGTTTGCATTGGTTTCAAGCAACTCGATAATAGAAACATTTTTTTTTCCCTGAAACAGAAAATCAGTGAGAAAAATCTAATTACTGTTAAGTAAATTTTCAAATAATTTGATGAAAAGAGGAAACTTACCGAAATTATACTATAAAAACAAATTATAGTAACTAAGCCCATAAATACGTACTATATACTTCATGAAACATTTTCAAAATTTAAGTAGGTAGTGCACAGTGTACATCACAACAGATAGACCACATGGTCTACGATAAAGATCCTGACTATCCATGGAAAGAAATACACATGTACCGTTCCAGAAAAAAAGAAAAAAACAATAGCAATAAGAAAAAGCAACCAGAAGCTTCACATATGTATTGTTTTCGCTCGATAATAAATTTTTATATTATCTGCAAGGACAGCATTCATCGAAATATCTCCAGTGATAGCATGGATGAAATGATGATACAGGATTTTCGTTAAGTTTAATGTATGTGAAAGCGTTTGAATTCTGAACAAAAATATAAATGGATGCCAAACATGTTGTCTTAAAAAGATTCGTCTAGAGTAAAGTGGAAATAGAGAGATGAAAAAGAATATATATATATATATATATATATATATATATATAGATATATATATATATATATATATATATATATATATATATATATATATATATATATATATATCACATTGCTTATAAAAGTCTCTTATCACATTCTATAAATAATGAGTATGAAAGGTAGTGTTTTTTCATGAACAAAATGCTTTCTTTAAACATCACCACTATTTTCATGGTCCATATAGTATAAGCATGATTAGCATTATCATTATATTTTCTTTCACTGCACAAATATTCACAGTATACCCCAGTATAGCCTTGGTGTATTATGTGTATGCTTGGTTATCACACACACACACACACACAGTAAAGGCCTCTTCTGTCCACCATGACTGATAGCTTTTCATTGGTTCACTTTCCTATTTGAACGTACCAGGGCAGCATATGTTACTTTAGAAATTGCATCTTTTGACATCTGGTCCAACATGGGTACCAGGTAGGCGTATTAAGAGGAGAGTGTTCCTCCCACACTTGACCCGAAACAAGTGTGGGGTGGCATAATTCAGTATCGCAACCTTTACTTCACAGAAAAAAAAGGAAAAAAAACAGAGTGAGTCGCCCTGACTTCCAGGTTGCTGTTGTGTGAAAGATCCAGCAGGTGTCGTGTCGGGGGTCGTGGCACAACTCTCATCCGTCATGCATGGGCTGATCCTCAAAATATCGTAACGCCTTCACCTGAAGACAGAGGAGGAACAGAGGCCTCAACCTGTCTCCTCTGGTGGTTGCTTTCAATTACAACAGGAAGCTACCGAGAGAGTCAGTCACACACACACGGCGTATCTATAGAATTTCACCTTTTTAGATCGAACTTCAAGACGATCATACGAAAAAGTGGTAAAAACAGTTTAGTTGATCATTATGAAGGAAAAAAAGTAAGCCCATTCGCATAAGCATTCAACAGGGAAGACACGTATGAGCTTATCTTGATTTTTTCACAAAGGTGATGAGTAGATTTATAATTTTAAGTAATTGATTTGGTTGTCAATTTCTTGCAGTGATTTGTAGAATTAGGAATATGAAAAATGCACTCGAAATTCTACGCTAATACGCTAAATATGCAGAAAAGATGATAGTTATGTATGGTTTTGCATGAAAAAAGTGTGTGTGTGTGTGTGTGTGTGTGTGTGTGTGTGTGTGTGTGTGTGTGTGTGTGTGTGTGTTTATGTGCACGCGCGTTTAATTACATACTAATAATATAGAAGGCCGAACATTGGAATTATGATAGAAAAACAATGGACACAAAAATACAAGGTAACAACACACTCTCCTTTCCCCACCACCCCGCCACAAAGGTCACCGCCAACACGCCGCGTCCCGCACGTCAACCATACATGTGTGTGTGTATGTGTGTATGTGTGTTTTTTTTCTCGCTCCACTGATTAAATATTTTCAGTAATAAACTTGCCTCGTGGTAACGGCAACAACATTCAACATTACAGATATATTAATTTGGTCAATCGTGTATCAGCCGAATGTAGAAAAAAAAGCCCAAATGATTTGAATTCATATAATTTACACAAATTTCCTAATTTTTATACACAGCGGTAACTGTTGGGTGATAAGGTGTGTGTGTGTGTGTGTGTGTGTGTGTGTGTGTGTGTGTGTGTGTGTGTGTGTGTGTGTGTGTGTGTGTGTTTTGCAAGAAAAATGAATAATCATTTAATGTGGTCACCTTTCCGTCAAATCGGTTTACAGTTACAAATATGCACGCATGCGGAAACCATTTAATCATATTTGTTTGTTCATTTGTGCATGTGTGTGTGTGTGTGTGTGTGTGTGTGTGTGTGTGTGTGTGTGTGTGTGTGTGTGTGTGTATGTGAGTGTGTGTGTGTGTTTAAATATCAAAATAATTAACGATCATCTTTTCTCAATATAATATAAAAAGGCACAGGCATATATTGTTGACATATATTTTTCACTAACGTATTTCCATATAAAACTACATATCTGTTTATCCTTTTCTTATATTGCTAAAAAAATGAATAAATAAAACAGGTCTGTATCTTACCTACAGTATGTATAGAGGTGATTCTGCTACGAATTTATCCCTATGTTGTATTTATAATCTATCACTATTACTACATTTTTTTTTCAACAAAACTACGATTTATGACTACATTGTATTCATAATCTGTTATTATTTTCATGACTTTCCAACATAAAAGCTTATCTTCATGTTTCAAAAGATACGCTGGTCTTTATATGTCTTAACCAAAAGATTCAAAATATATAAACTTCATACGGTTTACACACGTTGATATTTCGGAGCTAGCCTTATCAGTGCCACCATCGTCACCGCCGCCGCCGCTATCCCGAGGTCTGCCTCATTATTGTCCTGCCACAGCACATGACATGAGGAAATACGTCCTATCACAAGTCGAGGTAAAGGGAAATGTGTTAAGACTATTGTAATGACACCATAAAACAACAAAGATCTAACATGCTACTGTATTGCCTACCGGCCATTTCTTTTCGTTTCCTTATTACCTGTGTGCTTCTCTGCTATGCAGCACAACCACACTGAACCTAAAATTTTGTCAGCGTTGCGACGCAGATACCAATAGGACACTACAACACAGCGTTTTAATAATTAAACTTTTATTTCGGGAATAAAATAGCACTTTTATCCCACTATGCTTGTAATCCACAACGAAATCTTCGCTTTGCCTTCTTGCAAAAATATTATGAAGTCAGAAACCATTCACCGAGGAACGATTAAGATCATCTTCTGAGAACAGAAAATCCTTCGAGTAAATGTCAAAAGAAAAGCTTCTGTTCTCTAAAAAGAGAGAAAAAAAGTTTCTGCGACAAGGTCATCAAAAGTGTTAAGCTACTTGCAATACTAGAGAGTATTGGTAATACTGTTTTCATTTCTTGGCATCGATAGGGAAGAAAAAAAATAAAAAAGAAAAGAAATCACAGCGTGTATCTCTAAATGATAAGTCTTACTGCTATGATGGAAGGAGACAGAATGAGGAAGAAAGACGTAACGTTCTTACCAATATTGATGTACGTGTGAATAAAAAAAAAATCACGTAACGATAAAGCAATACCTCGATCACAAAACTGTAAGTGATTTGGATTCTTGCAATACCATAGCTCTCTCTCTCTCTCTCTCTCTCTCTCTCTCTCTCTCTCTCTCTCCCTGGAATTATATGTATTCATGTTACTACTTTTTGTCTTTTTTTTGGTCAACAATAGGAACAGTGGTAGGACAAACACACCACACGCCGGGCACAGGTCACGTCGGTGCGATTGCTGATGTAAAAATCAGCCCAACACGGTCATGGCATACAGAAGCAGGTATTTTTACTCCCTTAGAGAATTTTCACCTGCCAGACCGATTATGTATATTTTTTCTCTTCTCATTCTTTCTTTTGTTGCTGTGTGTGTGTGTGTGTGTGTGTGTGTGTGTGTGTGTGTGTGTGTGTGTGTGTGTGTGTGTGTGTGTGTGTGCATGTGTGTGTGTCTGCCTTCGTGATACGACAAATTTCGTTAGATTAGCAAAACATGAATATCTAAAAAAAAATATCTGTCATTGTTAATAGACGAAGAAAATTCTGATTATTCTTTTAAAACTGGACACGTAATTCCATTTCTTCGGACCACTAAGCAAATTTCAAGGTCTTTTTTTGTGTTTATCAAGGTTGGGTTGGCCAGTCATGTTCTTCATTATCATAAAAGAAAATAAATAATTCTGGCTTCACTTCTCCACTTGTAATATTAACGTAACTAAATCTACAATAACAAAAAATAAAAAAAAGGGAGAAAAATATAAAGGAGAAAAGTGGGAAAGAGAAAATAATGAGAATGAAGAGGAAAAGAGGGAAAAATAGAAAAAAAAACACAAGTGATATAAAATTCAATGCAAAAAACAGGATAAATAAATTAAATAGAGAGGAGAGAGAAAAAAAGAGGCCTAGGCTGCAGTGCCACATCTTGTATAGCATTAGGCACCACACAGGCACCCAAACACACACCCACCCACACCCACACACCCACACACACACACAAGTAGGAAAAAGAGGAAGGAAAGAATAAACACTGTGACTGAGGAGCGGACGGAGCCTGTGAGGACAAGACAACACACGCAATCACCACCTAATTTAGACTTCTTCAAAATTCCTCCCGAAGATTGACCGTCGGGGGGAGTGCTCAACTATCTTTTCCTCCCCCCTCCTCTTTCTCCTTGTCCACCTCTTTCACCTTCTTTTCTGCCTCCTCCTCCTCCTCCTCCTCCTCCTCCTCTTCACTCCAAGACCGGAGAAGAGGCGAACAGCTCAGAAAGTAAGATAAAAGAAGAAGAAAAAAAAGAATACTGACAAGAAGTGTGTGTGTGTGTGTGTGTGTGTGTGTGTGTGTGTGTGTGTGTGTGTGTGTGTGTGTGTGTGTGTGTGTGTGTGAGGGCTGAGGAAGGCGCTCATAATGATACAATGAGTTAGGTTGTCGCCAGCGGCCCGCTATCTGAAAATGGAGAGGAAATGAGAAAGGTCCGGCGAGGAAGAGACCGAAGCAAGGAAAAAAAAAAGAAGGATGGAAGAAAAAAATGCGGGACATACAGAGGAAAAGAATACGCGAAGCGGGGGAAGAGAGACGGGGGAGCGAGAGAGGGAGAGAAAGACACAGGTAATGTTTTTTGCGAGTCTGAGTCTGATTGGAGGGAGACAGACAGAAGGGAGGGAGGGAGGGAGGGAGGGAGGGGACGAGGGAGAAAATATGATGGCAGAAAGAACTTAAAACCAAAAGAAAGAAAACAACGAAGGACGGCGAGGATTCTTGTGATGACGGGACGGAACGGCCAGACAGTGACTGACCTCTTCACGAAACGGAATGCAATGATCGATGAGTTAAAAAAAAAAAAAAAAGATGAAAGAAAAACTAGGGAAAAATACACCTTTACTAGACTATAACTCAATGACAACTTTTCCAGTGCGTTAAGGGAGATGTAGAAAACACTGAACTGTATCTAGACACAGAAGACATTGACCTTTTCATGAGTCTTCGTATGTTGACATGAGAAAAAAAAAAAATTGCAAGATATTGGTAGAAATAAAATGCACTGTACCGAGATCATAACATATACTAAGCTCTGTGGTGTGTTAAAAGGCAGAAATGTAGACTTTTATTTATTCTTTATGTATTTTGATCGATTTGAAAAAAGTGTATGATTTTTTCACAATTATTGCTGAGATCACGGTTATACTACTTACATGAAAATTCACAAATAAGTCATACAATTCTTTAAAAAATAGGTTTTACAAATGTCATCAAGAAAGAAAAGGAAGGAGATATATTAGTTCATGAACTTATACGACGATGGCATCTTCAAATAATTTACGTTTTAAGAAATTGATAATGATTCTGGGAGAAAAAAAAGTAAGTAAAAAGAGAGAGAGAGAGAGAGAGAGAGAGAGAGAGAGAGAGAGAGAGAGAGAGAGAGAGAGAGAGAGAGAGAGAGAGAGAGAGAGAGAGAGAATTTCACTTTTTGTATAGCAAAAGAAGACGTTATCAAGATTACTTTCACGCCTATACAACACTAAAAAAAAAAAAAAAAAAAAAAAAAAAAAAAAAAAAAAAAAAAACATTACTCTTTGAAGTCACCTCCCCAGCTTCTCTCATCGCAAATGTCGACACTAGTTATGGGGCCATTGATGACTGAGTGGGCAGCTTTCATGAGACTAATTATTCATCGTTAAGGGTTATCATTACCTTCGAATGCTATTAATGCACAGTAGCCATCACTATATCCAATTAAAAGAAAGAATAAGAATGTCGACTATATTTTTGTGTTAACAGATCTGGGTTGGTCGTTGGTTTAGTGTACCAACTTAGATTTTCTTGTTCCTCGATCCAGTTATCAAGAGAACAAGAACACCTCCCGTATTAGTGTTGTGGTATCAAGCCAACGTGGGTTTGTGATTTTTTTTGTTTCTTTCACTCGGTGTAGTTGTAAATATGTAGGATAAAAATTCGCTAACCATGTTTAATGGATATAAATACATGCATCTGCCATTCATTTCGTAAGGCTAAGGTTGATACTATCCTCAATGTATTAGTGAGGCGCGGTAATGTGCCGTCTGTGCAATTGAGGCAGAACACATGGAAGCCAAACAACAACACCGACACGTAGCGTCAGTAATGTGTGGCGCCGTTCCGGGCCAAGACAACGAAGGTCTATTCGCCACAGTTTGCTGGTTATCCAACGCATTTCTCATTGCTGTCACGAGTAGGACTCTTGGAGGACGCGTATTGGCACTATGATATGCATCAGTGTATGGATATCTTATATCTGCGAATTGATTAACATCGTAGAAGAAAATATTGCAAAATATAGTCATAGAAAATCTTTATGAAAAGCTTTTTTCTATATAGAAAAAGAGGAAACTATTGTTCAATAAAATATCAAATTTCTTAGATTTTCCAATATTGACACATAAATAGTATTCAATTCAACAGCTTTTAACAATCCAAAGGTACTGAAAAGGAACCAGTTTTTCCCTGGGGCAATGGAGTAATGAAAAAAAAAAAAATATATATATATATATATATATATATATTCTGGATATCACAAAATAGTTGTATGGTATGTAACCTTTACGTAAGGATGTGCTGTACGATAAGATGTTTCACGACAAAATTGCCGTGTAAGAAATTGATATAAAATTCAAATTAAAGTGTTACCAAGATTTGTAAAATATCATTATGATCTAGTCAGACGCAATTTGATAAATTATCACTTGGATCTTTGAAACGTGCCATTTTGTTTTCTTATAAAGCCAACGCCTACATTAAAACAATTCAGGACCTCATAGAATTCTCTAAGTTTGAAATAGAGCTTATACTTTTATTAATCTATCATCAATCTTAAAAGTGAAGAAATACATCAAATATTTATGCAAAAATTAATGATTAATCATTCAGAGTTTAATGATACATGAATTTCTCAATAGTTCGTGGAATTGTAAATGAAGATACAGATGGTTGAGAACCAATCACAGCTGTTTCATACAGTCAGTTTCTCTGTAAGCATCAGCTGAAACAGACAAACAGGTATATATTCTTATGCGTTGTACAGTTTAGTCAATATTTACTCCTTAAAAAAAAAGAACAGCACTCTTAATGTGACAAGCTAAATTGAGTAACAAACTGAAAAAAGTGTAACAGAAACGGTTCTGAATGAAGATTAAAGAAATTACGTCTACCGTGACTTACTTTGTAAGGAGCGGAAGTAGAGGTAGACTTGGTCGTCCAAGTGACTGATATATATATGAAGCAATGTATATTTATAAGTAATTCTGATGTTATCATGAGGTCATTGACTCTTAATTCATATTACATAGAACCCACTATTATTAATCAGTTTTCGAGGCCATTACTTTGCTGACATTTTAAATGCACCTTATCTCAAATTTCAGTTTCATTATCTATTTCTCAGAACCTTTTGATTTTTTGTGAATATTTTAAATTTACTTGAAGTTTACTGAAGTATCCTTCTATGATGGTTTGAAGAACATGATCTGGACTTGTTACTGCTTAATTTCAACGACTTAAGGCGAACTATTCTAGTCAGATAAACATTTCACTTCAAGTTTAAAGCACTGTTTTGTGCATTTCATGGATACATTCCTGAGTACTGATGTCCTGCAACACTGACATCAACAATGGACTTCCTTCTTCAGGAGACATTTATTTCATGGTCATAGAAGGGGACTAGAAAATATATTTGTATTTTCAACCACCCTTTAATATATATATATATATATATATATATATATATATATATATATATCTATTTATATTATATATATATATATATATATATATATATCCCATAGGTAGCTGATGTTCAAGACAGGACAATAGTAGTCATATAATGATCATAAGGTTTTTTTCTTTCTTCTTGTATCTCAACTACTACGCTCCAGAATATGGCACAAACTTTCTGGCATATATTGTCATTATTATTCCTTTTTTTTCAGCTTGATGATGATAATAATAATTATAATAATAATGATAATAATATTAATAACAATAATAATAATGTATTTTATTATTATCATTATCATCATTATTATTAATATTATTATAATAATGATAACAGTAATAATATATTAACACCACAGTGACGTAACAAGAACAAAATCACGTGTCCAGAGAGACAAAGGAGGACCGTGAAGGCGTCCTAGCAATTACTGTCCACCTGGTCATCACTTTCCTATTCACCTGATTCCCACCCACCTGGCCATTACATTACCGTTCACCCGCCCCCCTCCCACCTCACTGTCACATAACTACCAATTTGACCATCGTATTGTGACTCACCTGCCTCCGTCTACCTTACATCAATGTAGGTAAACGTGACCAAAACGTACATGAACTTTCAAATCAGAATTGTTTGCATAATACACAATAGCTCAAAAAATGAATAAATGTTAGAATGTACTCGCATTTTAGCTGGAGTGTCATGTATATTTTATTCTTACAATTTGGCAAATGAAGATTTTTATTTCGTGTGGAAAAGCTGTGCCACACAACACGGCAAACACGTTCTTTTTCTGTAGCTTTTCCATGTAAGGTTTATTCAGTCTGTCTATTATTTCAGTCTCTGTACTGGAAAACTTTGAGAGGATTGTCTTCAATCACTCATCCAAAATTGAGTTTCAACAGGTCTTTTTCCTTTAACAGGGTGGTATTTTTATTGTCCTGCACTGGGCCAGTCTCCCTTCGTAAACCAAAAAATATCGAGGTTCTGGAACACTTGACTTGGCATGTTTGGGGGCTTGAGGCAGGAGTGTTTGCACTGCCCAGAAAGGAGGAAAAGGTTTCCAGCACCCTACTGACGGACGGACGCTCGTGGTTGCAGGCTGAAGAGTGTACGTACACGTCCCGAGCTGACCTCGGTAAACACGGACGAGAGGGAAAACTTGTGGCAACGTATGTGATTATATACTCACCTCAAGCGTTAGACCAAAAGGAGTACACACACACACACACACACACACACACACACACACACACACATACACACACACACACACACACACATTGAAGGAGTGATGTAAGGGTGGGTGACTTTCTTTGATAAGACAAATAGTTGGAAAAAAGGCAAATGTGGAAAAGAAGACAAATTAGCAACACATCTGGAGCTGGTCAAAGGCAGGTGAGGGAGGCAGGCAAGGTGAGGTGAGGAGAGAGCCAGGGGAGAAGGAAAGGCTACAAGGGATGGGGAAGATCCTCATGTTGGACATCAAGACACTAAAAAAAAAAAAAAAAACAAGGAAGCTTCAAAACGGATTCTCAAGCAATGAGCGCTAATGAATCTGCTGCGATATTCAGAACAGAAACACAGAACAAAAACATCTTATTAATTGGGGAGACACGTGCACCAGCGCATGTCCAATCGGAGATATAATTTGAAGTCCGAAACTCCCAGCAAACGGAGATGGCTCCTGCACGCTTATAAAGGTAAACCTACGTACAGACAGCTAAGCAAAGCAAGTTGTTTCACTAACTCCCTGCTCACACATGCTGAAGCTGAAGAAGAGAGGCTGAGTCATGTATTTAGACCTAACATATTACTATAATCATCGGCTTAAATAGTTCTCTCATTTAAAGGACACACCGCACTCGTTGATATTCAAGACAGGCGTCCTATACTTTCACTACATCGAAATATAGTTATTTTTCTTTTCATTCAATTACTCATATTTTTCTACTTGAATATTTTTTGTGATGCACCGTGCAACTATGACTGCTGTTGTGCTGTTTGAATGTTGATGTAGCCGATCGTGTATCTGTTGTGATGTAGTGTGTGTGTGTGTGTGTGTGTGTGTGTGTGTGTGTGTGTGTGTGTGTGTGTGTGTGTGTGTGTGTGTGTGTGTGTGTGTGTGTTATTTTCAAAAGTAATTTTCTCATTTAGTTTCAACTCAGTTTACAGACTCGATGATCATCCTGCACCCTGGCTGTGTTCCACCATCGTCACACCAGTCCTTGTTCCCGCTAGGGTGGCTGTTATCTTCCAAGTCATATGCTCTTCTCTTCGACCCGCGAGCAGCATAATCCGGAGCCGCGGCCCTCCGACACGCTCCGCTGCTTCCAAGCTGGGCCGATGTATTCGATGTTTGAAGCGGCCTCTGTTTCGTTAACACTTTGTAAGGTGACTGCCATTCCTCAAGGACCTCCTTCGAATTGCTGCACAGGTCTTGATATTCACAAAGGTAGTAGTGTCATTGGTCCTTTGTCACGGAACATGTACGTAGCAAATGAATGATGCTATGACACGTGAATGAAAAATAAATGAGACTGTTTTCAATTTAATGCCTTTTAATGCTATTATGAATAGATATTTTCTTTTCTTTCTCATTATGTCTCTTTTTCCTCATGATATATGATGTACATACACTTCGTACAGAGACACCATGAAAGCAGGTGAAAGCATCGCTGAGGCTACTTATAAAAAATTTTTCACCATGAAGCTTTTGTCTTTTGGACAAGGTAAAATCATGCCATGATCAATACATGTGGTATAGCTTGATGGGGAATGATACATAGTGGAACAGTTGCTGTATGAGAGGGATACGTTTAAAAGACATCAGGACCACGATGGGGAAAACCTCAGCACACTCAGCCAGCACCAGGCCAGGACACCAGGCACATCTCGGTATATTCCATGTTAATGCGGCCACAAGAACTCCACTCCCCAACATTCCCAAAACAGACTACTTTATTGCAAAAATGGTGTTGGGATCATGATATACCTTGAGAGAGAGAGAGAGAGAGAGAGAGAGAGAGAGAGAGAGAGAGAGAGAGAGAGAGAGAGAGAGAGAGAGAGAGAGAGAGAGAGAGAGAGACGCGTGGAAATTGTGTAAATAATAATGTAATGAAGTTTTTTCCTAAAACTATTAATGACATCCTTGCGTTACGTGATGTTAGACTGAAAACAGAGTGCATTAGTAGGAGCGGCTACAATAATAACAACAAGGGTCATAGGCGCAGTGCGAGTGGAGTGAAGTTTGAACTTATTCTGAGCAATCCGTGGGAGGGAAGCCTGTAATTAAAATCGTGAATATTCTCTCTCTCTCTCTCTCTCTCTCTCTCTCTCTCTCTCTCTCTCTCTCTCTCTCTCTCTCTCTCTCTCTCAACACAAACAATACCATTAACAATAATATATCAGCTGCCGTATAGCAAGGTAAATGTCAATAATTACTTTCAGTGAGTAAGTATGTATAGTTTTATCCACATCAAGGTAACCATAGACGTCCTTCCCTAAGTATATCTTTTCTCTTTCTTTCATCATCAGAAAACTAATGATAAAAGGAATACATAAATAAGAATTAAAGTCAAAATAGAGAATAAATACTTTGATGTGTGCTAATTTTGAGAATAATCACTTTTCAATAACTATGGTTTAAAAAATTGAATGATTGGAGGAGGAGGAGGAGGAGGAGGAGGAGGAGGAGGAGGAGGAGGAGGAGGAGGAGGAGGAGGAGGACTACGTCATGTCAACAGAAACCTTGTGAAGGCCTCTCTCTTTGCCTGGTATATGCATTGCAGGGAAAAAGGATGGGGCGTCGGAGGCGTGCAGCGGCGGCACAAAAGGCAAACACAGGACCATTATCGGCCCTCCAAAGTGACCTTCTGCATAGACAAACTCACTAAAACGCAATTAATTATCCACCTATTGAGAGAAGAGGAGGAGGGAAGGGAGGTAAAATCAAGGGAGAGAGAGAGAGAGAGAGAGAGAGAGAGAGAGAGAGAGAGAGAGAGAGAGAGAGAGAGAGAGAGAGAGAGAGAGAGAGAGAGAGAGATAGAGGAGGAGAGAGAGATTGGAAGGAAGGGACAGAAATGGAATCAAGCAGAGGAGGGAAATGGAGGAGGAAGGATAACCGTGAGTCAGGTGAGGGAATGAGACAGCCGGGCGAGGAAGATGTTGCGTTGCGGCAGTAGGAGGCCAAGGTGGCACCCGGGGTCACCTTGGCACTGACTGATGCGCAGTAGTGATGACAGCAATGGAGAGAACAGTGGAATAGTAGAAAATAAGGGAATTTGCAAGAAACCTAAGCATGATAGGCTCTGTATGAAATATACTTACCTATTTGCAGTGTCTTTGGGTTTGTCTGGCTGGCTGGTGGTGAATTGTGGGTACACGGACAGGGTAAAATAATCCTGGTAAGTAGGGTGTGGTTATGAGATGCCTAGGTGGTTGGTCTACTTTTCATTGCTCATCACTCATGTATTGCAGTCTGTAATCACATTCTTGCCACCAAATCCAGAAAAAGAAGGTAATAGTAATGGAAGTCCTCAACAGAAAGCAGCGACACATTCACTCCATGCATAACAACAGCAGCTGAGAAGTACTATGACGTGATAGCTTGTTCCTCGTTGTTACACACTCAAAAAAGCAATGAACTTTCTGTTAATGAGGCAACATAGCCAATTGTCTTCATTGATTTCCGAATAAGACATAGTAAGGGCAAATCTCAAAATATTACCTTCATATCAATTAAAAACTATGTTGAATACACTCCATACAAACACGGAGAAGAGCTATACTCTCTCTCTCTCTCTCTCTCTCTCTCTCTCTCTCTCTCTCTCTCTCTCTCTCTCTCTCTCTCTCTCTCTCTCTCTCTCAAAATTTTTCCACGATAAACTCGTTTTATTTTCTTACCGACACTTGTATGACATTTCCTGTCAGGTATTGATGATGATGGTGCCTCACAGACAGTATCAAAGGGATCAATAAGGGCTCTCTGTCACCAAGAAAGTGACACCTTCACCACCACATGCACGGCACCTCACCGTTATTTTGAAGTCGCGTAACTCTTATGTCTGGTAAATTTATCTTTTTCATAGCAAAGGTTGTTACGTTCCTTCTATTTTACTAAGAGAATGATTCATTATGACCTCAAAAAATCATGAAAAAGGAAAAAAATCAAACAAAAGTGAAAACAAGTTGGATGGATAAGAGCTCGGTTCCAGTAAAGTGTGGTGTGTGTCTATTTTCATTGCTGCCTTTCCTGGAACGCTGCCATGTCCTCCCTTGTCACACACATCGCGGCCTGACGCGCAGAATGAACGTCAGGTGATAAAGTCGCTGTTTGAAGGTAACCTAGTTATTATTTCTCGGTTTTATAACATAGTCTCCAAACGAAAAACATTGTCGACTTCAGCTATAAAATTTTTAACTACGGTTTCTTTGAAATAATAATAAGTCGAAGCTAAGACTGGGTTCACTGTTCACGTTATTTTTCTTTTTTATGTGTAGTTCATCCTCGTTTACACCTGACGACTGGCTCGTGGTGGACACTCACCTCTGTCGACGAAGAGGGACTGACTGTGGGCCGTGTATGATTTTATTTATTCATTTTCTTTACCTCTTTATGCTTTTATGTATTAGCGCATATCTTATTTTGGGGGGCACTGGTAAGAAAAAATTACATCTAACTGTCGATACAATATTAATACGAACTCTTGAAGAAAGCTTTATGATCACAAAACTGTACCACTGTCATTCCTCCTAATAATCCTAATTTCGCAGATGGGAGTGTTTTAAAATGAACTCTTGTTTTTGTGGGCGAATGGGGGAAATTGTTCATAGTAAAGATACCACGTGTCCTTAATCTCCTCTAGTCAAAAGTTAGAAAGCACAGTGACCGCATAACTCATTCATACACCATTGAAATCGTGGTAGATGTGCTTGGATGGAGATTGCTGTATGGATGTTTGCTCACACACACACACACACACACACACACACACACAGAGAGAGAGAGAGAGAGAGAGAGAGAGAGAGAGAGAGAGAGAGAGAGAGAGAGAGAGAGAAGCATGAG
>CM035207.1:9843901-9897633 GCA_020233015.1 Callinectes sapidus | reverse complement strand
AGAGAGAGAGAGAGAGAGGAGCTCAAAACACGACCTTCTTAACCACTGCAGTCCTCATCATCTAAGCAGGGCAGCCTGAATGAAATTGGGGAAAAAACTGCTAGAAAATAACTTCAAATAAAAATACTAATATTACCTCTATTTTTCTTGTGTATTCCATTTATTTGTCGTGCATTTATTTTAAGAGTTTATTAGGAGCGACCTCACAGAATTGACTGAGGCTCGTTATGCTGTGAGCCTGGAGGGAGAGGCGAGGAAGGGCGTGGCAGGGTAGACTTCATGGGACTCAAGCTCAGCAGATGAGGGCAATGACTTTCGTTATTAGACACATAAGATAAGGGATACAACTATAGGCAGGATTAATTAGGCGAAATAGGTGATAAGAACAGATAAACATAGTACGCTTCATTCCGTTTGCAAATCTCAACTAAGGGTTAGTTTAGGGTATCAGAAGGGAGTGTTGAGGTGAATATAGTGGTTTTGTTATAGGTTAGTTCCTGTGTAGACGTTGAGAAGGCAGGGAAGGGTGTCAGGAAGGGGTAGAAGTGCCCTTCTTCATCACTTCCTCCATGGTTGGGTTTAGAAGCCACGAGGTACAATTATTGTTTCCCTGGCAAGGAAGTGCCAGTGTGGCCTCATCGGCTCCTCTTATTGATCTTCCTGAGCCACCATTCTACTCCTCCTTCTCCTCCCAATCATCCTCCTCTTCCTCCTACTAAATTTTCTTTCCCCCTCCTATTGCACCTGCTCCTCTTCCTTCTCCTAAATCTCTTATTTTCTTTTTTACCTCTTTCCTTTTCCTCCTTCCCCTCCTCCTCCTCATTTCCATCGACGGTGTGCTCGCCCTTCTTTTTCCACATTGAGAGTTTTTAAGAGGTGTTCTTTCACACAATCATTGGTGTAATATTTAATAAATTTCCTTCTTTTCAGCATGAGGCCAGACAATATGATGAATTTTTCATACATTTGTAAAAGTAAAAGCACAGGATAAAAATATTCCTTCTGCTTTTACATCTCTAGCTCCCTCCCTTCTCACTTCAGCTCACCCCCTATTTTCTCTCTCTCTCTCTCTCTCTCTCTCTCTCTCTCTCTCTCTCTCTCTCTCTCTCTCTCTCTCTCTCTCTCTCTCTCTCTCTCTCTCTCTCTCTCTTACTGGAATGTGGTCAGGCTATACAAAGACCTGAATATCGAGTGCCAAATCTTCTGGAGTGCCAGCCACCATCACCTAAGGCAAGGCACTGTATAGGGGCACCAGCACCGCCATTTTGTTGAGATGGTGTAGGGCAAAATGGCTGCACTTCCAAGCGGAGTGTGGCACCTCTGGCCCTCTTCCCCTACTCGCCTGTCTTACTGAAGGGTCATCAAATACTTCTCCCCGCGGCACAACCTGAAGGGGAGGAAGCGCGTCCGCCATCACTGATATGATCATTTTTTTCTCTCGTGCAGGGTAGCTCCACTATTATAGAGAACACCTGCACACTGCTCACTATTATTTTGACTGCACACTGCTCACTATCATTTTGACTGCACACTGCTCACTATCACTTTGACTATTATTTTGAATGCACACTTCTTACTATCATTTTGACTTTTTTTCTCTCGAGCAGGATGGCTCCAATATTATAGAGAACACTTGTACACTGCTCACTATTAATTTGATTTTAGTGACAATGAACACTATCTGTTTTTTTTTTTCTTTTACAATGTGTTAAATCTGGTTTTTGCAGTACGTTAGTTGAAGTTCAGTCTACGGTTGTAATATTTGATATAGAGTTTGGATACGTATACACACAGCATGGATATGAAATGGATACACAACAGTTTTGAACATGTTCTCAGAATTAAGTTATATTTCAGTGTAACTTTGGTCTCCAGCAAGATCCGTGCATGATGGGTGTTCTGTCTTATTCAAATATCAAGTCTGTGATGGTTTGTTCTTTTGCTTCACCTCGGTTTTTTTAACCTCTCTGCGAATGAAGACCTTTTTGGAAATAATCTTATCTTCTGAGTTTAAAGTCAAGTTCGGATTTAATTGATTTCATACTCTGTACCTTGAAAAGGGCACTGTTATCTTTCTCTCTTTATCTACTTTGCACATAAAATAACAGCACCAGTGATATTTAGATAGTTTTACTACCTACTGTATTGCCTGTGGAATAACGCATTTTCTACAACAGATACAAAGAACCATAAGCAAGACAGATAAATACATCGACACTCATGAGGCTGATCACAACAAAATTTAGGGGGCGACAGGTCATCAATGTCTAATGTAACCCTACCCTGATGTGGAAGATAGTTAACCAGCCTTATTTATGTACACCAATGGAGACACAGAAGATGCTCTTTCAACCTCAGCAAACTACAAGTATAAGGTTTGGCCGCAGGTGAGAAAAAACTAACATGGTTGAGTATAGTATGAGAGAAGACAGGTGAATGGTTATCCAGCCAGTGTGTGGGGAGGACATGGGAGGACACAGGTGATGGTGACCTGCCAAACCTGATTATAGTGTGAGAGAACATAAGAGACGGTGTCCAGCCTAACATAAAGGTAACAAAGTGATGGGCAACCCAGCCTAACATAAAGGTAACAAAGTGATGGGCAACCTGCATAACAAGGGAGACACAGGTAATGGGTGAACCGCCTCACCTGAGCACGACCTATGCAAGGGAACACAGGTGGCCGGTGTCCAGCCATATCCTTAGCCGCTCCGGTCACGACGCACCTGGCCCATGCTCTCACCATTCCTGTCATGTCGGTGACCCCACCCACTCCCCGCCAGTGTGAGTCTAGGTAACCATCTGGCTGCCCAGGCTGAGCTGGACAAGAGCCAGCTGTAGGATGGCGACGGCTTGCTGTGGTAATTATCTAATTATATCTTACAGCCCAAATATGGCGGCCGTAGTTCCCTCCCTCCCTCATAATCTTCGTCAAGTCGTCCCAGCCATCTGCCTCGGGATTACCACTGCGTTGTCCGCCAGCTACACCAGACCCGCCTCAACGGAAAGGTGGTTTTCATCATATGAGTCGTGTGACTGTTCCATTCCTCTGCTGAATACAGCAGGTGCACCACTCGAGGCATGGTGAAGGTGTACGCACGTTGGTTTAAATGAACAGAAATAAACATACTACAACTATGTATATGTATAAAAACCAATCAATTAATTCAAATTTATGATAAATCCATGAAAGAACATGAACCATAACTATTTTCTTTTTACTATAACTCTACCTGAGCAACTTGGCAAAAGTCTAAAAGTTGTATGCTTTGCAAAAGATGAATGGTAGAATAATGTAGCCTGTAGCCTGTGTGCGGCACTCAGGCAGCAGCCGGTGACCTCAGGTGTTGGCGGGTCATGGAGATGGGAGGCGGCGAGGTCTTTTTTTCCAGAGGAAATTGAGAGAACCTGCCTTGGTAGGGAGGGGATCTCGGCAGATCATGCTTACCCTTAGCTACACACACGCATCCTGGCGTGTTTTCGCTCTTTATCTTCATGTTGTGCCTAATTTGAGTGGAGTCTATTGAAGAAAATGATCGGACATGATGTTTTTACTTCATGATACTTCACAGAACTGTTATAAACTGAGTACTTTCAATGTATACTTTAAAAAAGTTAGCAAGAAATATATATATATATATATATATATATATATATATATATATATATATATATATATATATATATATATATATATGCTTCTTGCTAATGTATATGCTTGTGAATTAGTAGTTAGCTTGTAAAAAAAGTCTTGATACGCAAACATGAAAGTAAGGCATATCCACAGTGGTTATCAACATCACTTAGTGGTGGCTGTCAGTGGCCAGTTATATACCCACTAATCAAACGCTGCATCATGAAGGCTATCACATATACGTACTTTCCCAGGTGTTGATCTCGGGAACACATTACAGGATAGCATCTGACGGGTTCATTGACAACTGTAATGACTGGGCTCATATGAGGCTGGAAGGCAGGGCTGGAGGAGCGGCCCGCAGGACCTAAACTCTTTACCAATGCCATGGTATAATGGCATAATGGATGTAATTTGTTGAGTCGACGGAATGACCGGCCGAGTACTACCAACAAACTGGCTGTATATCTGTTCAATTCCTTTTCTTATCCTATTTCTTGTATTTCCTTCCTTTTCTACACCTTTCTATATGTCCATCCTTCCATCCGATCTTTCCTCCTGTCAGTCTGTCTGCGAAGTCCTTCTCATTAAGTCTTACAGTAAATAGTGCTTACTTTAGATACCTTCTTCAGCTTCACGTACGCCACCTAAATACGTTCAAGTGTAGGAAAGAAGTCAGCATTACCGACGAGCACGAGCAACAATTCAGGTGGATATTCTAAAACAAAGTGAGCAAGGTAAAAAAAAAATGCAGTT
This sequence comes from Callinectes sapidus, assembly GCA_020233015.1. NCBI lineage: Eukaryota > Metazoa > Arthropoda > Malacostraca > Decapoda > Portunidae > Callinectes > Callinectes sapidus. The sequence goes on along the minus strand of CM035207.1, from coordinate 9,893,243 downwards.
TAAAAGATCAAATCAGCCCAGCAGGAGAAGCAGCAGCAGCAAAATGAAAGTGGCTCTTTGTGGTGTTGGAGTGACACCTGTAAATGTGTGCCTATGATTTTTTTTAAGATCACAGCCACGTAACTTCAATATCAAAGACATAAATCAATGGCCTCACATGAGCCTTCCCTTCATTTACGATTTTTGTCAGGTATCAAAAAATGTTTTCCACCGGAATTATGAACAAATTTCTTGCATAACCATTCTATATTCATATATATCAATGAATAATTGTAATTGTGGAGGGTAATACCCATTACCAGAAGTCGAATCAGCTCCACCCTCCGCAGGCCGGCCGGTGAAGGTGTTGGTGAGGAGCTGGAGTGCCAGTGCCACTCGTCCGCCATTTTAAAACTACATATCTCGGCAAAATGGCGACTAGTTTTCCTTAAGTTAAATCTGCTTCCTTAGATACACGTAGGGACACTGAGGAAAGACTGTGCCACCACAACGTTAAACTTATTCAAAAGACCCTTACACTTTCCAGAGCATACAAGGTTAACTCGGTTTCTTGGAGGTAGGCACTGCTCGCCCAAGAAAAAAAACCTGAGTATAGTCAGGCTAGTGCAAGTATTTGGCCAAGAAAATTAAGATCTACGAGAACTACTAGGAAGACGGTCTAAAGACTACCTTTAGAATAGCTAGGTGAAATTATCTTGAGAATGATTTTATAGCCTCTCTCGCTTTATATTACCCTCTTCCATCTCATCACCTCTCCTTAAATCGCTCTGTAATAGACAAAAAGGTAACAAGAGATGTCTGATTCTATAATTAGGTAAAAGTGGGGATTAATTTTCAGCGTAGGGCATTTTCTCGAGCATTGTTATGATGCCAATTACACATACTGATTGCTTGATGATTGAATGAAATTCCTAAAATTAGCAAGGCTTTCTTGACATGACGCCAAGGCATGTACACTATATGATGATGGACACTAAATGGAGAGAGGTACAAATTTCTCTATGGCCTCATGCAGACTGCCGCCATACACAGCACCTTCTTCCCTAAGGTGCCACTCGACGCGAGAGTGGTCTCTCCGTCATGTCTCCGTGACGAAGTGGGGTCACCTCGATGTGGGATGAAGGCTCTCCTGAACACTAAATCCTACTGTGTATGTGTATGGAATTACTGAAAGGTACCTATATTTTTTACAGAACATTTGAGGCATTGAGACACCGGAAAATATTCCATGACAACGGCAATAAAGAAGCTCGGAAGGGAAGACAAAAAATACCAGACTAAATTTCCACTTACAACATAAACGAGTTAAAAAATCTTTTTAGGAAAAAATGGTGGATATAGTTATCATAACCCTAATGGAGCGTACACCAGTGACGCGAGCAGTGCCGGGGCCTCCTCTGTGGCACCGCCAGCAACACAAAATGGCGACTGGGTTACCAGCTACAGAGCTTTACCTAAACCCTTGTTACCTTTCATTCTGAGGCAACACAATCTCCTGAGAGAACAGCAAAACTAGCCCACCAAAAAATACTTTGCCTATGAAAGCTCAACTATCTCTAGGTAAGTCTTCAATCCGCAACATTATTATGGAATTTCATGTTCCCTGGGTGACTAAAAAAGGAAATCAAGTCTCTAAAAGCCCCGAAGTATAATATTACAAAAGTTTTGACGTCCTGAATGCAAAACTTCCGCCAGTAACGTGTATTAGATCACCTTCTTTATTGGTCTGTGTCAAATAAACTCGTTTTATAAGTAGCCACTGGCAACAAACGACAGCACACACAGGATACGAGAAAGCTACATCACAGCGTCTTTACAGAGAGGTTGTTGCTTGGTGTCAAGGAGAAACCAGATATACAAGCATGAAGAAAAAAAAATGCCTGAATCAGACTTGCAAGGTCACTGCTGTTACTTCCCGGGTTGTGTGAGTTACTTGCAGTTTCAAACCTTTGTTTTAACCACTTTTGATGACATTTGTATGATATTTATAATAATGCCCAAGGCGCATTGAAGCAGATGGCTAGCAAGTCATCTTGCCATGGGCAGCGGAAGTAAAACCCTGAAGCAGCAGCAGCAGCAGCCTGACAGCCGTGTGGGAATGATGGCCGAGCCTCATCTTTCCACAAGGGAACAAGAGTCTTAACAATTTGAACGTTACAAGACCGCATCACACTAATGCTTCTGGGAAGTCTGTGGTTCATTCGAACGGCATCCGCTGCACCACGACTGAGTATGCTCATGGGAGAGTGATGGTGTACAGTTTACGCCTTTCTTGCACACACACACACACCACAGGCCGCCCTGGAGAACCACCCACGCAAGACGCAAAACTACCATGCTGCCAACGACACCTCCTACGAGCTGAGATTTTCCTCATGTGTGTGTGTGTGTGTGTGTGTGTGTGTGTGTGTGTGTGTGTGTGTGTGTGTGTGTGTGTGTGTGTGTGTGTGTGTCGTCATCACCAACTTCCTCCAATCATTGTGAGTTATGGTCCGGAAAAGATCAACTAGTTTGTGATGGAGATGGCCGGCGGTCTAAATCAAACTGTCTAATCAGAGGAAGTTATGTCGACACGCACTGTAATTGGCAACAGTTTAGCCGGAAAAATAAGTGCGGCCTAACATAGCCCAATGGAGTTATGGTGACCCCAATGTAACCTCTTAAATAGGTCTTGTCTTTAATCTTCCCACCAGCACGCCGTCACCAGCTACCTAAGACTGTACATGCCAGACCACTCACTCTCTGGAGGTGTTCTCAGATCAAGACGTGTGTTCTTAGAGGAAGTAATATCAGTGAAAGAGATCAGTCTGTCTTCCTTCTCTCGTTTTAATAAAAAAAAGGGAGGAAGGAGAGGAGAAGAAAGGAGGAAAGAATGACAGTAGCCTTCTCCTCTGCCATTTTTTCTCCTTTCTTCTGATCTCCTTTTTTATTTTCTTCTCTTCTTCTTCCACCTCCCCTCCTCTTTCTTCTTCCTTCTCTCCCTTCTCCTAACTGTCTTCATATTCATGGTATTTATCTGTTACATTGTCACATTCTCTATTTTTGTCTCTGTGTCTTCTGCCTGTTGGCCTGCTATCCTGTTTCTTCTCTTGGTGTTCCTTGATACTTTCTTGAGACCAAAGCATCAGCACACGATTTTAAGAAGATAGCTTCTTGCTGTCAGTCTCAAAGTGGCCTCTGGGAACCGGATGAGAGAGGAGCCAGGTGAACAAAGATGCTCGAATGAATAGGACTCACGAGAGACTAGTAAAGCTACAGTTTGGAATGCTAACCAATCCATCATTACTTACGTTTTTAATCGTGTCCATTACTTTAGTGGCAGTGGTCATCTGATGTGTCATAAGAGCATAATAACATCAAAAAACAAATTCAGCTGCAAGGAGACATCAGATCTACACGTGGCAGTCCATGTATGAAACATTCCCCATGCCTTTCTTCATCTGTGATCTTTATAAACATTTTTTTACCTACGTTTCCACGAGAGTAATATAGGAAGCCACTTCAAAGTCACTATGATTAAATAAATAGCAGCTCAAGGGATGACCAGAATATGTGTGGCCTTCCATTTGGAACAATATGGAGGATAAGGTGATGCAAGAAATCGAAGTACTGTCGTCATTGCTAACTTGGTCATACGGACTTCAAATTTTTCTGTCTCAAACTAAGTAAACCTCAATTTCTTTCGGTTTTGGAACATCTTGTGTATCACGTCGGATGAGGAGCAAGGCATTAAGAACTAGAATGTCTAAAACTGGACGTTTGGCACCAGATTCTCTCTCTCTCTCTCTCTCTCTCTCTCTCTCTCTCTCTCTCTCTCTCTCTCTCTCTCTCTCTCTCTCTCTCTCTCTCTCTCTCTCTCTCTCTCTCTCTCTCACTCACACACACACACACACAGAAAAGAGTCACTTCCTAGGTGGTGGTGTAGCCATGTAGCATGAGCCATGAAATATTGCAATATCTTGGGAACCTCAGGTCATAGCATAATACCCTATTCGCATGACAAGGTTCACTGTTAGGAGGAGCCTGATGTGACCCGCCCAGGAACACACTTTGCCTTGGAGCTGCAATGCCACGACATTTCAAAGGATCTGTGTGACAGTTGGTCAAACGGCAGGGGAGCCACAATGGCAATCCGTCAAAATGCTTCAATAGCATCATAATGTGACTGTCAAATGTTGAGAGCTAGGAAGGTTCATGAGCTATAGGAACAAAGATTGTGTGTGTGTGTGTGTGTGTGTGTGTGTGTGTGTGTGTGTGTGTGTGTGTGTGTGTGTGTGTGTGTGTGTGTGTGTGTGATTTTAGTTAGTGGCAAGAAGACTATAGTTGTATTATACACAACTGGATAGTGAGTAGTGAATCATGAGCAACTAGAGGCTGGTCATCACTCAATACACCACGCCATCCACTATGTCTCGAACAATTTGGCCAAGCTGTAAGACACTCAGACTCAAGGATTTGCCATACTATGCTCTACTTCGTCAAAGTTTGGCCACAATATGCTCCACAGAGTTTAAATTTATCCACATCATGATACATTGCCTTCAAACTGGGTCTGTCTGTGATTTACTCAAACTAAAGGTTTGGCCTCACTATGCTGCACTCAGACTTCAAGAGTTTTGCATCAACTAAAAACAGCATCTCATGGAATGAGATTATTAGGCAAGCAAATAGAAAAAAAAATAAAGAAAAGGATCAAATCAAATCAAAATAATAATGAATAAATAAAAAGGTTTCTAGAGAGCTACATTGTTTGTATGGTGCTTGATAAGGGTTAGATATGCCATACACACAGCTGTATGACATCTGTAATACAGCGACAAAGACATGTTGAGGCATACCACCTCAGTGATATGAAAGCTGTTCAGTCATCTCTTTGAGTGGTGTCTCAGGTGGTCGTCTTTGGTCAAGCTGTGCCACCTGGCCACATATGAAGCAGGAAACTACATGACACATTGATATGAGAGCCCATAAATCTAGAGTTACTATAAATAACTTTCATCATTGTTTGCCACTTGGGTCATGGTTTCTTGTTTCGTTCTTGGCGCATTTCAAATATCATGACCCCCAGGCAGACTACCCAGCCGTCTCACCTCTCTGCATGATGCCTTGGCCTATAGGATCAGTCATCTTTTGGGGTATTACATTCATCATGAGCTCAATGCAGGCCAAAACTCTTCATTATAAGTATCAATAGATTTATGTAAGAAAACTACGAACCAGCGATAAGCTCAATTGATCCAAAATATGATGAAACTATCATAAAAGTGATCAATGTATCTACAAAGGGTTATCGGTGGAATATACTCAACAAACATTAAAAAGTGGGAGGTAAAACAGTACAAAGTTGCCAGTATATCTGAATTCTCTGGAACATGGAATGACCACTGGCTCTCAGATCAATAAAGGTAAGTCGAGCTCTTGGGGCGAGATGCCGGGGGTGCCACCGCCGCTTCCATGAGGCACCAAGGCAGCCATTTGCTGACACACCACCTCAACAAAATGGCGGCGCATGAATCCCTCACATTATGATGGTGCCCGAGGTGACCTTTTGTACAGCCAGTGACGCACCTGATTACAGACGAAAGTGAAGCCTCCAGGAAGCAAAGACTAAAAAGGCCACATGGATGTCATTACCTGTTATCATTTCTTTATGCCTCAAAAAGACACCATCACTTCCTCATCTATCTTACCCACAGCGACACTGCTTCCCCATGTAGCTCGCTCGCTGGTGGGTCTTTCACAAATCCCGGTTTTGGGAGTCTTCTCAAGTTCTTGAAGAATTCACCTTAAGAAGACACCACGCCTGAACATCGACTGAGAGAGAGAGAGAGAGAGAGAGAGAGAGAGAGAGAGAGAGAGAGAGAGAGAGAGAGAGAGAGAGAGAGAGAGAGAGAGAGAGAGAATACAAGAAAATAAAAAAAAGGAAGCTGCAAGAGACCATCAGGCCTATACTTGGCAGTCCCTATGTGAACAAATCTGTCTAATTCCATCTATCATCTTCATCCATAAACATATTTAATCTTCTTTTAAAACTCCCTATTGACTCAGCATCAAGCACATGTGCGGAGTTCGTTCCATTCATCAACCACTCTGTTAGAGAACCAATTCCCTTCCATTTCTTTCCTAAACCTATATTTCTCAAGGTTGAACCCAATATTTCTGGATCTATATTGCCTATTGAACCTAAGAAATTGCTCCTGTTCTTTTTGTTATAATCTTTATACCACGAAAATACTGCTATCAGGTCCCCTTTTAACCGACGTCTCTCTAAGGAATACAATTTTAGAGTCTTCATTCTCTCTTCGTAAGGAAAATCTCTCATCCCCTATATCCTTTTAGGCTTCGTCCTTTGCACTGATTCTAATACACCTACATCCTCCCTATAATGTAGGGACCTTAATTGTACAGCATTATCCAATATTACTTATGGACTTATTCTTCTAACACTCATAAAAATCCATTCTAGGATTATATTTACTTTATTTCTAGCCTCTATGGATTGTTTTCTTAGACCCATACTGGAACTAAGTATAACTACTAGATCTTTCTCATATTCTAAACCTACAAAGGCCTCGTTGTTTATCGTGTGGAGGTTTTCTCTACCTGCATTATTTACTCTGCAGAGTAAATAAGAGAGAGAGAGAGAGAGAGAGAGAGAGAGAGAGAGAGAGAGAGAGAGAGAGAGAGAGAGAGAGAGAGAGAGAGAGAGAGAGAGAGAGACTTTTTAAACAGAAACAAGAGTAAATTAGAACTAAGAAGAGAAGCATCACCAATGAGAGGAGTAGTAGCGAGACTGCCACAGTCTCTGAGGCACTGAAAGTACCATTTCCTGTCAACCCACGTCAACAAAATGGCGGCAGTTGGTGCTGGAGGCAGCCTGTTATCTAGTGAGTGTTTCAGCTGTCTGTAAGTGAGGCAGCAGCAGCAGTCCTAAAATAACAGGTCTATGTAACGCTGTCTTATATTTTTTCTAAATTTTCCTTGCATTTTCCTAGTATCTCATGATAGAAAACTCCAATAAGTCTATGAGGTTATGAGATTCTGGGTCCTGAAATAGCCTTCAGAGTGTTGACTTGCCAGTTTGAATTACATGCAGGCTGTTGGAGACTGCCTTCATTAGAAGTATGAAAGTTAGTAAATCATTGTAGCAGAGAACCCGGTTACCGTGGGTTAACAGATCTTCGGGTTGGGAGGCCACCACGACTCAGCCTCATTGAGTCAAGATTTGGGCTGTGATGATCTCGATATTTCTCTTTACTATACATTTCTAAATGAAACTTAAAGCAAATTATAGTTTCCATTGAATATGCTAAGAAAACTTGATGAAGAGATCTTGTTCAGAATCAGTGATATGCATGCAATTCACCTTACAAAGGCTGGAGAGACAGCAGGAAAGAAATGTAGCAATGAGGGCAACAAAACAACAACGAAACTCAGATAAATGAGAAAGATGACACCTATGTATCAGCGTTGAATCAATATCGAGCCTGATTGTAATGATATGTGGAACAATGGTGAACAAAACAGTCACCACCACAGTACAGACTATAGTGCTCTTATAAGCATTATTATTATTCAAATTTTTCAAAGATCTGTAATAGATCAGCCAGAAGGAACTGCTTCCCTTGATTTTTAAAAACATATGCATGGGAGGGCACGGGATTCCGGACATGTCAGCCCTGCATCACCGTTCTACCCAGTGCACCTTTCTCCTTAACTCTCTCACTGCGATGGAGAAGCCTTAACAAAAATTGACAAAAAATAGAAAAGATAATTGATAAGAGTACATTGAATAGTCTTTAATTAACTGAATGCTCTGAGATGGCAGTTATTTAATTAAGGCGAAAGGCCTCGGTGGTGGTTTGTTGATAAGGAAGATGAACCAAATCGCAGGAAAAGTTTGAATTGAATTAGTGTTTATTATGGAAATTAATGACACGGAATTTTTTTGGCACGCCACAGCTTTAGACCTCAAAGCTTCTCCCTCACATAGACGAAAAGCTTTTACAAAGAGCAGGAAACAACAGGAAGCATGAGAGACTTCTTTCAAATATGATTAATACGATCTTTGTCGTGAATGAAAAGGGATCAAAAACATTTCTTTGACCTTTTCATAATTTGGACCCAGCCTCTCTGTTTCACTATCTGATTTCTGAAAAGTAAGTTATATTTCATTGCTTACCTTTCTAAAACTGACTGTCTTTAGTATCATTACCTACAGCTGCAGGAGTTCATGTTATCCTTTCTAATAATATGTAATTGTGAGTATAGGTATTGTCAAATTGTTCTATAAACATATATACCAACTATAACACTCAAGAAGGGATTATTAACCTCTTATTTGACTCCTTTGTATTTACTCCATTACGTGTCACTCCTGAATGTCACTATCCTTTTGGAAATAATACAAAAAGATATTAGAAGTCAACAGAGTACCTCATGTAAATCTTCTAAATATGGAGATTGTTAGGGATATGCTACTTAAAATCAATACACATAGAAACAGTGCCAAGCGAGGGATGAGGTGCCACCGCTGCTACTTTGAGGTATTGGGGCTGTCATGTCCTGGAAGATCACAAACAAAATGGCTGCACCTGAAGCAATGCACATCTAAGACAAATATTTCATAGACCTATCTCCTGAACACCGATCAAGCAGCATTCTAATGAAAATTAAGCCATTATAGCAGCGATTACCAGGTAAGGTATCTTCTGGGTGGTTTGAGTTCTTCCTGGTTCATCTACCACCATCCTCTGCCCTGCATTAGGAGGCGTACTAACTCTAAATCTACTTGGCAGCGACGGTATCTTTTTATTTTTATACATAACATTACTGAAAGGTTTACATTCAATTCCAATTCAGCCTGCACAAAGATATATTTTGAGACTGACAACACAACGCTATGAATTACTCGATTAATCTGTGACAAGCCCACACATGGTCATCAATGTCTAAAAAGGTCACCGTACGACCCACACCGTGCCAGTGACCCCTGACCCCTGACCGCCCGGGTATCGCTTTTTGCTCGTCACCACCTCACCTGCTGGCCCCCAAATTCTGGTGCTTATGACTAGTGAGGTCCAAGCAGGAAGACTCGACGCAGTCATTCGAAGAAGACCAGACGAAAACTTCATTTCCTTAATAACTCATTGAAGACTACAGATTACATTCCAATAAGACATGGCTGATTCAAGAAAACTTTCACATGTACTATCACGGATATAATTTTTCTAGAAATGAAAATTTATGGATCTTTAGACAAAAATGCATATACTGTTTCCTCAGTTGTCTTATATGACTTCAGTAGTGAAAAAACCTAATTTCTCTCATACCATCTTCCAAAACAAACTGTAATACAACATCTTAATAAGTAAAAAAATAATCTAGATGTTTTGCCTCATAAAGCCACCCAGAAAACATAAAACAGGCTGTTGTTTTCCAAAGATAGTACGATCAGGGTATTTTTCCACCGCTTCTTAGACACTTCATGTCCATTGGGTAAAGAGAAGTCCTGCAAGTGTTTGGCTATATACTGGCATCTGGTCATACTGCCTCCTGACTCACTGGACTTTGGTTAGCATGAAAAAATCTAAACTTTCTCATTTCTTTCCCTTAATAGATACTCCTATGTCTGTTATGTATTTCCATTTAGTACGCAAATACGTTAAAAAGGTTGTGTACTGTATATAATACTATACTGGAAAATCGGCAGGTAGTATGCTACGGTAAGATACGTTATGAATCCCATTTAATAATACAATGATAAATTGTCAGAGCAAATGGTATTGTAACGTCATCACTTCTCTCTTTCTAGGAATATTAAGCGGTCTGAAACATCTATGTGATGCCAATGTTCTATATAGATGTCACAGCTTGCACCATCTTTCTACATTCATCAGATCCTTGCAATAGTAACATCCTCGTTATGAGGAATGATTGATATCAAACAAATGCACAAAAATCTTTTCAGACGTTTCATTACAAATAGACTAACCTCAGGGACCACCGAGAAGAACTATTCCTTCATTATTCAGCTGTTATCATTCATTGGCTTCGAAAACAAGACGAACACAATAAATCAATCAAACAAAACAATGTAGGCTTACCGAATATCATGGATTTAGGTAATGGAAAGTTACTGTAGCCTGGAATCAATGCAAGTGGTGCTTCATGAGGGACGAGGTGCCGGGGCGAGGTGCCGGGGTGCGCTGCCACCTCTCATCCCAGGCACCCCACTTCAACAAAATGGCGGTGCCTGAGCCTCTTCACATTCCATTGTATAAGTCATTAGATTACAAATCAAACAATAACTTCGTGAAGTAGGAACTGAAATACTCACATGGCTTTAAGTGTGAGTATCAGCAATGCTACACGTTTGTTGTGTGGCTTCCTATGTAATGGTCTATATGAAGCAAAGGCAGGGAACGTGAGGCATACACTTCAATTAAGCAATTCAGTCTATGGGTCGATGAGGTGGCTGCCAAGCCTCAAGAATCCCACAAAAGGCTAAGGCCCGGCAGATGACCCAGGTCTTACAAGCAGTTTTGGGCTTCTCAGCAAGAATAAACTTAAATTTATTAACACCATTCTTCTTGAACACTTTAGGATATTGTCAATCCAAGAGCATCAAAACGAGCTACCGCGGCTTCAGTATACTGAGAGGAGAAGCGTTCCTCAGTAGGATATTTATGTCTAAAGTATTACCTGACAAAGGCACCAATTTGACTGGGCGACAAATCGTGAACAATTTCTTGAAAATGACAATAATCCAGTGAGATATATTACACAGGTAGATAAAACACACAATCATGTGTTCATTATTGATATCGAAAAGTTAAGTAATAGTGATATAGTACTAGTTTTTCGTGTGGTGGAAGGTCACTAGTTACTACTCATGTATCACAGATAAGCATCACTCACAAAATACACACCTGCCTCAAGCAAGTATATAAACTATGCATGAGTCAAAAAATTTTCAGAAAGCTTCTATATTTAACAGTAAGGTTAGTTACATTAATGACATTAGATCAGTTGTGAATTTACTTGTCATTGTTCCTGTACATCTTATTGAACGATCTAACACTACATATGCTCCAACTTCGCTTTCTTCATTCAGAATCTCTCTCTCTCTCTCTCTCTCTCTCTCTCTCTCTCTCTCTCTCTCTCTCTCTCTCTCTCTCTCTCTCTCTCTTTCAGTAGTATACCTAGGAGAATATGTCACAATGTACAAAGATGATGTTAGAGTTCCGTAAGATCTATTTTAATTGTAGAGCTTCGATAACCTGGAAAAGTTTTATTGAACATGAACTGCATCCGTGTCGAGGAGCCTTAGGGATAATGGCAATATGGTCTGCTTGTGTGTAGCTGTTTCAGGCAAACAGCCACTAAAGTAGGAATCTCCATGTAGCCAAATGAATATAATATACGAAAAAGAACTCGTAGGTTAGTACAGAAAGAAGCAAATAAACAGCGGACCATCGGGGAGTTTCTGTAACAAAGACATGGTGGTGACCTCAGCACGTGGCTCTGTTGGCCGCTGGTAACCGAAGGCTGCTGCTTCATCGCGGCCTAATGACCATAATTTGGGCATCAGGGAGGTTTCGACACCAATTAATTGACAAAGGCCTTAGACTCCGCCATCTTGTTGATACGGTGTGCCTGAACATGGCGGCATAAGTGCCACACAGAGGCGGCGGTGGCACCCTATCACCTCACCTTTCGCTTGGCACTCTTAGCTTTATTGATTTTATACTCTTCTGGCACCAATTTCATTTACATGTGTCTATCTATCTATCTATCTATCTATCCATATACATGTAATATATATATATATATATATATATATATATATATATATATATATATATATATATATATATATATATATATATTGAAACTATTGTTCATATAAAGATTTCGTTACCCGTTAGATACATTGTCATTACTCTGTAACCTTAATTGAGCTGAGAACTTCCTTCCATTTCATTACAAATCCCAACTGGTTTCCACACATTTCACTGCACGAATCATACATACTATGAGGCTGTGAGCGACAGTTCAAAACAAAAGTGAATGTGATAGAAGCCTATTCGAGTTCATATATTCTTTAGTTCGATGTTTGATTATAGGATTCCTTCTTCATTGATCGAATTCATACCATGCACTTTCATCTTAACCAGTCCTTAGTCTGCCCTCCAGGTCGGTATATAGAGAAAGCATTAAGAAGTAGCGGTTAGAAATCTCTCATCTTTTCCCTAACAGACGAAAAAATTCAGAAAACTGAAATTTTCACGATAAAAATCTGTGTACGGCATATAAAATGCATGATTATAACAAATAAAAATGAACGCACGAAATTCCTAGATATTCAGCCATCAAGACTGCTGCTACTCAGACCATACAACCTCCAATGTCGTCAGTAAGCAAGCGAAGAAACGTTCGTATGGGCATTCACAGCTTACTACAATATTACCTTGGCAGTACAAAGAAACTAGAAATGTAGGCATCACTCTCTCAGCCTACTCCAGACTTCCAACTACTCCGACGACTTACGATTTGTTTTCTTTTCTTTTATGATATTTCTTTACACACATTGAGGTTATAAAAATAGAAAAAAATATCAAAATATTGGTACAAATACGATTTCGGAGAGTTACTTGTGTCATTCCTATTTTTGTAGCGAGTAGATTATAGTTTATAGTCAAGAGAAAAGAACTTGGAATAAAGAGGGAATCAGTAAAAAATAAGAGAAAAGAACTTGAGGTCTACAGGAGCGATTCTAGAATCAGGCGTTAGGAGTTAAGAGGATGGCCGTTGGGATAGGTTAGATTAGGTTAGGGAATAGTGCGTAAGGTTGATAAGGAATGAATTAGGAGGTAAGAGTACCCTCACGATTCAATGAAACGCAGAAATTCGAATGGACAAACACTTGGGAGAAAGCTAAAAGTTAGAAAAAAAGAGCGTGGAGTTGTAAGACACAGGTTAGGAGAAAGGAGGTTAGAACAACAATACAAAAAGAGGTACATGTTAAAAGGAAGGACCTTAGTGGGAGAAGAAAGTAGCTTGGAGTCGGAGCAAGCAGTTTTTAGGAAAGAAGAAGTTTGAATATAGAAGTAAAGAGTAAAGAGTTCAAAGTTCACAAGGTATTTGAATTCGGGAGAAAGAAACGTAGAGTTATTATAGGGTTTTCTCACCAAAAGTTGTGGCAAGGCGAGGCTTATACTCAACCATCATAAACCGTCTATTTTCTTCCTTATCTCAGATGGCATACAATTCATGCTTCTCCAAGTGTTTGAGAGAGAGAGAGAGAGAGAGAGAGAGAGAGAGAGAGAGAGAGAGAGAGAGAGAGAGAGAGAGAGAGAGAGAGAGAGAGAGAGCTTTTCATTCCTCCATCTCAGAATTATAGTTTATGCATTAATATGAACTGAATATTGGCTTGCCTGCTATGGTTTGGTGCAGACAGGTCAAAATATGCAAAAAAATCTACAATATTCTCTCTCTCTCTCTCTCTCTCTCTCTCTCTCTCTCTCTCTCTCTCTCTCTCTCTCTCTCTCTCTCTCTCTCTCTCTCTCTCTCTCAGGATTATGTACAGAGCTTCAGTATTCGTAAAGAATGATGGACTTCAACAGACCAAAGTTAAGAAAACCAGGGCATTACTATTTAAAAAGTGTCTCAGCCAGAATATCGGAGGTAAATTACGGTTAGGAGGAGGATAGAAGCTCTGAACAATGGGCCACAGCAACAACACAACATAACGTCCTTGATAATTAATATATATTTCTTATATAGAAAAGTTCTTTCGCTCGACTCAAAAATTATCCATAACTGAGGTATGGGATCATCATGACAGGATTTCATTGTGGTGGGGGGTAAGCTGCCGCCATCTTGTTGAGGTGGTGTGCCTGAACATGGCGGAATGAGTGCCACAGAGGCGGCGGAGGCATCCCGTCCCCTCGCCCGCACTCTTAGCCTTATTGATTTCAAACTCTGCTTACTTACGATTGCTTCGATTCGATTTACATGAAAACCAGCTAAGAGACGAGTAATATACTTTTAGAATTACATTTTAATGATTTAAGTTATATGATATTACTCTTACAAGGTGATGTTAATTTTGTTACATATAATTAAATATTTCAAGTGCTCTCTATAGACACCAATCGAACACTTACATGGTTGACAGTAGCATAAGAATATGTTTTCAGATTAAATTATGCTGGACGTAAAAATGAGGAATGAAAGTTAAAGTCTATCTATCTCATTTGTGATATTTCTCTAACCACTTGAGTGAGCAGGGCTAGTGGATGTCTATAATGATTCATCATTAGTAAATCAAACTATGACTATCTTGGTTTGATTCTTTTACAGGAATATGATGTAGTCCGAATAATATGTATATACGTGCCATGTCTTCATATATTATATGTATTTTATTAATGTGCATCTTTTCAATGATGGCATTTTCAAATAATTTATGTCATGGTTTGAAATGCAATATTCAATATTTGGAAAAGACCTGTTACATATTTTTCCATTCCACTTACAAAATATGTTAATCTTTAAGAATATGTCGAATTTTACTTTTGATCTAGGCGATTTTTGTCGACTTGTGCTTAAAAAAAAATTCCTTACCACAACAAATATTGTTGGTGGGAGATGAGTCTATTGGATAGAAAAATGAGGCTTCATAATAAGATAGTTTGTGCAGTACCTAATATTTTGAGTTCCTATAGGACTATGGTGTCATGGCAAATGCTTCTGTAAACAAAAGAAATCAAGATAACCAGAGTTTGATCAATTTATCACGAAATATTATAAGCATGCCTCAAATATACTCCGAGTGTATAATATAATACTGAAATATAAAAGCACGTACACCTGCAAAAGACCAAACAGAAGATACACATGCTTTCATGAACTAATTGCAAGGTTTGATGACATGACACTTAAATCATAGTTCAAATTTTCATAACACAAAAAATGTATACCAGCGATTCACTCCCGGAAATGGTTCTACAAACATAAATTAATAATGAAGACACGCAATAAAATCAGTATTTCGAACTCTTCAAATATTGAAATGAAAGATTAATTGAACAAATCATATATCAGTATGGAGTTCGAATGAAATGGCAGGTGCTTCTTTTCACGAAAGTAAGGAAAAACATCGATTTTTCGAGTGATTTCATTACATATTTTTACAAATGTAGAGTTTTCAGTGGATAATTCTGAAAACTGGTCTGTTTTCAATTCATCACTAGTAGTACACACAACTCATTTTGAAAACCAGTATTGTAAGCTTTCAACTCATCTATTTATTTATTTGTTCCATTCCAGTCTGACCTTCGTAGATGTAGTAATCTCCCATAAGGGTCACGTATGATGATGCAGTGACGGTTCTACTTTTTCTAGTAAACTCGGTGTCTCTTTCTTGTTCTAAGATGATGGTGTAAAATCGTAATTTATGAGGAACAGCCTGTGTGAGGTAATGCGACCACAAACACCACCGAAAAGGGTTATAGGCACTTGAAATGCTGAAGGCTGATGTCTTGTTTTTCGCACTTTTGTGTAATTAGATTCTTCATTAGTGTGATAAATTCAATCAAGGTAATGCTGTATGAAAAGACAAATACTTCACTACCCCTACTATGTCAAAGTCCAGACACTGTGACAAAAATATTTTCCTTCCTGCTTTCACGCCTATTGGATGGGCGATGCTCCAGACTGTCAATCGCCCATTCTCAGAGTTCTTTCAACGTCCAACAACTTAATTTTGACCCTCTACCGAGTTGAATGAGAGAGTAAAAGAAGCCAAATGCTTTGTCACAAAATAAAGTATCATGATGACCTATGCAAGAGCAGCGATAATGGGCATTGTTATTTTTTCTTCAAAATAACGATAAGAATTCTTATGGCACATAGATAACTACGAACACCAGGCACAGCTTATGCAACTTTCCAGTGTCCACAAAACACCAGTATAAAAAAGGTTTATTCAAATCCATGTGATAAGTTACCACTTGTCGGTTTTCTCGGACTTACAGAAACAAATCATAAATAAAACTCCTTCAAAACTACTTTTCTTTTTTTATTTACGTCACCATGAACGAATGTGCCAATCAGTTAGTGCAATACAGTGGATTTTCCAGTATACTAAGATATGAAATAATAAGGTTTTTATTCATTATTGAGTGAACGGAAAAAATCGCATATGGTATGTATAGTCTGTTGTGCATGTTCATCCATTACGCACTATGTACATCGACTCCGATGCAGAGATTTGTTTTTTCATTAAGTAAAGCCTTCCAATGAGTTTGCATGCCTGAAATGACTGTAAATAGCTTTGTTGTAATGAAATGGTTGTTTAGATACGTATCACTTTGTTCAAGAAACTATATACTCATCGATATTTGCCGTTTGTTGCCTTGATATTTCTATGTATATTCCATATCATGAAATGTAGCTTGGATATGTATGCCTCAATGATAAAAAAAAATATGAACGTGAATAAATAAAAAGACAAACAAATATTTTCAACTCTGCCCAAGTCTTAGAATGTTCCTTGAGGCCTATTTTGATCAGTGGTTTAGAACTGTGACTATGGAAATGTGTCATTTGAGAGACAGAGCCTCAAGAGTCTCTGGGCTGTAAAGACTCATCCAAGCTGCACCATTGAGACTATGAGAGGCCATGAAAGATGACAGGTGATGGTTTTACTCATTGTAATGTAATGTAGGATGTAGGAGCCATACAGAGCAGCAGTGAGAGTTGTTACTTAGACTTTTTATCAAAGACGTTCATTTTGATCTCTAGGTGTTGTTCTTCAGTGCTCACTTTCACCAGAGAAAGGTGACATATAAGCTGGGCATAATACATCCACATATTACCACTACAGATATGAGGAGGCCCAACGCCGCCATTTTGTTGAGCTGGTGTGCCTGGACATGGCAGCCTCAGTGCCACACAGAGGCAGCAGCGGCACCCTGATCCCTCGCCCCTTTCCAGGCACGGTTTGCATGCGCTACTCTTATTGATTTTAGACTCGGCTTATCTTGCATTTGATATGACTTTCGTGAGAGCTGGAAATATAAAGGAGGAATATATATATATATATATATATATATATATATATATATATATATATATATATATATATATATATATATATATATATATAGCAAACCGACATCAGGTCTTTTGATACAGCACAGTGTTCTGTCATATGTATAAAGATGCAAGGCAGCATGTTGCAAAGGCATGATTGAGCATTACTTATCAAGTTTGGAGAATAGGGTCTACATTATTGCCTTGTGGCAAATGTAGTATATGATGCCAAGCTTGTTGACTGAGATGCTACCATAGTAATTGTGACGTGATGATGTCTGGTGGAATTTAAAAATAATTTTAAAAAATTCATGGCTACGGTTGTCTTATTCAGGATTTTTACCGAAAGCCTTTGCGCTCCGCATTATTCTTTAGATTTCCGAAACAGCTTTCCTAGAAGTTATATTTTCCGAACTACGGCGGCGTTATCATCACATAAAATTATGGTTAACATTATCAATTGCTCAACCTTTAGGCAACATCTATTGTTCTAATATTTCATAATTTTAATCAAAACCGGAATCTTCAGACTCAAAAATGGAATTCATTAGTCGAAAATAATAAGATAAAAAATCGTTTGATGGTTAAATCCTGAAATACAATAATGACTGATAATTAAAAATTGTCTCATGAACACACATTACTAACATTCCATCCTTCTATGAGACTTTACTAAAGATTGCATTGGAATTGTTCTCCTGTGACAGCCACGGATGTAGTGATAGTGTGGCGTCTACATGAACTTGTGTCTTCTTTTAGAACACAAGAACATAAAAAAACAAAATGAGGGAGGCTGCAAGAGGCTGCCAGGCCAATACGTGGTGTCCCTGTATTAATAAAGCAACTTTATTCCACCTCTCATCCTTATCAACAAATTTCCTCATTGACTCAACATTAACAATGTGATTACTGAGTAAGTTCCATTCATCAACTACTACTCTATTAGAAAACCAGTTTATTCCCACTTCTTTCATAGACCTAAACCTTGGACCCACTATTTCTGGTTCTATTCTGGCACACTACTATGTGAAATACTATGATTTGTGTGAGGAATCAGATAAAACCTTCAATAAAAAATATGATCTTGTTTTAGCAGCAAACACGGTGCCTCGTAAGCCTCTTGCTACTATTATCGCTATTACCGGTTGTTTCACAGTATTTTTTCCAGAAATTTGTTACGATGATTGCCCATCAACCTAAAATATCAACTGTTTACTGCATTTCTTATTTTTCCCCGCTAGTTTTGTGATATGTATGTGGCGGCGACAGGGGAAACAAATACTGCACTGTGCACTGTGTTCTGCTGCGGTTTACTTATTCATTTATTGTTGCTGTTGTTGTTGTTGTTGACTTCCACTAAACATGCAGTTAATCCCAAATCAAATCAGTATCTTGGATATCCACTTACTCAGGAGTGTTAGGCATATGTTTAGTAAACCGACACGTGTAACAAACATTCTGAGAATACGGCTTCCTTCTATACATAACTCTCTATAAGGCTTCAGGACTAATAATACTATACATTTGTAAAATATACAAGCTGTGTACATAAGAGGTAATGATGCTGATATCGCATTGACCTTGTACTGCTTAGATATAGGCAGGCCTAAACTGTACTATCTATTTTAAACCAATGTATTGTAAGGCCATGAATAAATAAAATATTCTGTAAATATTGAGATATGTCCACAGATGAGTCATCTTCTAAAATAAGAGAGAATGGAAATAAACGAAGCTTATTTTCCTGCCTCTCTCGAGCCGAATGTGTTCGTGTAGGAGTGTGCTACAACCTTCATAATATCTTAAGCCATATTATTCATGAATGGTAGACTTATAATGTATTTACCTCTCTCTCTCTCTCTCTGCGATGTTAATATTTTCTGCTATCACAGGAGTGTAGCTCATTTCAATAGTTATAAGTAGAGTTCCAATTGTTGCCTGTCCTTCAGTCTCGTCTAGATATTCTCATGATTGCAAAGGCTTAACAGAAGCGAGTATATATGATCACTGATTTTATGTAGTTTTTCTTACACGTAATTCAATAAAGGTAAATACTACAAGATAATTTATGAGTATCTACAATTTAGTCAACTCTGTATCACTGTTGGTACCATTGAACCTCATAATGGTGAACAGAAATACACTATTCTTTTTTTTTTTAAACAGAAAATCTATTGTTTACTACAGACGAGACTCACCACACACATTGCATGATTACATTTATAAAAGAATATTCTACACACACACACACAAACTGGTTGGACAAGAGTACGATATTTACGTACATACATGATGCCTGCACTACATGTTTACTATCATACTTATCGGAAATCATAGGGTAATTTCGGACGTCAGCCCTCCACCACTGCTCATGGGATGCAATACCACCAATCACAATACAGCCTTCAGGGGTAGGGGCTTGGCCAGCCATTTATCTCTTTATAAATGCAAGTAAAGTTACTTATAGGCTGACATTGTATAAACATCTAATGAAATATCCAAGAATTCAATGGATGTTTAAGGCAAGTGACTTTTAAGGTCTGATTTCTATTATTGAAGTCAAGTTAGTCACTTTCTATGAAAAAGCATGACAATACATCAAGTATTGGAATATACAACTCATGAACACAAAGGCTTGCTGCAGGAGAAATGGCGATGTCTTTTCTGTGTAATCAAAAAGCTGTTATGTGCGATACCGTGTCTGGCAACGGCAAGGTACCGCGGTGCCGCTGACGCTTTCATGGCACTGAGGCTGCCATATCCAGACTCATCATCTGAACAAAATAGTGGCAAATGAGCCTCCTTAAACCCTTGAGATGCCCACAGATGAACAATTACGCTCCCAACCTGGTTAGCATTGACCGGATAACTGTACGTCACCCATTGGTAATAACTCGAGTAGAGAAGTCATAGGTGTGTGTGTGTGTGTGTGTGTGTGTGTGTGTGTGTGTGTGTGTGTGTGTGTGTGTGTGTGTAAAAAAGTGTAGAGTTCGTTATTAGTAGCTTCTCTTGAGATTTTTTTCATTTTTCTTTTTTTTACTGGCTGAGTGCACAAGTCGTGTTTATCACGAAACGTTGAGAGAAATAAACTCATAATGGTTCCATCAGTATGTCTTTGAACCTTTTCTTTCCAACTTCAGTTTACGTGTGGATAATTAATTTACACACAGACACACGAGTAGCCCATAGATTTATGGCCAGTATATCTTTGTTTATACTCTAATCGATAAGATATATAGCCAAACAAATAGTGAGAAATAATCCTATGCATAAAACATCAGAAAATGAGAAAAGGTGCAAGAAGCCATGAGGCCTACGCGTGATAGTTTTCGCTTGAAGCATACACACCTATTTGCATATTTCAAATTCATCCATGCATGTACTTATCCTCTTTTGTTGCTCTCTAGTGCCGGAGTACTAACAACCTCAATACTTAGCTCATCTAATTTGTCTACTACTCTATTCAAATATCTGTTTGTATTTTCACCCCGCCAAAAGAAACAAAAAAGTTTACATCCATTATTTCCTGTCCACTCCTGTCTTGTTGTATTCTTATACTTTTCACTGTAATTTTCTTCTCTTTTCCATGTTTTCTCCTGGCATCCCCTCAAAATAATAATAAAAAAATAATAAATAAAAAATGTTCAGATGGTTTACAAAATCGCAGCTATGCACTGATATATTGTTAATTCCACCATACTCATACTTATACAAGTTGTTTGTATAAACAACAGCAAATCACCAGGAGTCTAAAATCAATAAGAGCCACGCAAGCAAGCAAGCGAGAGGCAGGCAGGGTGCCGGGGGTGCCGCAGCCTCCGTGGCACTGAGGCCGCCATGTTCCGGCACTTTGCCTCAACAAAATGGCGGCACCTGAGCCCATCCACACCCGAGTGGTGCCCAAGATGGTTTTTTGCATATAGTGTGAATCACTATGCCATGGGTGAAGCCGAAGTACACACAAATGGGTGTTCAAAGGAATCCCAAACAAGCCATCAAAGGCATCCACTTAACATGACTATTTCCTTCCTTGTCTACCTTGTTTCACTGACTTATCTAAATATTACATTGCCTCTCATACTAAACACATGAAAAGACTCCCATTAAGTGCATTGTCTTCACCACCAATCATCGTCATGCTTCAGAGTAGGAATATATCACATATCACTACACCAATGATGACTTGGAAATCATTTATAGAGATCAGAGAAGGGTTAGTTAAATTTGTATCTATTGTAAAACTCTGACGTTTTTTAAATACATTGCTGTTGGGATAAAAGTTTCAGTGGATACGATGAAACAATTTTTTTTTTCAAAGCTCAATGAATGGTGACAAAAGGCTATGTTATAAATCTGAGGGAGGAAAATTATTCTTAGATACTACTGAGAGAGAGAGAGAGAGAGAGAGAGAGAGAGAGAGAGAGAGAGAGAGAGAGAGAGAGAGAGAGAGAGAGAGAGAGAGAGAGAGAGAGAACAAATATCCTACAATCTAATAGTAAGGTACATCACAAAATCCATGAAAGAAGCTCGCTGTCCATTTTCGATTAACTTTATTTTTTTGGAAAGTATTCTTGTAATCTTTTCTTTTTGCACGAAACACTTTTGGCCATATTTTTCACCTAACTTTTCTAATAACTTTATCTATTTTTTCTTGAGCATCATAACCTTTTCGTCTGATTGCATGTGTCACTTAAGCCCAAATTTCCTTCGGTGCCAATGAAAGAACTTAGGCGACTCTTCATGGGTCGTGGAGGTGGTCGTGCCGCGGGTGGTGGTGGCGGCGTCCCTCGTTGAATCCCCTTGTAAGTGTGGCGCTCGCTTCCCAAGGCCGCATGATCCTCCTGATGTTGGTGGCCACCTCCACTATCTCTCTCAAGACTTTATCAGTTAAGCTTAATGCATATTTTTTTTCTGTAGAACGATCAGTATTCTTAAATCTAAAATTGCCTCAGTCCATAGACTTAAGCACGATTGAGGCGAAAATTTAAAACATTTAAACTGTTTTTTCTGTGTGTGTGTGTGTGTGTGTGTGTGTGTGTGTGTGTGTGTGTGTGTGTGTGTGTGTTTATTAATTCATTCATTCATCGAAATGTGGATGAGAAAAAAAATGTTTTGTTCTTTGAGTAAGGATATGTATATTTTTTCTCGCTTATCTTCGTAGCAATTTGACCTCACGGAAAAA
Source organism: Callinectes sapidus (assembly GCA_020233015.1). Classification (NCBI taxonomy): domain Eukaryota; kingdom Metazoa; phylum Arthropoda; class Malacostraca; order Decapoda; family Portunidae; genus Callinectes; species Callinectes sapidus. Next base: position 9,870,958 of record CM035207.1, on the reverse strand, counting down.
AAACACTACTCCTTATAATTGAACTCAAGGTTTTCGTTAGTAACGTAAAACTCCGGCTTATTAAGAATATTTACATTAATGAAACATATTTCTTCAATAACCAACCTTCTCAAAGTTACATTCGCCCGGCCTTTACATTCTCTCTCTTTCTTTACTTTCCCTTGCTTTCACACTTTCCTCTCCCTCCACCGACCGTTGCAACATTTACCTCCACATGACATCTTGCCAACGCCTTACAATGCCCAACCAATCAAATACATCATGTTCACTCACTCAATGTATCGTCACACTACATCAAAAAATGACGGCAACACAAAACCTATCATCAGCTTCTTGCATGCAATGCTGTGGAGGAAATAGCTTGTGATACGACCATTAACCCTAGGCCGTCACTTCCACTAGATGATATGCACGATTCAGGTGATATCTATGTTATGTAGAGCCTCACGCTTCAGGTTATTCGCAGCTTTTGAAACAACGCTTTTGTTATTTAAGAAAATTTAAGGAATTTATAAAGAAATACACTAATGCAATCGAAGAATGGCACCCTGATTTATCCGATTCCAATTACCTTTCATACATAGGAATAAAATGTTTGTTTGTCTGTCTGTCTATCTATCTATCTATCTATATATCGATCTATCTATCTATCTATCTATCTTTATATATATATATATATATATATATATATATATATATATATATATATATATATATATATATATATATATATATATATATATATATATAATAGTTGAGGGAGCGACGTTTCGAAGAAAGGAAGTATAATAAGATGCAAGCCTAAGATCAATACTTGTGAGGCGTGCATGCGGTGCCTGGCGAGAGGCAAGGAGCGTGCCGCTGCCTCCCTGTGGCACCCTGGCTCAGGCAGACTGTCTCAACAAGATGGCGGAATCTGAATGCTTCCTCATATTTAAGTAGTAGCAGTTGTTGTTGCTGTGGTTTTGGTGGTAGTAGTAGTAGTAGTAGTAGTAGTAGTAGTAGTAGTAGTAGTAGTAGGTAGTAGTTGCTGTTATTGTTGTTATAGCAGTTGCAGTAGTAGCAACAGCAGCAGCAACAACAGTAGTAGTAGTAGTAGTAATAGTAGTAGTAGTAGTAGTAGTAGTAGTAGTAGTAGTAGTAGTAGTAGTAGTAGTAGTAGTAGTAGTAGTAGTAGTAGTAGTAGTAGCAGCAGCAGCAGCAGCAATAGGAGCAGCAGCAGCAATAGGAGCAGCAGCAGCAGCAGCAGCAGCAGCAGTAGTAGTAGAAGTGGTGGTGGTGTTAGTGGTGGTGGTGGTGGTGGTGGTGGTGGTGGTGGTGGTGGTGGTGGTGGTGGTGGTGGTGGTAGCATTAATTAATTAATAAAAACAATTTGTAATGAAAACATTATTGTTTTTATTCAACTAAAAAAAAAATAATAATACCATAGCACAAATATATTCGGAAACATATGTTAGTTGACTTAGTGAAGTTTACAAAATTGAGTATATTATCTAATATCTTTTCTTTCTTTTTTTTAACGTGTGTGAGGGAATGTTTTCTTAATTTAGTTATGATAGCAAATTTCTGTGGTTCACCTTTATTTTGTGTAGTGTGACGAAGTATTTTTCTTCGCTCTGCTATTTATATGCAATGGAAAGAAAAATGATCATTTTTCTATGCATGAAGGAAAGTTGTCCAAGGGCAACACAAACGATTAACAAGAAGGGCCACTGAGATGCCAGTCTAAGAACAAGGTCAAGAGAGATAGCTAAAAGAATGGGACAAATATCCAGAAACCTCTGTCTTAAGTGAGTGCTAGTCATAGGCACATGGAAATTAGAGGATTGATAATAAATCGTGAGCAGATGAGTTAATGAAGAAAAATCAGAAGCACTCAGTCAGGAGACAAGACACTGAAGCGATGAAAAACTACATCCCAATAGAGGAAAAAGAATATCAGACAAGATCATTCAGAATATGCAGTATTATCCTAGAATGGATAATAAAGACTCATTGGCATCAATTATGCCAGATTTTGTCAAATAAACATCTTACGAAAATCTAGATATGTCTCTTTGCTGTTTCTCCATTTGGTACTACTTTTAAGGACTCAATGCCTAATACTTGAAATATAGTAATGTGTTAAAAATTACGCTTTGGAAAATTGAAGAATTGATGCCGTGAGCTTGTTGCCTGAACAGGATGACTTGGTTTTGGTCGCACTAATGCTACGTTTCTCAAGGAAGTAATTCAACATGAGACCAAGAAAGAGGCTCCCTTGTGACGTGATCAGCCATGTTTCAAGAAGAAGGATCCACCTGCAAGTTGGTTCACACAGTGATGGTCTTAATAAGACTCAATTAGTCTGAGCAGCGACGATGAAAAAAAAATGTTGTGGAAGACAGTCGACATCACACGCGCATATAGATACAGACACACACAGATCCCCCACCGCTATACACACTCACACACATAAATAAGTAAATAGATAAATAAGTAAATAGATAAATAAGTGTATATATATATATATATATATATATATATATATATATATATATATATATATATATATATATATATATATATATAAGTAAGGTTAAGGTTTTGGTGAAATCGCCAAAACAAATAACCATAAAAGCTTGATATGATGACGTAATACATTTCTATTGGAATTTTTTGAGTTCAGGAATTTACAAACGTAGGAACATCGAAATCAAGTGTTTTACCTAAAGGATATACACATGTATTTCTTTCATCGTATTTAAAACAACGAGAAGGTTCAAGGGTTAGGCTTTCTTGTCTCCACTCAAGGTTAACATATGATCATTGAAAACCACAACAAAGTGGAAGAACCATAACTTGAACAGAGCATAGTTAACACTACGAGTAGAACTATTGATAAAGATAAAAATGAAAATGAAAAAATCCATTAGTAAACAAAAAGAAAGAAAAATACTATTGTCATTATCATAACTCACCATAACCTTTACCAGGACATGTAGGTAGGTAGGAACAAGGGGACATATCACCTCGCCTAATCTACTCTTCCTATCCGAAAACTTTATTACTGAACCAGTTAATATGCAAGATTTGATTTTGTTATGCAGTGTACGGCAGGAAAGACATTCCATATGCCGTTACAACAACAATAGCAACAAAAAAACGTCAATATGAAAAAAAAGGGAAAGGTCCAGAAAACAGTAAATGTACATTACAGTTTATAAGATGGACCGAGTTATTTGGCAACACAGATTCCAATAATTATAAAAATCACAAACTTCAACATTAAAATCGGTAAGTAAATGCAGAAAAGAGTGTGTGTACGTGCAGCAGCAAAACAAGTAAAGTGGTCTCCGGGGAAGAGACACGTGCTGGACCACCACGGTGGCACTGCTTGTTAAAAACATTGATAAATTAGGTTTTGAGTGAAATACTAAGTTAAACTGATAGATGCACAATGGATGTATGGAATAAATCGTGAGTCTCAAATGTACTTTGTACTAGTGAAGAAATTCATACAGTGCACGTGACCTGGAATCATCAGACACTTAAAAAGTTGTCCTTGATCAATCAGAAATTTATGCCACATAGTACAAACACCAATACATTATATATATATATATATATATATATATATATATATATATATATATATATATATATATATATATATATATATATATATATATATATATATATATATATATATATTGCCTTGACATTTCCTAAAGAAAAAGCTGGGAAAAGTACCCAGTAACTCAGCCCTATGAAGAGGCAAATCAACATCTTTTGCCAGAAGAAAAATGACTTGACAAAAAAAGTTCACCTACAACCAAAATTGTTTGATAAGTTATGCACAAGTGGCGTCAATAATAAAATTTTATCCTTATGAAATACATTTTTAACTTGATAAAAAAAAAAAAGATATCTGTAAAAAAAAATTCGGCTTAACTACATTTCACACATTTTGAGATTATTTTGCCAACATGACAATATTCCAAGGTCCATGAAAAATAATTCATGAAGTGCCAAATAATAATACGAAACATTACCATCAGCATGACTAGTCTAGAGAAAAAAACGAAAGGGAATATAAATATGTATGAAAAAAGGAGAAAAGTGTGCAAAACAACGAGCCTGTAGCCTGGAATCAATAAAGGCAAGTCGTGCGAGCGTTGGTTGGCGAGGGGCGCGGGGCGCTGTGCCTCCTCTGCCTCCGTGTGGCACTGAGGCCGCCATGATGAGGCACACATTCTCAACAAAATGGCGGCATCTCGGCCCATTTACGTTCAAATTATACTGATCCCATCTAGGGCTTGGGTTATTTGGGTACATATGAGGCGCAGGTTTCAAGAGACAGCACTCAAGGGCCTAATGAGCCCTATGACCGGTAGGTCTATGAACAAGACTACTTTGTGCTTTATGACTGCTGATATCGTGTATTCATACATGAAGTAAATAATGAAGAAGATAAGGCATACATCTACTGCTACTAATGATAACACTTACTTCACCAACCCCACAAACAATGACCATCACAAACACTACATAGGTGTAATGATGATGAAGATGAATGAATAGAATACAATTTACTTTTTTATATATAATTATGATGACTATATTCATGCAACACTATTTGAAAAAAATCTATCCGATATAAAAGTAAATAAAAAATGACATATCAGCACTCACTTAAACGTTGACTTTAACAATAAAAAAAACATTTGCGAATATTTTCCTTCTTCCTTTTCATAATCTTACCTCATCCCTCATCTGCTACGATGTGGGCAGCTGAACCTCATACACGCCAGCTGGTAGGTAATGTTGCCACTCTACTATCCTTGCATGCCTGATGTTCATAAAATTAAGTTGAAGGTGTCAAGATGTTCAGCGATGAATAAAGAATAAAACCAAGGAGAAAAAATACTGTATTATGAAATGACAAACAAGTTATGATTCACAGCCCGATGAAAGTAAAAAAAAAATCCTTAATAGTTCTCTTGGGAGTGAGGTGAAAGAAGTGTACGAAGATTCAGACAGATGTAGAGGCCATCGTTGATTTACACAAGGAAACGATCGGTATTTGTGTTGGTCATTATTTTCTGGAATGCAAGGCGCCTTTGATATTGCCAACTATTCCTATGCTCTAAAATTGCAATAACCCTCAACAACCCTCAACAAGACTCCACTAAATTGACCACATAACACAAAGAACACAAATAACACAACACACGTGATACTACAAATATGTATAAAATATAAGAAAATAATAATCACATTAAACGCATTATCAATCACTATAAGAAACGTGGACACAAACACACAAACAAGACACTGTATAGGACAACGAATTTTAATTTAAGAATTTTGTAACAATTTCATTAGATATTCATTGTCTATTTCTTAAATGCAAATCTTCAAATCTTTAGCTAGAAATCGGCTTAATATTACAGAAAAAACTAGTATATGCCGGAAATATATAATTTGAAATGATGTACACATGTAGATCAGCAAGTAAAACATGCAAGTCAAGAAAAGAAAAATCAGCAGCAGTATCAAGAGCAGCATTAACTAGTACATAAAAAAAATGTAGTTTGCCGAAGGTGAGGAAAAAATCTGTTTTTCTGTGCCAAAAGATTGCCGCCGCCACCCAGCGTACAGCATTTTCACTTTGAATGTAAAATCAACTCTCCCCTTATCCCTCTCCCTCTATACAGGCACTAATCTCTCTCTCTCTCTCTCTCTCTCTCTCTCTCTCTCTCTCTCTCTCTCTCTCTCTCTCTCTCTCTCTCTCTCTCTCAAATTCATGTACCTATTGCAACAAACAAAAGTCAAACAAAAGCCACATGAATGGAGATGTTTACGAACACTGATCTTGAGAAAAAAAAGAGAAAAATTAACTATGGCTATATATATATATATATATATATATATATATATATATATATATATATATATATATATATATATATATATATATATATATATATATATATCACAAAAAGGATTAATATGGCATTGATCCATTGCAAAGGATATATGATTGTGACCTATTGTTTCTAAGCTGTCTCATTTAATCAATCGAGTTAAGATCAAATAAGCCACTTTCAACACGCGCAGTGTCACTAAAACATCACCCTGACTAGCGTTACTAAAGGAAAGAGTAACCATTAGAAGAAAAATCATGCCCTATATAGTGAAGGAGGGTACTAAGTCACAACTTCATTGAAATACCTTTCTTGAAAATTTCCTCTTCTCTACTTCTTGAGAAAACAATAAAAAAAGAAAAAAAAGAAAAAAAATTCAATAAGAAAACATAAGAAAGTGACTCCAAAATCTTTGATTGTTAGAGGAACATGAAACAATGCCTGGCGTTGGAGCACAGTGCCATCGGTAATATCACTCTTCTACCATTAACAAGCAAATGTTAGATATATCGCTCTTTTATGGTTATAACACACTATAGTGTGTTATAACACACTATAGTAATGTCATTTTTTCCGATCTTCCTTCCTTTATTTATTCATATTCCTATGTTTTTATATATGTAAGGATGGATTGTTGTATGTATGTTTTTATTTAGTCATCTGTTTTTCTTTCTATTTAGTTAGGTTAAATATTTTTCAAGCGATCTACCATGCAAAACATTAGTCTGATAAAGTTTTTTTTCTAATAATTACTATCTATTTGTATATGATTTTTTTAATGGTAGACATGTTTGAAGCGCACAGACACACAGACACACACACACACACACACACACACACACACACATTATAAAATCTTACACTGGTTGATATATCTAGGTAGAAATGCCACCTCCAAGAACTCTAGGTAACACTCCCATGATTTCGTTACCTGACATATCCAGTTCTGTGGTTGATATTCTAAGTCCAGAACACTCATCCAGGCTGTGGGCATCTCCCGCCCACCACATCTCAGACACCCGTGGCACCAACTACAATGCCAAAAAAAATAAAAAAGATGATGTTGATGAAAATAACAATCAAATGTGCGTTACGGTTAGACAAAAGGAAGTTTTCTTTGTTCATGATCAGCGATGGGGACTTATTAGCCTTACAAATGTTTTAATAATTAATGCACCAGAGCAAGTACATATTATGAAAATTGTCTTTTTTCATTACCCGTTAAATGTATTATATCTATTTATTTAGTTGTTTCAAGAATCAAATAACGTAACGGTCTATCACTGACTAGGTGTCGGAATGCCGTTGCCGCCGCTTCGGTGTGGCACTGAGGCAGACATGTTCTGGCCTTCAATCAAACAAAATGGCTACAGGTAGTTCCATTCACTCTAATAGGATTTCACGATGACCTCTTGCCAAGAATACCATCATCCACCTCTCCTGGTCACAGGTGGAGCAAGAGCCACAAGAGAATAGCGGTCACGGGTGTCACATAGCCACCATGTCTAGATCATTTGGTGATCTTTGTACTGGGTTTCTCTCAGGCAGTGCCATGGGATGAGTGAGCTCTTGCGGTGTAAAAATATACAATACATTTTAATACATTTTAGAGTATCATTTTCTTAATATTCAACTCAGTGTCTTTAAACGCATGTCAAACACTATATATTGTTGTAATCACAAAGCTCACAATCCCTTCAACTAAAAATAGTATGAACAAGGCGGCCTTATGATATACGCTTGCACTTCCAATGTCACATTATTTTTCCCAAGGCCTTAGTAATAGAGGACCGATCTTACTACATACTACACTGTGATGGTCAGCTTCCCAGTGTATATATAACATTCTGGAGCACAACCAGATTAGCAGTAACATGTGTCTATGAAAATATCTTATGAACTTATTTATACCATCCGCTGTATTATCAACAACTTAATATCTCAGAAAATAAATAAATAAAAAAAGAGTCTCCAAATACTTTCTTCACACAATATGACACGATTCTAAATTCCATTACACAACAAAACCAACAACACTGAATTTTATGCCACGCCTTTTGGAATTTTCCTTATCGTTTCATGGCCGCTTAGGTTTTGGCGAGTGATCCGAGAAGGAGAATGGCATGAAGAGGCCTCCGCCACACCAGGTAAAGGTGAATATATATCCTTTGCACTGCTCCATTCTCAACTTTATCAGAGTCGCACTCTAAAACTCAGCCTGTTTTGCAAGATACTTTTATTTACTCTCCTCTTTACTTTTTTTTTCTCTTGAAAAGCAAACTAAGCAAGACAAACCAACAACAGAAAAAAATATACTTCTGCAGTGAAAGGTACCAAATAATAAAGAACAAAATCTTAATAAAGAAATGCTTGTTTGTCCTCTTCTGGTAGACTCGATACGGACATTAATGTAGGAAATGAGAGAGGCAGAGTAATGCAGAGCATGTCGATGTCGAGTAACTTGCAGCGATTAGCTTAGCGCCAGAAAAACTCTGTAGAGCTTCACCATTACTCTGGTACAAGTATTCCATTACTCTTGTTGTGAGCAAAATAAATAAATGAATGAATAAAATAAATAAAATCAAATAAATGAATAAATAAGTAAAAATAAATAAATATATATAATGAAAAAAAATCTCACTAGCGTTGATTTTTACAATTCTTAAGATTATCTGTCACTGGTTCAGCAAACTGTGTACAGCTAAGTGTTTCTTTACTTACGTGACATCCAAAGTAAGGCTGAGACACTGGAACACAACCGCAGTATGCACATCACCCCAGAACAACTTATATAGGCTACCATGTAAAGGTATTTCTAAGTGGAAAGTTGTCCCGACAGAATTTAACCATCAAGCAAAACACCACTTGCATATTAGTACATATTCACCTTAAGATAATCATACTTTTATATTGTTTTCAATCAAGGAAAAATATGCCAAAAAAAGAAGCTACGTGGTGGCATCGGAATCCAGCAAGACGGTGGCACTCATGTCTGCAGGTATTCTGGCATTAACTCCTGCACACCCAGTGGCTTGTTCTGGTTTGTCTTTCTCCTTGATGGGGTGGGGTCATCATATGAACTTTGAATGTATATTAAGTGAGTGGCTGTTAATAGCACACCTGCTTTATGTGACAACGTGTGATTTGTTATCTAAATTCTTAGGGATAGAAACTATCAAGGGGCCCTTGTTTTCACTGATGTCCATCCAAAAATAGAAGAAAAAATAATGAAAGAGGGACAATAATATACATCTAATATAGTGTGATATAAGAAATACATCTCAAGCCCAAAATCAACCAGAATTCTATACAATAAAAATATTCTTAAGTGAGAGAGAGAAAAAAAATGTATGGTAGGCTTCTGCAGGAAGGATGAGGCAGTATGAGGTGCTGACAAGGAGACATACACAACACACAGCAGACTTACCACAGCAAAACCAAAGGATGGATGTCCAGCGAAAGTTGTTGCTGCTTCCACTACCGATACAACTCCGCTATTAGTAACTCACTTTATATGTAATAACGCCGGGTCTAAAACTGCAAAATTAGCAGCAGCAGCAATAGTAGTTGTAGTAGTAGTAGTAGTAGTAGTAGTAGTAGTAGTAGTAGTAGTAGTAGTAGTAGTAGTAGTAGTAGTAGTAGTAGTAGTAAAATAATAATAATAATAATTACGACGATAAAAAATATGATAATACTCATGATGTTGATAACCATAATAATAATAATAATAATAATAATAATAATAAGAAGAAGAAGAAGAAGAAGAAGAAGAAGAAGAAGAAGAAGAAGAAGAAAAAGAAGAAGAAGAAGAGTAATAATAATGATAATAATGACAATAAAACTGCTAGCTCCTATTTGAATATGTGAGTGAAGTTTTAACAGAAAATAAATGAATCATACTAGATGTGTGATATGATTCCTTTTATCCAGGAGGTTCAAAGGGCTCACACAGTAAGTGTTTCCAAAGTACTCATTTCTGTTCTAGTTCTATAATACTTAACTCACCTCAGCCTTAGGTTTAAAATAATCTATCAGTGGATCTAATAAAAAGAAATATTTCCCGTAATGCGCATTTATTGATTTGCCGTCTGCAACAGCACCTTAACCTAACAGTGCAAAAGTAATCAAAAACTCTTTAGGAAATAGATTATGAATAATATTAAAAGTAACGATCTACATTGATGAGTAAGCATACAGCAACATATGTGACTGATTTCTCGTTGGTCCAAGTAGCGGCTCCCAAAGAACATTCACCGTCACCGAATATTCGATACTCTGCCCTTAACTTAATTCTGGTTTCATGCTCCTTCACCAACATTCATTGCCTCTTTCAGCACATGTGTTTGTGCTGCCCCTGTCTCTTGAAGCAAAGGACAGTTGACGAGGGATATGCAAGTGAGAAAGAGAAACGTACGAACGCCCATTAGCCTCCTGCCCAATGACTATATCACATCAAAATCAAACTATTAATGACGTTGATGATAGTGATGATAATGGTTATAACATATGATAACAGCAACAAGAGTGACAATAATGATCACTGTTATGTTAAATCTAAGATAAATATCCTTAATATTCACGAAAGCATAAATATATGATAATAGTAATAATAGTAATAATAATAATAATAATAATAATAATAATAATAATAATAATAATAATAATAATGGTGACAATAACAACAACAATAATAATGAAAATAATGATAATTAAGATAACAATGATACAACTACTACTATTGTTGCAAGAACAACTACTGCTACTAATGATAATGATGATGATGATGATGATGATGATGATGATGATGATGATGACAATAATAATAATAATAATAATAATAATAATAATAATAATAATAATAATAATAATAATAACAATTATAATTATAATAACAACGACAACAATACTGATAATAGGAACAACAAAATTAACATTTGTTAACTGTTGTATCCTAAAGCATATAAACATCTTTGAAATTCTTACCTCCTCCTCAATGGCAAGAATCTACGTAAAATACTTTAAGTATCCAGTTATCTCACATTCTGACTAAGTCTTTTTACAAACTACATCTCAATGTTCTTAATAATGAATGTGTGAGCTTAAATACGTCCCAATTCAACCTGGACATAAAAAACACCTATTTAAACAAGTTTGGCACCATATAGGCTTCTCCTTCCCTTAACACTCATCACAGCAGTTAGGTCATGGTAACCCTGTACATTTCATATGCCTACGACATAATATGCATCACATGCAATGGACACATTATTAAATGCATACTTGTTAAAAGTAAAATGCAATCGAAATATTTATGATACTTTCCTTAGGCCTAAAGTACAACGACACTATCAATATTTTAGTGTTGATATAGAAGACTATCTTTCCACCTCGTTTATGGTTTACAATAGAATCACAGTGATAAGACGATAAGTAGATTAGATAAAAACTATTTAATTTCTTAAACGAAGGCTCGGGGTGCCGACCGCTATCACCGTGTGGCACTGAGGTAGCCATGTCCAGGCACACCACTTCAACAAGATGGCGGCGCATGAGCCTCCGCTCACCAATAATGTGTTCATGGTGGCCTCTTGTCTATCACGTCACCACCCGGCTACAGGTGCAGGAGTAGCCACAAGGGAGCAGCGGTCCCCGGAGCAATATGACCGCCATTACCTGAGGGTTTAGAAAGCACTAGCATTGCTTCCTCCTGGCTTTTGTTTTCATCGTGTGGTGACCCTTGCCCTGTTCCTCCTTGTCAAGGTAATACCACGGGCAGTGTGTGGCCTGCAGAGACGTGTCCAGAGGAGGCCCAACAAAAAATCGGCTTCCGGCCTGTAGAACGCAACGGATAAGTAAAAACAAGACTGTGAGAAAGTCTTATAGTGCTAGGAGCCATGCTTTCTTAAAATTATTCATAAATTATTTAGAAGACTTCCCAGACTTAAATAAAATCTAGGCAGTCATTCTATTGAAATTAAATAAAAAAAATTACAATAAAATAAAAGCATTTTCAGAAAATAAGATTTTATCTAAGTACTTTTAGAAAGAAAATGGAAAGTAACAACAAAAACACATAAAGATATGGTTTATGTTTTGTGTCATGAGTAGCGATAGTGGAAAAAAAAAATCCAGGAAGATGGTGTCTACTACACTGAGGCAGTCTCCTCACAAGCCTCGTACTTATCATTTGTCTTTCTTTTTATGGATAATGGATCATAACACCTTAATTCTTTAATTAATGCAAGTCAAGGGATGGCAAAACAACCAATAGAAAAATACACTCTCCTTGTCCTCCCATATTGACAGGATGAAAAATGTTAAAAACTTTGATTTCCAAGTTATTTCTTGAACTAGCCAGCCAGCCTTGACTCGTAACAACCAACTACCAAAGAATTTGAAAACAAAATCTGGGAAAAGATGTTGCAAGACTCAATCAATGTTCCACACGATGTGGAGTTGGGAATGTTTTTTTTGTCTTCTTTTTTTTTCTTAACTCCCTTGCCTCAGATATTCTTGATGCCTATCCCTCTCTGTTAAGATTCAAAAGCTACCAGTGGTAGGAAGAAGTGTTTGGGCAGAGTCAACACCTGCAATTAGTATAAAAGATTCTTTTAACTTATTTTTATTCATCTCTTATTTTTCACAGCTATTTGTATATTCCTGCCCATAACTTCTTCACCAATGATCTATAAAACACAGCAAAATCCAACGATTCATGTCAAAATGATAACTCCTTTGCAGAGCAGCACACACAACTTTCGTCACAATAAAATCGATGCACCCCATGGAATCTGATGCAAGGTGCCATACACAGCGTTCCATCACATCACCGGAAACAGGTAGACGTCACCCTGATATGTTGGAAAATGTTCAAGCCATGTTTTCTTTTTTCTTCTTCTATACTCATCGTGTTGGTTATGGTTACCGCCCTCAAGCCACCTCTAATTCACATGATGACTAAAACTGATATAACTTCTCACTGCATTTTTTCTTATGATAATAATTTACAAGTTATTCAGATAACAGAGGCTCTGTAATCATAATTGTTATATATTAGGAAAGAAAAAAGACGTAACTAAATACTACAAAAAATTATATGTATAATTTTCTTCCACTTATTTGTCACTAAGTGGAAGTAATATTTACCATCCATTCATATATGTGTCGTAAACATTTTTAATCTTTTCACCACCTCTCCTTTGGTCAATATATTTTCTATTTGTAAGAAAATTCACTCTTCTATTCATTATTCTATAAGGAAATAAAAATTCACTCCATAAGAGAAAGTACAATACAAATGTTCCAATACTTCTACAGCTTCTGATAAAGCTTGAATTAATGACAGACTTGCAGTAGAGAGAAAAGTGCATCTGGCTATCCAATACAAATGATCAAAGGTAAGATACTATTTATTCAAGGGACAAACTGACTGAACTTGTTAAGCCAAGTAACCCTACTAAAATTCTACGTATATTATGAGTATTGCCGAAACACTGGTAGCCTCAAGTCTTGAGCAACCCATTCTTTAGGGAAGAAATGAAGGAAGACCTGAGGCGACTTCATAAAATATCAGGAAATAAAGAAATGGGCAGAGTTTTTACTCATCTCAAGATAAGAATAAATTTGACCATGATGAGAGTTTTGGAGCAGCAGCGATCGATAGGTTATACTTTCTGAAATACCTTAAACTCCTTGACTTGTCTAGATCTATGAAAGACTGAGTTCATCTTTCATCTAGAAAGAGTAGGAGTCGTTGAAGAGAAGGCCTGAGGCAAAGCCGGGTTTCATATCGATATAGGAATGAAAATTGAATGCTGAAAGCTACTTCTAGTTACAACACTTGGAACAGTGTTTGTACATAAAAAGCAGCCTATGTTAAACGGCTCTACATCATTCACTTAATTTCATATTTGGTAACAGTAATTGTTTTCTTTTGTCAAATGAAGGCTTTATCATTACAGATTTTCAATAAAGGAGTCAATAATATCAAACCGGATAAATAAATATGACCAAACAAAATCTTAAGTTTACATAGGCACAAAAACCAGACACTGAGAGACATAATAGACATTTCCTCCACACCATCGCACCGTCATAGCTAACTAACACTGACCTGCACACCAACACCACGATGCAACAAATCATATCATCAGGAATCATAAGTTCAAATTATGTGCAGTATTTCTTGGAAAGAAAATATGTTGAATTATGCTGTGCCGGATCAATATGTAACAATGTGAAGTTGATAGCTGAAACCTAACCTTATTCTTTTAATCCCCCATCTTATCCATCATTATTTCACATGCAATATGCTAAACCGAAATCAATTGAGAATCCACATGGCACCGAACTGTGTGCAAGACATCGGAGTGCCGCCGCCGCTTGTGTGTGGCACCGAGGCCGCCTTATCCAGGCACACCACTTACTAACAAAATGGCGGCAACTCAGCCTTCTAGTGACTTAAAAATCCTTTGGTGGCCACTTAATTTTTCAATGGCAAACTTGACTACACGGAAACCAGCAACTGCCAAGGAACAGTGGCCACAGGCGTCACATGCCCGACATAACTGCCAACAGGGTCTTCTAACACTACCATCACTACTAAGAGCAACAATAGCAACGATAACAACAACATTCCCTCCCCGTTCTTCCCATTTTTTTCATTCCCTTTTCTACCAGTATCATCCTACAACGAGCAATGACTGTCAGGTATGGTGACTCTTGATCTCACTTTGAACAAGGGGGGCCAATTTGACAATTTCCCAGGACAAATTTTGACTTCCGTAAGTGACTTTTTCTGACTGGGAAAAGTGCCAATATACTTCTGATACGCCTATATAGTGCTGAGATAGTGTTGACATGGCAATCTGGTGGAGCCGGTGGTCCGAGGAGCTCAGCTGAGGAGGCCCAGACACCCAGATTTTTCTTTTCGAGTGGAAATAGAGAAGGAATCACGCCGCGACGCAATGAAGCGTGTATAAAGAGAGTTTAATAAAATGCACTTGAATTATCCGAAAACATACAAAAATCATTAAGGAAAACATTAGCAAGAAAAAATAGTTGTTAATAAAGCAGGAAAAAAAACACAATCATTAAGATTTCATTTGTGTGTGTGTGTGTGTGTGTGTGTGTGTGTGTGTGTGTGTGTGTGTGTGTGTGTGTGTGTGTGTGTGTGTGTATGATTTGCTACTAAAAATGTTCTAATCCGAATAATAGTCAACACGAAAATTGCGTTTTTTTTTTATATCAAAGAGAAATGAAGAGAGACAAAGCACATTCCATTTGCTTGATTAAAAATGCATCAAAAATTCCATTCAGTTCCTCACGCTAACAGTTTCTACACGAGTTGGCTTCTGCATTTCTAACCCTATTGTACTTAGTCTTAGGTGCGCGTGACCTTAATTAGCATACCTGCACGACCTATGAAAACATAACACAATCACGCCAATGTAATCAAGGCACATTTGGCTCACATCAAGGAGAGTGACGACCCACTCCCACCAGTAATCAGTCCCGCTACCACAACTACACTGATTAGCCGCTAGTTCACCTGAGCCACGATAGAACCATTGGCAGCGTAACTTAGTCACTTGAGTAATAATACAAGGGAAGCAAAACCTGCATTCTTATCCACCTGCATATTAAAAAATACCAAGCAAATGAATACGTATGTCTCCCCCCCCCCTCCCCTCGTACACACACACACACACACACACACACACACACCAGGTTCTACGACTTCCGTCCTACATAACATGAGACAAAGCTCGGGTGTCAATGAGGCAACTTGTGCTACTTTCCCCAGCAGAGAGTGGGCGCTGTGTGGAGTGAAAAAACACTTGATGACCATCACCAATATGGAAGATGAAATCATCTGTACAACTTCACACATAAAAATTCATCTCGTTATTTTTTTTGCTTTTTTTTCTGTAAACTGAGTGCAATTAATTGTTATAAAAAATGGCTAACTTATAAATTATAAAAAGGAAAAATGGTTGAATTTTATTCTTCTCATTTTTTTTACACTAATTGCCCGGCAAGGGTCGAGGGGCCGGTCTGTTGCCAAACCCTGTGGCACTGACGATGCCGTATCCTGGTATACCATCTTACTAAAATGGCGCCGGCCGAACCAGAAAAAAACTGCAGTATGAAATTGTCAAAAGAGTTCCAAATCTTTGCATGACTGTGCATTACTTCCCCGTCGATGACAGTAAGATGCCAATATGAGGAATACATACATATTTTTAAAATTGACAGTGATATTGACGATGCTACAACTACCTAAAAATTTCCTCTTTTATCTATGGCAAACTATCCTTCTATCCTAGATTGCTAAAAATCTTAATATCAACCAATATAAAAAAAAAATCATTCTTTTACATTTTCATTGCTTCTCTGTGTGTCCTGGTGTCTTTGTTTCCAAAGGAATCCATTGGTTAGCTTTGATGCGATGATTAACAATGTAACATTCCCCACTTCAAACATTAAACCACAATCATCATGTGCTTCTCAATATACTTCACGTTGCGGGATGATGGAGCTACCTTGGTGGGCTCTTCACTAATGTAACTTGAATGGAGAGGAACATAATAAATCAGCATCATCTTACTTGCATGATTTGAGCTGATAACCTCCAAGTTCTATTTCAATCACTAACTTCTTAAAAAAAAATCAAACTTGTGTACTTTAAGAAAAATATCAGTATTATCTTTTAAACGATGCTGGAAGAAAAATCAAAGAAGTAAATAATAAGAATATTTTATTGATAAGAAAAACGGATATCCATTGTTTTAAAAACCTATCGTATTCATCTCGGTAGGATATTCTTAAGCCTTATTTTTCAAAAGATACAAGGAACTCCTACCACTAAAAAGAAAAAAAATACTGTAAACTTTGAGCAAAGGAAATATACAAATTCACTATATATATATATATATATATATATATATATATATATATATATATATATATATATATATATATATATATATATATATATATACATACAGACATACAGACATACAGACATACAGATATACAGAAACACACAGACACACACACACACACACACCGATAGACAAATATAAAAAAAAAACATATTAATGGAAGCCTAAAAGTACAATGAACAAAAATGTCCTCTTACTCAAGAGCATACTTCACAACAAAGGCCTCAGACATCTGGACACTATACGTGCATCATCATCTTAAACAGCGCACAAAACTATATGTACTTCTGACAAAACAATCTGTACATTCTACCGGTGAAAGTGAAAAATCGCAAGTGACAGGATTTTATCTAGTGACCACTACGGTAGCCATGCCATCATGGTTGAAAGGAGGCTTCTCGCCCCCCGTGCCTCCTGCGTCATCCTCCCTGCCGTTGTATTGATCCTGGGGCTGGAGAATCTCAGCCTCCTGCTTGGAGGCCTCGGCGTGCTGACTTGGCGTGCCACACACCTACGTGCCCACAGCCCACCACTGACGCACAACTGATAATATTTTGTTATTGTACAGCTACGAAAGGTGTTTCATGTTTTGGTGGCAACATTTGATTTAAATCTTAGGTTAGCCTTTCCAGGGTAAAACGAAAAATATTGCATGATTCACAACAGAGAGGCGGAGAGGGGTGAGGGCCGGAAGTGCCGCCGGCTCGTGTGGCACTGCGACCGCCATGTTATGACCCACCACCACCAAGATGGCCGCTTCTGCCCCCTAAAGCTCCCCTAGCTTGGATGAAGATGACACACACTCGAGCTACATGGCCCAGGGAAGGATGAGCCTATTGGAGTACCTGCCTGACAGGTGAAGCTGCACCTGAGGCGTCCTTGATCAATACTCGGGATATCCTATGAGGTGAAGCGTTTCCCAGGCTTTACTCACCACCAGAGATCCACCAACAAGTCTTTGTTCAGTTTTGGATTCTCACTACACAAAAATCGTGATTTTCATACCTACACTTTACCAGGAGCCACACACGGAGAGGAGCTTTCATTTGAGTCTCACAAGGTGTATAGATTTTTTTTTTTTTTCTTTTTTGCTTCACCTACTTGGAGACATTTTAGGTTAGTTTGTTCTAAAATCTATACACTGTACCTGACCACATCACCACCAATGAACAATATGGTGGTAGTTTTAAGCACAATCCTTGTCAACGAACAGACACATGCTGGGCATCACCTTCACTGGTAAAAACATCTCCAATAAATCATCGCTTGACGGCAACACAACGCAGCTGCTAATGACGTGTGGTAATCAGTCGAGATGCGTCACGCGGGCGGGTGTCCGACCCTCAAGCCACGTCCCGCCTCACGTGCCGTGTTCTTGTCGAGGAGCCGCAGTCTTCACCAAGAGCATGAACTGCACCAAAGAAGAAGCTAAGGCGAAGAAACGTAATCCTGATTTTTCGGTCGCTGAGGCGCACCACGCCAACAAACTGTCTGCCATCAACATCATATCTATCATAAAATTATAATTCATTGAAATATATTATGTGTAGATTATACTAATAGTTGGATGGATATTGAACATTAAATAAATCTCAAACCCATGATTGGTCTGTTTCCGTCATTTTGTTCACCTTCTTCTTGAAAGGCTCTATTATTCAGCAACGAGGCAGGAGATGCATCTGCACAATAACATTGTTAGGGATAAAACATGAGTAATTTCTGTATTACACCTAAAGAAGTCAAATAGAGTTAGCGTCTAAAGGAGAATGACAGTATTTCCAGGCAATGTTGTTTGGTGTGGTGCTGGTGTGGGGTGGGGAATGGCATGTTCTGAGCATGAACAGAGTAATACTATATAGTGATTGTGTTTTGGGAGAGATGTACACAAGGTGTGTGGATGATAGGGCCTGGTGTATGTGAATACTGAGGGAGAACACGAGTTGATTTTATGAAAAAAAGACTTAACTCCTCTAAAACAAAAGCAATACCCACCAGAGATTATATGCTGTTGGCTGGTCAAACTAAAAGGGAAAAAATCATGCTCTCTCTCACGTATCATGACGACTTCTACGTTGTTATCAAGGGGCTACAGGTAGAAGTGAAAGCAAAGTAACACAATATCGTTCTCACTAAAAGAAAAAAAAAAAAAAACATGTGGGTATAACATTGCATGTGACGTGGCAGTGGAATGTTCCTTCCCTCGTTACAGTTTAAAAGAGATAGATAGCCATCGTGGGTATTATGGCATCATGTACCTCACGCAATGTCAAACTACATGTTGTGTGTCATTAATCTTATGACTACCCTATTATCTCTTATTAACATTTACCAAAATGTTGTTTCCAATGTTTTAACATTCTTGGAAGTTATCAATTATCAATATTCTTCTTTTATTATAGGATGGCACAAATAATTCATCTCTAGAAAGCTTAAGAGTATAAGGTTTTATTTCAATGTGGAGAGAGAGAGAGAGAGAGAGAGAGAGAGAGAGAGAGAGAGAGAGAGAGAGAGAGAGAGAGAGAGAGAGAGAGAGAGAGAGAGAGAGAGAGTAAAGCTGTCTTCATCACTAATATGAAATAAACCCTGCAGAGGTATGACTCACTGCGTTCATAAATAAATACCTAGAAAGAGAGATCGTCCGTCAGCCCACAAGATTGTTTAGGCCTATAGAGGTGCGACAAGCTGGACTAAAAATTTGAGTGCCACTGCCTCATTGGCACGAAAATCGCCATGTCTTGACCGCCACACCAATAAGATGGCAGGAAATTTCCTCTGATGACTCTGTAAGCTGCCTATTCCTTGTTTGACTAAAATTCATATGTAAGAGATGCACAAGGTAGCAGCTGATTACTGAGTGTAAATAAAGTCCACTTGTAGCTATACTACTAGTCCCTTTGTTGTTCAGGTGATCACGTCTGTTCTTTCTCACTGAAGAGTTCACAGTACACTTTAGTTGGATTTTACATTAAACTTAGAGTTCCATCAAAATGGTTCCTCGAAAGTTCAGAATTAAGCAAGCCAGACTAGTGGTAAAATTGTCATCAGGTATTTCTAAAGTCAGTACTATTACTATATTTACATAATTTCATAGACAGCAGAGTACTTATTAGACAAAAAAAAAAAAAAAAAAAAAATCACAACAGAAGGGATTTTTTTTTGCGTTAATCAGTGTCCCACGGTGGATCAAATGTGGTGGTTGTCAAGATTTACACTTCTGGATATTCATAGAAACAGTTTAGTGGTTTGTTGTTTTCCTTATGTAAGAAAGATTGGTCTTGATAACCGAGATATAGTAAAAATAATAAGCGAACCTGTCACCCTGCCTCAATTCAACCTTGACTTTCAGAAAAACCAACACCGAAACGATTTTGGATAACGCATCAAAAAAGGCATTTCACATAAAAAAAAAGAAAAAAAAAATCTAGGACCTGAAGCTGTGTATAATCAATTCATCAGTTAGTTTTACTCTTCAGAGAAACAATTATTTAACAGATATAACAAAACTAGGTTTGCAAGACTTCCTTTCTTTAAACTTCACATTAATAGTCTTTTTAGATCTTGCTGTTTGCTTTCTTAACTGATTTTGAGACTACTCACGACGTTACAAGTTCAAACTTAAGACTTGGTTTCAGGCGGCATGAATAAGACTTTAGTATCGTCAGTATCAATAAATCACATGCTGTGTATATCAAAAGATGGCTAGATAAATGTGGGAGGACTGCAAAATACAGCATCACTTTGTCCCAAATAAAATTGTATTTGCTATAAAAAAACAAATAAATAAGACAAGAATTTCGTTAAGAGATTACAAATTATAGACAAGATGAAAGAGTTTGGAAAACATGCTTGTTCTATCGATATATACCCTTAAAATTGAAATGAACAAAGAAAAATCCAGTAAAGTTCTGATTCATTGATATGAAAAGTTCCATAGAGGAAATGTAAAACCATGAATATATGTCACGTACATGAACACGAATATTTCTCATTTTCATTTTACTGAAATACAAAGACAGTTATCTGAAGACGCTTAGACCAGACATCTATTACATAGATACTCGTAGGCAATGATTTTTCGGGAGGAGAGTTATGTCATATTCCTTGACTGCCACTCTCGCCCCCAGACTGAGAACCACTGTACTGAACATGTATCATCACCAGAGTCTCAGTAAAGGTGAGACACTAAAAAACCATTTTGATTAATCCAAGCACAAAATCATCGATAATGAGATTCATGACAAGCAAGTCTCAACAATCTACTAGAATAGTTTACGGTTTTTTTTAAATATACCCTGAAAACTGCATTAGTAATTCACCTTTTATCATAGTGATATATAATATAAAGAAATATGTATAAATGTGGTTGAAGGGAAAAAATACCTGACATGCAAAATGTTCACAACTCCAAAGTCGACCCAAGTTGTGTGGAATACTTCATGCTTTGGGGGATGTGGAGAGATCACCGGTGCCACTACACGAGTTGAAAAAGAATAAAACAAATAAAAAAAGAAAAGCACATTCAACAACATTCTATTGGAGCAAAAACTCTTAAAAAATGCATTAATAAGTCTACCACGTGAATATATGGAACTGGTTATAAAAAAGTAGGAAAAAAGGCTACAAAACGGTGTAACAAAGGATATAAAAATATTTTTTATGCTTATTTCTTATAAAAACTTTGAAAATCACGTTAGTTTTGTTGTGTGATCCATTATTTTTATTATTTCCATTTGATTTCATAAGGAAAATTCTCTTAACCGATTCATGGAAGAATATATCATAAAAGGATGTTTTATTTTAGTTTCTCTTTTTGTACTGTATTTCCTACGTAAGTGCAACAGCCAGGCAAAATCAGAACATGACAACTAACCGGAACAGCCACCATAACATATAAAATTTCTTTTGATAAATTAACATTTCTAGACACGTCAAAAAGAAATTTCGAAAAGTAAGATAAACGGAAGTTAAGAAAGGCATCTTTCGTGAACTCGTGTATGAAAAATGGTGGATGAAATAGAGCCAGCAAAAAAAAACCCATTTTGGCGCCTTAGTAGATGAGCTATACAAAATACACCAATGTTATAGTCGTAATATGTCAGTCAGTTAGTTATAGAGAAGAAGAAGAAGAAGAAGAAGAAGAAGAAGAAGAAGAAGAAGAAGAGAGAGAGAGAGAGAGAGAGAGAGAGAGAGAGAGAGAGAGAGAGAGAGAGAGAGAGAGAGAGAGAGAGAGAGAGAGAGAGATGCAACTATAATAAACACACTCACACTCACTCACTCACTCACACACACACACACACACACACACACACACACACACACACACACACACACACACAATGTCATCAATCAAATGAACATATTGCGAATGGCGGACACATATCGTCACCTTCTCCCTGAGGCCTTTCCAGCAATCCACAATACACACTGTGCCTCGCGCTGCCTTGGTGCTTGATTGCGTTCACAATACTGACAGTCCTTAATGGAATTAAATCTAATTTTTATGTAGCACAAAAATTATATTGGTGATGTGTGTGTGTGTGTGTGTGTGTGTGTGTGTGTGTGTGTGTGTGTGTGTGTGTGTGTGTGTGTGTCCACAACGATGTGTAAATAAATTTGTGTATAGACGCCAACACAAATAGCACACACTGTACGGATACAGTGTTGTGGTGTGATATGTGAAGTGTGTGCATATCAATTTTAATTTTACTCTTTTTAACTGCAGTACTCTTTAATAAAGGTGATATGAGTTACCCATTACTAACAAAATCATTCCTACTTCATCATTCATTTCACCAGTTTGTAATTCATATACATCAACAATAATCTTGAGGAGTATGGGAATCCATCAAAGAAAAATTCTTCGTGTTCTTTCCGGCATATTCTTGAATATTTTCGAAAGGATATTTTGAATAACTTATACTAAATTAGTAACAATAATGATAACAATAATAATGATAATAACAATGATAATTAATGATAATAAAAATATCATATTAATGACAACAATAATAACCGCACATGTGATGTTCGTGATGCAAAGTGTTTGTTGTAATAACATGCCAGTTATGGCGGATAGTAGGCGATGCCGTCGGGCGAGGCTGTTGTTACTAAGGCCTGGTCCGGCTGAGTGCCGTCACCTGGCCGAGGCACTGCAGCTGCCATGTCAGTCCCAGAACCTCCACAAGATGGCGGACCTTCATAATTTCTAAACAAAGTAAGGCCTATCGTACAGTAGTACTTAGAAAGAGAAAGAAGCTTCCTTTGAAATAAAACGAAAAGGAATATGTTGTTTGGACTTCCTCGCCATAATGTTGAGGATGGACTCCTTATGGTTAAGACTTGTCTCTTGCCGCTAGCTATACTTTGTGGTACAAACAACTATCACTTAAGAAAACCAGGCAGAAATGCCTTTCCTTCCTATGACTTATTCTATGGGATAAATGGATGACAAAAATCAATAAATGTCCAACATTTCTAAAGCATAATTGATAAAACTATGTAATTGAATATTTCCCATCTAGGGACTCAATTTACGGGACTATATCAACAGTCATGTAGGAACAAAGTCAAGGCTTCCTTGAGAGGCACGTCCTGTCCTTCACTAAGGCACTCAAGGAAACACTCTGGCTCTGATCCATGAGAGGCTAAGCTGTGCCTGTCCTCCTGTCCCCTGCTAGACATGTGACAAACCGTATTGTTTTTGTCAAACCCTGGCTTGTTCACCATTGTGTTGGCTTGTTTGCAACATGGCTCCACGAAAACAAATGTCATGCCAAAAAATATTGACGTCACGAGCTTCATGAATGAAGCAGAGCAGAGTCATGTTGGCTGGCGATGACCAGTACCACCAGAGTTGTTGGGTGGACGCGAACCAGAGGCACCGTCACTCAGGGAACGTTTGCAGCAGCAGGGTAACGAAACTTACCTGTGAGGGAAACTGTACAAGTTTCTGACTCTTTATACAGAAAAATGAAAGCTTTACTCTCGCCATGTAGTCTTTATATATTACAGTGTACCTCTTGAGAGAGAGAAAAAAAAAATTGTCATAATTAGCTGATATCATACTGTCTGTAATTTTCTCTTTGTTACGCCAAGAAAGATCCATTTGACCTTGACAAATAAATTTACTTTCTTAGAATGAGGAGCAACATGTGTTACGCAATAATTCAACTGCAACTTTCTAACGACTTCTAGGAAAACTATATCATAATGACTTCTTTACCTTACTGTCTGGTGTTGAAATAAACAGATTTATTGAGTTCAAAGAAAATGAGAGGAATTATCATGTACGTATTTTAGAACAATTTGGACACCACTGTGAAATAAAGTTCTGGGTACAGAACTCTACTGATTTTGCTTGATAGCAAAAAAATTCTGTGAAAATAAGAAGATTGCGTGTGATTTTTTTTCCAAGGATTTGAATCCTTTGATGGTAATAGACGTCACACAATACACATTTAAGAATCCAGATTTTAATATCATGGTGATGATCTGACATGCGTCTTTATGATAAGCTGCTATGTGGCACGCATAAAAGAAGAAGAAAAAGAAGAAAAAAAAAAACTTACCCTCTATAAAAATTGATTTAATGTTTACACATTATGATTTATAACAAATAATAACATCGATCCCACCTTGAAATAAAGATTATCGGATACAAAAGAAAATTCAGGATTTGTCATTTTGGAGTTATGCAACAGAGCATACTGTACTCGTATTAGGAGTAAAATTAAATATACAATTTTTTTATGTTATACAAGTCACAACAGTCCGTGGTATTATTCATTACCCGTAGTTGCAATCTTTCACCAATGACATCGGAGAAAAGAAAAGAAAAAGCTACACAATGGCTGCTGGGTGGCTGGCAAGAAGTGTTTCAGTGGATACAAAGGTAACGTGTGAAGTAAGAATAAGATAAAAGAGGCAGTCAGTTCTTCTAGGAATGGTGCACATTAGTTAAACAGAGACCCAGAAATAAAGGGTTCAAGATTGAAAAAAATAGGTTCAGGAAAGAAATTGGGTGGTAGTGATGGTGTTGGTGGTGGTACAAGAATTATGAAGTATATCTACCATCATAGGGCTGTTTGAGTTCATAACTGAGAAAAAAGGAAGAATAGATTGATTTTATTTTTCTGTCTATCCTTAGCGTCATACTCTTCTTGTCCACTTCATGTTTCTTTTTAGAATCTTATCAGTTTGAAAATAATCACTAAATGCAATTTATGTCATTGTTCTCTCTATGACATCTATTTATGTTATTCTAGTCAATCGTTTTAAAATAATTAAAATATGTGTTCGCTGCAGTGAGCTTGTTCTTCTCTGCTTCAACTGCGATCAAGTGAGTACTCATGATAGCATTAACGTATGCTATCTGTGGCACTCTGAGGAAAGGATCAGCGTCCGGACAGCAAAATTTGACAGTCTGTACCACGATTCCATAATAACTAAGAATGCATTAAGAACTCTTAGGCTGAAATCAACAATGTTACAAAGTCAAACGTTTGTGTTTACAAGTCGAGGCTGGAGTAAGGTATAACGCTCTGTTTTTTTTTTTTTTTTTTTTTCTTGTCAGCATAATCAATAATGTTTTACGTTTTCTTAAGTAATTACACTTACATCAAAATATAAACTAGATATACTCTATTTCGTGATACACTTAACTATACCTATAAAACTGGTAATATATCTTTGTCAACATAAAAAAAACGTTAAAAAAATCTCCTGTTTCCATAAAAGAATAGTTGCTGCAAATTATTCTCGTTCAGACTAGTATTCATGAAGACTTACTGATGCATTTCCCTTTCATCAAAACTAGTATCCCATCGCATTACAAGTTTGCCCAGTGCACCCCAACGGAGGAACAGCCCTGGTGGAGAGAGAGAGAGGGGAACTCATTCTAGTCCCACAGAAAGCCGACTGTTTTTCCTAAGCACGGAATGCTGTAGACCCACTAGCGTGAATACAACATGAAGGTGTGGGAGGAGATCTAACATGACTTTATGTGAGAAGGAAAGATGACATTAGCTAGGTAGCCTATATACTATGACTTACTTTGAGTAGACTTTTTATCCAATGCAAAAGACATGAACAGAACAAGATGGTGATAACGAGGATTTATTATTATTATTATCATCATCATCATCATCATCATCATCATCATTACCTTGATCATCACATTAAACCAGTTAAAAAGCCACACTGAACAAGCAGAGAGGGTCAAGCTTTAAGCCAGAAAAAAAAGTAAAAACTAAAAATCTAAGAAGGCAAAACTAAAACAAAAGTATCAACCACCCCAAAACCTGAAGAGGAAGAGAAGAAGAAGAAGAAGGATAAAAAGAAGAAGAAGAAGAAGAATTGTGTAGTACATGTTTCTCATGTTAGCTTCCTTCTTATAACAAATCATCTGATACCTGAGACCGTCATACTTAACTTAATATCATTTTCTAGTAATGCTATTGTTATGACTATATCAGCACATCCTTGGGAAAAAAAAACTTCGAAAACTGTAAAAAAAAAAAAAAAAAAAAAAAAATCAAGATCACGGAAGACCAAGAATATTTTCGCAAACCTTTATTATCTTTAATTTGACCAATTGAGGAAGCTTCATGGTTCATAAGAACGTCGTTTCTGTGATTGTTCAAATTGTGACTATCAGAAATGTCTTTTTTTTATGAAAAATGAGATTATTGGTCAGCCTCCTCTCTCTCTCTCTCTCTCTCTCTCTCTCTCTCTCTCTCTCTCTCTCTCTCTCTCTCTCTCTCTTGATACAGATCCATACAGATAAAGAAATTGATACAGTTCGTTTTGGTGTGTTGTATATGAGGAATGTGTGTTTCAACGTAAATCATAGTAAGTATATTGAAGAATATCAGAGTTCCAGAAAGAGAAAGGGAGGCAAACATGAAGCGAAAACACGGTCATGAAGTTAAAAAGAGCAGAAATTTACATGAGGATGATGGAGATGAGAATGTCAATAAAGAAAATGTTGGCAGTAATCTTATAATGAGGTAAGTGACCATCCACATCTCGCTGTATTCAACAAATCAATGTGAGACAAGTAACGCGATTCTATCCAGCCACGCATCAACACCACGTCTGTATGGAGTAAGTACTTTGCTACATTCAAATGAATAAATCAATCAGAAGGCAGTGCTTGTTGTCTTCTCGGATGGCAGCTACTCAGGCCTGGGTCGGCCAGGTGC
>CM035207.1:9831401-9833901 GCA_020233015.1 Callinectes sapidus | reverse complement strand
CGAGGAACTGGATTTTTATGCATTAAATTATAAGGGTTTTTTTTCCTTTAAAAAGAAATAAAACTTCATACTTTTCATTACATTTATCGCAAAACAAAACAAAAAAAATCTCTGAGATATACTGAACAATTTTGTAGCTCTGCATTTTTCTTTGAGACCTTAGAAAATTTTGGCAAAAATTTCAATATTTTTATCGTGTTTTCACACCTATTCTATTTCTCTTTACATATATTGCTATTTCTCACCTACAGTTCTTTGCTCTTCAAGTCTGTTTCCAGAAAAACAACCACAAGCAAGTTAGTTAATAAATATCGTTGGAAATACAATTTGGACTCTCTATTAGTAAAGAAAAAGGATAAACATTAAATTTCAAGTTTTTTCAAAAACGAAAAAAAAAAAAAAAAAAAAATCGGTTTAGTTTTGTCGCTTTTATCTACAATATCAATATCGATATCGACAGTACTAAAATGTAGGATTTATCAATTAATCAGTTATCGGTTATCAAACAACAAATTTACCGTGTGTTATCGATAATGTTTTTGTTGTCGATTTATCAGTTATCCTGCTTTGCCTAGAAGAGAGTCGATTGTATTTCATTGTGTTTTAGGGTTCCCTTGGTTTTCTTTCTATTTCAGGTCCAATACTTTTTCTCATATACATAAATAATATTGTAAATGTAGAGCGAAATTAAACTTTTTAATATATGGTGATGATACAACTCACTATCTGAAGGATGAAAATATTGACTCACTACACACAAATTCATTGTCAAAGTTAAATAAGGTAAAGTTATGGATAGAAGCAATATATATATATATATATATATATATATATATATATATATATATATATATATATATATATATATATATATATATATATATAATTCCAAAATGCATCAGCGAAAATTTCTATCCCTCCATTGTCATAAGATTCTGAAATTATAAAATAAATACATAACAAAAAATTTCTAGGTGTCATAATAGATGTAAACTTAAATTGAAAGTGCCAAATTGATCAGACTAGCTTAAAACTTTCTAAAATAACTGCCATTTAATATAGACTCCGTCACAACCTTACAATAGAGGCGATGATCAGCATTTATTATACCTTATCTTATTTATACTTTAATTATTGTTTTTTGTATAGGTATGCACTTGGCCCTCTTTTCTGAGTAGATTAACTGTAGAAGAAAATATATTTTTTCGGTGTATATTCTTCCTTAAAAATTTTATTCAACTTCCCAAGTAATTTCTGAAGCAAACATAATGAAATTTCCTACTATTCACAAATATTTCACATTAGTGTTATCATTTAAAAGTTATTGGCAGAACACAATATTTAAACTAGTTGAAAATGTCACCCATAAAGAAGTAATAACATTGATTCTACGTATGTCTTATATTTCGAAACTACTTTATTAAAAAAGTGAGATCATCTTTGGACACAAATTATCTAATAGTTTGCCTCTTGATAAGAAAATTCTTCTCAAAGCAAACAATCCTATATCCTGATATATAAAAGAAATAAAGAAATACTTAATTTACCACATACAATTGTAGTTTTTGAGGTATATTATAAATCTAGTTTGTCTTCTTGTTAATGTCACGCCTACGCATATTTATTCTGCTACTTTTTGGGAGGGGTTCATGGAATATAGTTATTTATAATTTCAGTTAGATATATGTACAGCAATCTAGTTTCTTTACACGAATTTCATTATTTTAATTAAAAGGTTCGTCAACGAATATAGCTCGACGGACAATAGCTAATATATATTTACATATGTATGAATATAATATACAGAGAAATTGTACATATCGTATTTTGTATTACTGGTAATAAACTTTACTTACTTCCAAACACACACACACACACACACACACACACACACACACACACACATACACACACACACACACACACACACACAAAAGGCACACACAAACACAACACACACACAAAAACACCACTAGATATAATAGTAGAATATATATTATAAATATATATATATATATATATATATATATATATATATATATATATATATATATATATGAAAGATGGTAAGTGAGAGGATGCGGGTGTTGTCGGCCTGGACGGCTGGTATTCAAGCTCAGCCAAGTGCCGCCGCCAGGCCGAGGCACTACCACTGCCATGTCACGATCCTTTACTTCACAAGATGGCGGATCTTCAATACTCTTTCACATATTAAGGGCTGACATGGTTGTGATACATTAGGAAGGGAGGTTGCTGCTTCACTATGCATACAGTGATGTGTCGTTCACACTGCCTGGACAAAATGTAGATTTCATTATCAATAAATCAATCCATGGCTCTACCTCTTTGGTATATTCGTTGCCAGTTTTATGTTGTAATTCATAAATCCAATACTTTAAGATTATCAAGTATTTCTATTAAGTACCTGCATTGTAGCACGAATTTTTCTTTTAAAAACATATATAAGCTTTTCATAGGAAAACGCCTTTTTTTAATGTTT
>CM035207.1:9823901-9826401 GCA_020233015.1 Callinectes sapidus | reverse complement strand
ATATATATATATATATATATATATATATAGAGAGAGAGAGAGAGAGAGAGAGAGAGAGAGAGAGAGAGAGAGAGAGAGAGAGAGAGAGAGAGAGAGAGAAATTGATAGATAGATAAATAAATACAGATAGATAGATAAATAAATAGATAGATAGATGGATAACTATCGTAGTAAAAAGGGGAGGCTTTGAATCTACGTATAGATTCGATAAAACATAGAAGAAAGTTCAAGCCAGCTTTTGAAAGTTCTTTCCTTAAAATAAAAAATGAAAGATATTAATTACTAAATAAGTAAATAAGCAAAAGGATGAGAAACAACATATTTACCACTTCATTTGCTGATTTATTTATTAATTTAGTTATTTAGTCAGCAATTATTCATTCTCAATTGTTGCTATTATTCAACAAAAATTCATGAAAAAAATACCATTTGATTTCGGATTGTGATGATTGAGGCGGCGGCAACGTCAATGATAGTGACAACTCGAACGAAGACTATGGCGTGTTGGGGATGACAGTGATGGTGAAGCAGTGCTGACGAAAACAATGACACCGATGCTATTTTTAATATTCCATGGTAGCTACACAACACCAAAAATGATGCAGGGTGAGCCTACAAAACAACGCCAGAAAAATAAAACACTGTTGAGTGTCGTGCTGAAATAAATGAAGAGATGCAACTAGAGAAGAGAGGGTGTTCACCAACACCACCACTGCCAGAACCACCACTTTTTAATTCATTTATTTAGTAGTAATAGAGAAAGAAGGATCTCTGGTCGGGTGAATTTCCAGCAGTGAGTTTTTCTGGTATAATGTTTTATTGGTTGCTGTGACAAGCTCCAGTGTAAATCAGGCACCTCGCTTCAACTCATAATATGGGAAGCAGATAATTTGAGAAACAGATACGTAAAGTGTACCTACATAAACATGAAACATCCAAGGTTTAGATAAAAGCAATGATGCATTTCTGGATATAACATTTTCAAATGGTTTCTTTGAATTTCAATATACAGTATAATGTTAAGGTGGATATCATACTCCTAAGACTAAAGTTAGGTTGCAATTATATCCGTCGTTAGTTTCTGCAGAAGTCCTACATACATGACGACGTGGATTTGAACTGAGTTGAATTAGTTATTGGTAATAAGTATGCAAAGGGATTTCTTGAATAACGATTTGGCAAATATACAAAAAGATTAATAAACGAAAGAAAATAAAATAACTAAATAGAAATAAGAAAATAAAACACATATAAAAATATTAAGCCTCTCAATCTAATGAAAGATGTTAATATTTTGTCTTATTGATATCGGTATTCTGCTGCTGAAAGTAATACATAAATGTATTCAAACCTTTCTTACGTGAATCAAGATCATAAAGTAGTTCCGGAAAAAAAGATGAACATGAATTGAAGCAAATTTTAATCAATACAATAATTTCCACCATAAAGTAAGGCAGGCAGGATGTAACAAGAATAATATTATATATATATATATATATATATATATATATATATATATATATATATATATATATATATATATATATATAAAAGATTGCGGAAAGTGGTGCTCCACCTCATCAAAAAAGTACTCCAAGTAGTCGTCATAATATCATTCTTGTTCCATCCTGCTGGCCTTGCTTTATGGGGAAAAGTATTGTATTGATTAAAATTTGCTTCAATTCATGTTCATCTATTTTTCCGGAAACTTTATGATCTTGGTTCACGTAAGAAAGGTTTGAATAAATTTATATGTACGTATGTTTTTATATGTACGAGTAGGTATACACTATCTTCCACAAAATGAGTATTTTAATTGTAATATAGAAGAAATAATCAAAAAAATTTTGTCCCAAAAGTGATCGCAGATTCAATAGTCAATCAGTATAGGCATGGCAACATTACCGGCAAGCCAATTGATGATAAGTTTTTGTACAATATATATTTGGCGTGTGGATATTTTTTTAAACAAATTATAAAAAGTTGGTATTTTCAGTTCCTAAAAGGTGGCTTAATCAAGATTGCTTTAGGAATCAAATGCCAATATTCCTCGTTTTTACGATCTGAATTTGTAAGTATATTAAAATATAACTGTTCACAGTGGAATCAAGCAACGTTATGAAGAACAGAGAAAAGCATTCATTTTCATAAACATAGGTTAAGATTACTTATTGAAATAATCCTGTTCGCTTTAATTTTCAATCTGTTTATTTGTGAAAGAAAGAATATCATGACTCATTACGGGAACAATTTCATACAGCATTTAGAGTCTTGATCATGAATGTAACGGTCCATGGTGAACAGAGTTTTACCGATCACAAAGAGAAACACAATGGTTTATAAACACCGGAAAAAGTTACAGGAAGTAGATACCAAAATAACAAGTATTGAGAGGAAACTCCTAACAATTATAACAACAGTAGCAGCAGCAGCACCAGCAACAACCAAAAAACAACAATATATATATATATATATATATATATATATATATATATATATA
>CM035207.1:9816103-9819644 GCA_020233015.1 Callinectes sapidus | reverse complement strand
TATATATATATATATATATATATATATATAATTTCTTTTAACTACTTATCTACTCACACATACACATGAAGATTTATTATGGCTTCATTTCTTATTCTTCTATATTTCTTCCATATTTAGATTTTCCTCTTTAAATCTCAGCATTCCAGCCCATGTAACACTTGCCCAACCCATAATTCGCCGTGGTTCACAGTAAGCATACAACGCCGAGTTATCAGGCGGTGCTTGCATGTCATCGCCATAGCCCTCGACAGCCGATAATTGCATCAGGAGTGCTGGGTATTACTTAGCATCACTCACGTGCACTGTGGTCATTTTCTTAGCAGCGTCCGTGCTTGCGTAAAAGTGATGGCATTCGCTAGGCGTTCAGGGATGATGGACGGCGAGGGTCGAAGGAGCCGTGTGAGGGAGTGGCAGACGAGGCACTCAGGGTTACCACCAAATTGCAGGACAAACGCATAAGTGTGCAGAATAGATCAGGGAGGTACACAGAACGTCTTGAGGAGATGGATATATCGAAATTGCGTCTGTGTGTGTGTGTGTGTGTGTGTGTGTGTGTGTGTGTGTGTGTGTGTGTGTGTGTGTGTGTGTGTTTGAATCTCTCTCTCTATCTCTCTCTCTCCCTCTCTACTCTCTCTCTATTATCTCTCTCTCTTCTCTCTCTATTCTCTTCTCTCTCTCTCTCTCTTCACACACAACAACTATTATATATATATATATAGATATATATATATATATATATATATATATATATATATATATATATATATATATATATGCATTGACAATAGTTCATGGTACGGACCATAAGACACGAACAAAGTAAAAAACAGGCACCAACGATGACTTGTGCGACAATGTACTGTTGTTGAGGTATATCTGCTGCTTTTGAAAATTACAACGAAATAAAGACAACAGACTAATATGGGATAAGATAGATTGTTTTTTTTCATTGGATGAACCAGCGGATGAGTGTTAGGAATTGCATGTAAACATCAAACTTCACAAAAAAAATCAACTTCATATGCTCGTATGGTCTGTCTGATAATGATATAACTCCAAAATCTAGCTTCACGATTTATGCTGATAATACAACTCTCATTTTATCTGATCGGAATGTATATATTATTCATCACGATCTTCACGCAGAGTCAAGTAAGGTAAATAATTGGCTTAAAATGAATAGGTTGAAATTAAACATAAACAAATTATTTTACACTTCTAAAATAGGTGAATTAAGACCGCTTCCTCCTGTCACATTAGAAGATAATGACATTAAGAGAGTACCACTTATCAAATTTCCTGGTGTTTATGTGGATGGATATCTAAATTGACACCATGATATAAAAATAGTATTTTTTAGAATAATCTAGAGCCTATAGAATATTACACAAAATTCGTAGTCATCCTAAGACGGAAGCCATAATAAGTATCTATTATATCCTTTGCTATTTCCATATAATAAACTTCATCTTAGTATGGGCATGCACATGGAAGTTTTTTTTTTTTTTTCCATATAAATTACCTGAAGTTCAGAGGAAAATTTCAAGGTGTATATTCTTTATGAAAAAAAAAAAAAACATGACTGTTGTTAATGTATATACGAATAATAATTTAAAAGTGCATATTCTTTATGAAACAAAAAGGAAAAAACGTGAATCTGTTGTTAATGTATATGTGAATAGTAATTTTATGAATATAAACTTTATCCACCATCAATTTTTGGCATTAGCAATATTCAAAAGTTTAAAAAAAACTTAATCTAACTTATTCAACCTTATGAAAACCTAGAGCTTCAAAGATTTCCTACAACTCTCTTTAAATACAGGTTCATGTACTAAGGTCCTCAGGTGGGGTTTGCTCCTCAAGAAGGCGTCAAGAACGTGATACTCAAAAACGCCTTTGAAATCTTCAAGAGAAAATTAAAACATATAAAAACAATAGTAATATACTGATTAATTTTGATTTATAACATAATAGAAATCAATAGTTGTATTTGTATGCAGCGAGTGATTATGTGTGCGTGTGCGTGTGTGTGTGTGTGTGTGTGTGTGTGTGTGTGTGAGTGTGTTGTGGTTACTAATATTGGCTGTTTATTCAAATGATTTGTATAAATGGGTATGTGTTCATATACTATGTGAAGTAGGTTTGTTTATGCATGTGTGTATAAAAATACCCGCTGCCGTATACAGCGATAGAATGTGCTAGTAATTAAAAAAAAACTGTATATAGGTATTTTGGGGTCTAGGTTGATACCTTGGTGCAAGTAAATTGTCTGCGTATATACACAGACAAGGATATGAGTATGTCAACCCAATAATTCCTCAAACATGAGTGTTATGATGAGAAGTGTATTTCATATCAGGACAATCTATAGTTTTTTGCTGGCATACCTTATGCGTCAAAATAAAAGTACACCAGTCTGTAAAGGAGCCTCGACTCTACACAGTTCACTTGAATTACGCGATTATTGTTTATTCTAAAAGGGTAAAAGTTTACAGACTTATTCACTTACATTTGATACGAAAGGTTTCGCCGAAAGTGAATGGATGGTAGCAGCGATAATGAAGGATAAAATTATTTCCGTACTACAAATTCTATGATGGTGGTCGCGCTTGGATAACAAGAAGTGATACTGGAAGGATACATGTAGTGGAATAAGGATGAATGTGGAGGATGTGGTTTTGGTGACGATAGTATTGATACTGGAATGAGGAGAGAATGGTGGCAATGCCCGGAAAGGTGTGGCACTCTAGGCACCATGTCGCAATTTAGCAATATGGCGATGCCCTGCATTCATTTACCTAATACTCTGTTCAGAACAACTTTTTTTTACTTATGCCAGAGACCTATACATTTGATAGGAGACAAAGGGTGCCTTGTCTCTCTGGTGGCAGCGTGCCGGCAGTGTGCCGCTATATCGCCTTGCTGTTGTTGCATCGTTATCAAAACAGCCCATTTAGTACAATACTATCATTTACAATGTGAAATTCTCGTTTTTCAGTTGTATAGTTAATGAGGAAAATTCCAGGGAGGTGAAAATTTTCGATAAATAAAAACATCCATTAAAAGGAATATTTCTTCTTTGCAATAATTGGTGGTTCTTCTCACTATCTGCCAAGGCAAATGACAAGTTATTACGGTGCACGCATAACCATTAACTTGACAAAACTACATGAGTTAAGAGTTTTTTTTACTTCCTCAAACATGTAAATCTATCATCAATAAACATTATATTAACAAAATATACTGCTAATTATTAACCTGTGTTTACTTACTGAGCTACTCGATAATAATAATCTAATTCCAGTCTGCCAATAATATTGCTAGTAAAATGCCTTCCATAGAGGTTACAGAATCATCATACAAATTAATGTTTCAACCTACTATTCATTTCATGTCCCTACACCATGCAGCCGCCACACCTCAGGCCAGTGCTCAACCTGGGCCTCCTAAACGAGAGTAACATGGAGACGGACTCCTCACCTGCCAGGCATGACCAGACTAATATCCACCAAAAGGGTATAGTTATGACTCAGAT
>CM035207.1:9808603-9813603 GCA_020233015.1 Callinectes sapidus | reverse complement strand
ACACACACACACACACACACACACACACACACATACACACACACACAGTTAGTTAGTTATTTTATTGACCAAAAGTATAATATTACAGTATAGTGAGAGGTACAAAGTTCATCATTGGTCCGAATAATAAAAATATACTTTAACAAAATTCAATGAAAATACTGTCACCTAAGTATTCTATAAGGCAAGGCTATACAAAGCAACAACTACCAACTAAATAATTACCAGCATTACTATAATGAACATAAAATACATCGCTTTATTTAACATTTAAAGCAATGTGACCAACATAAATCCAGTGTCTATCATGTGGATCTAATTATAATAAAGTATTACTTTCTTTTATGTCTTATAAATAGACAAAACTTCATACACGTATCTACATAAAGTATTTACGTCTTGTGTTTCATTGAATAACACATCTAAATTTTGTTTATTCACCATATCATATTTTTGTTTGGTCTGTCTCGTCAGCGTACATTCCAGCAATACGTGTTGCTCCGTCTGTGTTGTCTGCCCGTCACACGGACACACACGCAAGTCCCGCGGGGTGCGACTACAACGACCGGTCTCGATCTTTAGGTTATGAGACATTACTCGAATCCTAGTAAATGCCACACGTATATAATCAGGAATGTATATGTCTTCCGAGTAAATTTTATGGACACCAAGGCTGGAATTCAAAACTGATTTGTATGTCTGGTACTTTGTTGCGTCTTCTGGTTTATTAGTAACTAAGTTGAGTATTTTGTCAAGAGGGTTTATGTTATCATCATACTGTATGGCACTCTGAATGAACTTAAAACCCGGGGTCTCAGCTTCTCTGCATAAATCAAATATGATATGAAATGGTTCGTTTCTGTCGAGTGAAGCCAGTTTTCTCTCCAAGAACCGTTTTCGTCGGACACTCACAACAGGGTAGACTGGTTTAATTCCAGATTCAATATGACATAAATTTGAGCTAGTATTATTTCTTACACCCAAGAGACATTTCATTAGTTTGCTATACTGACTGGTCAGTGACACACAGTTGTTTGTCAGCCACGACTCGCAACTGTATGTCAGTTCAGCCAATACAGCAGCGTCAAACACACGTCGCTTATAACAGTAAGGCATGTCTGGATTCGAGGCACAGAATATAGAAAATTTGTTCACGACTGACTGAGACTTCATCTCGTGTAATGACATCACATCCTTCATACGTCCACTGTCGGTAAACCAGGCGCCTAAATACTTGTATCTGTCACAGTATTTAATAATATGTCCCTCAATACTTAATGGAACTTTATCACAATCGGCATTATTTATAACAAAAAATTTGGTTTTGTCCTCGTTAATCACCATTCCATAATCCTTGCAATATTCGACAACAACTTTAAATTTCCTGATACACATATCTCGAGATGTTGCGAGAATTACCGTATCGTCCATCAGTAAGAGCGCGTGCAGCGCGCCCAAGAAGCCGTCAGTTGCTATTTTTGCCTTCAACATACGAATCATCTGGTTTATGTAAATTACAAACAAAAGACAGCTGGATGGCGCACCTTGCCTCACTCCCACTGACGCCTCTACAGTGGCACTCTTAAGCACGTTACGTGTGCACCGATACATGACATAAATTGCTTTCAACATCCTTCTTCCACATCCTGCTGATTTTAGACATTCTATGAGCTTAGATCTCGGTACTTTATCATATGCTTTACGATAGTCTATAAACAATACATATAACTTACATTTCTTGTAATTTACATAATCACACAATAATCTCAGTGCAAATATTTGCTCTAAGCATCCTCTTCCCTCCATAGCTCCTGCTTGACAGTTATCTACATCCATCCACATTTTGATTCTATTCATAATGAGTGTGTCATATAATTTAGCTAGGGTATCCATCACACTAATGCCTCTATAATTATCGCAACTCATGCGATCACCAGATTTAAATAATACAGTTAATTTACTATAGCACCAGGTTAGTGGGAAACAAAAACTGTCAAAAATTACATTAAATAATGTGAGAAAAAACATCAACCAGTTCATAGGTAAGTTCGTTAATAAAGCAGGACTTATTCCCACAAAACTTTTCTTTTTTTTCATATTTCTCAAAGCTGTTTCCATCTCTCTAAACGTGAATGGGTCATCCAGAATGGGAATATTTGGTGCCTGCTCAAAGTTTGGCTCCCCATCCTCATCCGAAACTGGATTCAATAATTCCTCAAAATGAGTCTTAAACTGACTGTCGGTAGGCTGGGTAGTGCTTTGATCAGGATCAACTTCCCCTTTCCAGTTAATTGCTCTCCAAATTTTTCCACTGTCATTTTCCTCCATTATTATTTTCCATCTCAGGTCTGTACTTCCCTCACGTGCAACATTTGTCTTTTTACACTCCTTTGCTATTCTATTAACTTCGTTGCAGCTTTCCTGAACCACCTCCTGTACACTATCTTCACTCACTACTCCCAGGACGGGCGGCTCACACTGCGCCATCCTCGCTATGAACGCTCCCATATTCACTCTCGGGACGCTCGTGGTGCGGGGACTGTGTGTAAACGTCCGACCCAAGTTACTGGCGCGCTCAAGTAGTTGTGATGGCGTAACTGATTTAAGAATGTCATTGTTAAGTGTCACAGTTAATGGTGCATGATCTGAACACATTATCTCTTGTCGTATACATAAGTCTTTCAAGACATTCAAACTGCTATACTTAACTAAACACAGGTCGATTTCTGATATCCAGCGATCACCGCGCCTAAATGACAAATTCCCTCCGAGCTGCTTTCCGTCATATTTCAAATGGTTAGCAACTACCATTTCTTTCTCCTCACACATGTTGGCTATTACTCGGCCCATATAATTACTTGTAAGATCTTTTACACCATTATATTCACATCTTTTTCCATTTATATTCCTACTTGGTGGGCAACCCACACGTGCATTGAAATCACCCATTACAATGGCACGGTCACAGTCTGTCACCTGTCCTTCCAACGCCCCCAGCAGCGCCGGGTCATGGTAGGGCGAGTCAACCGGGGGGATGTACACACCCCCAAGCTTCATACCAGGGCAACATGACAGCTCTACCCATATTTGTCCTTCTATTGCGATGTTCACACATGTAATATATGGCACCAATGCACACTTCACCAACATCATAATTCCTCCTCTCCGACTATTTTCTTTACTTTTATTCATGTATAAATCAAAACCTGGCACGCTACTAATTAACGTTTCCTTTATTTCAGTGATCCATATTATGTCAAATTCTAATGCAAAATGTAGAACTTCAGGGCTTTGTAGCTTATTTTTCACACCACAGATATTCCAAGCGCATATTTTCAATTGCCTGTTCCACTTTTGTCCATGCCAAAATTTGGGAAATACCTGTCAATTACAACGCCATCGCGCAACAATACTCGCCGCTGCCAGTCATACATAATTTCCACTCCCTGGTTGTCTGGTTTCTGCTTCTCCTCCTCTTCTCGGGTCCTCAGCCTGGCCATTTCTCTCCTCGCCGCCGGATGAACATCCTTCTTTATGTAAATCCTTGCGAATTCTCCGCCTTTCTCCTTCAGGTTCTTTGCCACTTTCAGGATGTCACTACGTTGATTTTGACTCTCCAGCGTCACGTGAATAGGGCGTCTCCTCCTTTCTGCGTCAGGCTTTCCGAGTCGTTTTGTGGCCCATACTTCAGTGCGTATCGGACCGGCATCCCCCGCAGCTTCGAACACTGTCTTGATCTTCTCTCCATCCGTCGTTATATGTATTGTTTATAGACTATCGTAAAGCATATGATAAAGTACCGAGATCTAAGCTCATAGAATGTCTAAAATCAGCAGGATGTGGAAGAAGGATGTTGAAAGCAATTTATGTCATGTATCGGTGCACACGTAACGTGCTTAAGAGGGCCACTGTAGAGGCGTCAGTGGGAGTGAGGCAAGGTGCGCCATCCAGCTGTCTTTTGTTTGTAATTTACATAAACCAGATGATTCGTATGTTGAAGGCAAAAATAGCAACTGACGGCTTCTTGGGCGCGCTGCACGCGCTCTTACTGATGGACGATACAGTAATTCTCGCAACATCTCGAGATATGTGTATCAGGAAATTTAAAGTTGTTGTCGAATATTGCAAGGATTATGGAATGGTGATTAACGAGGACAAAACCAAATTTTTTGTTATAAATAATGATTATCGTCATCCTCCGAGACCCCGGTTATGACCAAGTTCCGCACTCTGTCTTTGGCGTCAAGGTATTCCAGGAACCGGTTTTGCTGGTGGATGATCATGTAGGCGTCATCAAGTCTTGCATTCAGGGATTCTATTTTATTCTTCATCTCCTTCATAGCTGCTAAATCTTCCCGAACCTTCCTTATTTCTTCCAGCAATTCAGAGTTTGGTGGCTGCTCTTCATCAGGCTGATGTGAAACAATTGTTCTCAATGCACATTTTAGCTGCGCGGCTGTCAGTTTATTTATCTCCGTAGCAGACAATGCCTTCACAGTGTCTACATTGTCGTAACTAGCCCTCTTGGACAAGTAGACAAGTATCCCGTAAAGTTATCTTCGTGCACCCCGTTTTCTTTAGTTGTTTGGCGTCGTCGTTACCATGGCAACCGTTTTCACAGCTGCGTAGGGAGGTGGGGCCCGGTGTTGATCGGCCACCTTATTTTCTAGCTTCTAAATACGGGTTAGCTTGCTTCACTGGGCTAGTAATAACTGATTCTTGGCTCCACAGTACCTTCGTACAGCTCAGTAGGCAGTATATCACCTGAACTGGGCGTGTATACCAGGAAAATCTTGGCAAAACTTGGAGCACTATCCAGAACGGTTTGTTGTTATTTGCAGCGCCGAGGCCACACCCCCACATACAAACCGAGGATTCTCAACCTATCCTTTGTCGCTAACCATCTCAGCTTCTTACATTTCTCCATTCATTCTCTCTCTCTCTCTCTCTCTCTCTCTCTCTCTCTCTCTCTCTCTCTCTCTCTCTCTATCTCTCTCCTC
>CM035207.1:9782300-9794049 GCA_020233015.1 Callinectes sapidus | reverse complement strand
TAGGGGCGAGAGAGAGAGAGAGAGAGAGAGAGAGAGAGAGAGAGAGAGAGAGAGAGAGAGAGAGAGGCAGCCATTTTGTTTGCCTACCAGAATACCTGAGAGACGAGGGGAGCGGTGCCGCGGGCCTGCTGCTGCACTACTATCACCACCACCACCACCACCACCACCACCACCACCATCACCACCACCACCACTGCAGCCATCATCAACACTCTAACCATTTTTCTATCACCATATTACAAAGACGGAAAAAATGAAAAAAAAGTAAATCATGAGCATTATTACCCTTTATATCATCCACTATCACTACTATTGCATCTTTCATCAACACCTGAACCGTTTTTGTTACTAATATTATCCTCAATAAAGAACAAAAATAAAGGAAAGACGAAAAGGTTCCTTCATTGAAAATTCTTAACAATCCAACCATTCACCGGCATTACCAACACCACAACCAACACTCTCAACATCAATACTGTCACCTACAACTTTATCACAACCACCATTTTCCCTCCACAATCAATGTAAAAATAACTTAACACTAATATTTCCAAACATGATCACAAACAAAACCAAACACCACCACCAATACCATTAACAACACCACAATCACCACCAATATCACACTCACCACCAAAACTGCTTTCCCAAACACAATTCTCACCAGGAACACCATAATAAGCACAACCACCACCAACATTATCAAATAGAAAACCGTCATTAATAAATTCTCCCCACATTCCATCATCACCACCATCACATCATCACCACACCACCACACCACCCACTAAGTAGTAGCATCAGCAGTATAAATGTCGATATCACCACCACTACAGCACTTTAGTAACGACCGCTTCACATGTAATATCATCATTATTATAGCCATCATCATCACCATCATCTGAGTCTTCATCATCATCACCATCATCACTGTAGCCGGATCACAGTCAATATCACGACCTGCACCACCACAACTTTAAAATAATGGTCTTGATTTATGATTTATATTATAGTTTGAATTGCAATATGTATATGGCCGGTAATCTTTCCATTTAACTCATAAAAATTTCATGTATTACCATTTAGTTTTTAATTACTCATTGATTTATCTTGCATACGTTTTTATTCTTCTGAGACGAAACAGAAGGAATGAGATTAACTACTATCAATTGAAGTCAAACAAAACTATATTTCAAACAAAACTATATTTCAGGACATTTATGATTATATTCTGAAACACCTTCGCGCTGCACCTTAACAACATTTCAAAGGATCTAGTTGGAATTACACACGTTGAAAAAGTGTTGTTTTCTTGATCTAGAGACAAATTCATAAGAGTACTACGTACATACTCGGAATCAACTAGAAACACACTCTTGAAAACCAGGCTAATCTTCTCTCTGGTCTTTGAAAATGGCCATAATGAGAGAGCAGGGCGTTCCAGGATATGGGACTGAATCAAGTCAGCATGTGGAGAAGGTAATATATTCCTCATAATCGCCAAATCCACAACATAAACCAATGATAACCTCTGCCACTTTGTGCTTCACATTCGAACAAATGGGAAGAAGAATATCTAGACACATTATCAAATACTGACATTGGCAGCAGCACAACAAACGTACTGGCATGTGCTACAACTCATAAACCAAAACACAAGAGATATGATATAATAGTGAGGCTGCTTCTGTATACGTCCACCAATGAGCTTTCCCATATCCATACTCTATCACCTTCATTCCTATCATCACCATTATGATCAACATCATCACCTTCATTGTCATCTTTGTTTTCGTCAGTATAATTCTGCAAGTATTACTGGCCTGCATTTATATACGGTCACCTGTCAACTTTCCAATATTCTGATAGTATCAACATCATCATTATTGTCGTTACCAAAATATCTGTAGAAATATCAACACCTCCTTCACTTGCAATTACCACCATGCCATTATGCAAACCACAACCACCCCTGTCATTAAGGACAATGATTACCACCATCATAATCATCATCATAATCAACTGTATCTCCATGGTAACAATAACAACAACAATAAGAACAAAAACAACCACACACACAAACACACACACACCAAATAAAGTACTCAACCCTGTAAATTCTAAAAACTCTCCACCCCACCCTCATCCTCCACGCGGCGCAGTGAGCAGTAATCAAAAAATAACTTTCGCGAAAACACATTTTATGGACCGTGCGCATATTTTTCTTATTTTACTGCCGCAAAGTTCTAATTATTTTCCAAAAGAAGGCCCTTGTGAGTGACCATGTATCTGGCCGGTGGGGAGAGAGGTAGAGAGAGCCAGAGCCAGCACACAATAGGGAAACATTCACCTGTTCCTGCTTTATTACCACAACTTGGCGCCGCATTACCTGGGTGAGCACTAAAGGTCCAGCAAGTGCAGAAACACCGACTTGGGGAGCAAGGTAAGTGCCCAAGTATAGTGCAAATTAGGTTCTTGTTCTCATAGCACACTTGCACTGTCTTAGCTTCAGGAAAACTCTAAATTGTAAGTGGAAGAAGTGTATGTTTCTTATAATAAGTAAAAGTGTCTGCCAAAATGCCTCTTGGTATTATACAATGAATATGCAGCTCTATACAGAAAGTAAACTCTCCCTAGACAACTGAGGCTTTGGAGTGCCCTCCATCATTAACCACCTGTAGAAGGCGTACATTTTGAACTCCCCCATACATTTTTACGATATAATTAGCTGGATATGAGCTACCACCTGTCTGATTAAGCTTCCCCCTTATTAAAGACTGATTAATACGCGAGTTGTGCCACATTAAACAGTAAATTGAAATACTCTGCCCACATTGACAATAAAGTAATCGACCTAATTAGAGTGGTAATTTTTAGATAAATCATAGTAAAAAGCTCCTTAACCTGTTTTCAAAAGTTCATTTTTCCTTTCTCTTTATGAAACAAGCTCCCTCTGCAACAAAATTCTAAGAATATAATATGCTCAAACTAACAGAGCAACACACACACACACACACACACACACACACACACACACACACACGCACACACACATTTCCATATGCAGAAGGTGTTTAGTGCCACCTTCAGAAGCCAAGGCAGCACCAGTAGGGGAGGCACAGGAACACACAAGACAGACAGTTCCGGCCTCGCCAGTCTGTGCTGCACTACACTGGGCG
Source organism: Callinectes sapidus (assembly GCA_020233015.1). Classification (NCBI taxonomy): domain Eukaryota; kingdom Metazoa; phylum Arthropoda; class Malacostraca; order Decapoda; family Portunidae; genus Callinectes; species Callinectes sapidus. Next base: position 9,790,870 of record CM035207.1, on the reverse strand, counting down.
TGCGGTACCAAGATAATTTCTGCCATAATGTTGAGGGAAAGAGAAGATAAGACAGTGTTCAAATAGTTTAGGGTTGAATCTGTAATGAAATTTAATAAAAACTTCCCATAATGAAAAATTTACAGATGCCATATATTCAATTTATCTGTGAAAAAGGCATTCCATCAACATTCCACGAAAATAATACTTTCCAACGAACAAACTAACGTGATAGTGGTATGTTGTATGCCATTTCGTGTACAGTATTTGTGAAAATCAGGTAATGCTTAGTACTGCAAGATTTACGCTGGTTGGTTAAAAGAAAAAAAGTGTTGGATTATCAATATTTTTTTTCTATGTGGGAAAAATAGTCAACATCCAAGAGCCATCAAAATATTATTATAACATTCAAACATTTATTGCAAACACCTACGACAATAAGCTGAAATAAGTATGAGTATTTTGTTTTTCATATCACCTAACGAGCTTTCAACATAGATCACCCGATCCTGCCTTGGTAAATCTTCAAACAATCATACTACATACGAAGGCATATCTGGAGATATAAAACGAAATCAATGCTCGTAGGGAATCACTTCGTGGAATACAACCCATACTCTGAAGAATATAATAATCACTTGTAACTTGATATCGTGGAGTAAATTTCGGTCACATGCTGTAGAGGTCAAGCATGAGACAATGCTATCAAGGAAGGTTAGCGCTGGTAAGTAAATGATCTCTTCCCTTATGAAGATATTTTTCTTTACGTTCCTTCACCTAAATTTCACCACAATATTCAGTATGCTGATTCGTAGGAAAAAAATCTTGACGAAAAAACAATATACGTGATGTGCTCATTATTCATCTGTATATTTATGTATTCAACATCACGGGAAATACTTATGTGTATATAAGCATTCAACATGAACATATAATGGAAATCCTGCTTCACTTTTTGTTTTGGAATTGTATTTATTATCACTCAGAAAATTTATTTTATTCCTGTCACCAAAGAGAGGCCTTGTGTTTTCCGTTCTTAGGATGAGTGAAGGACGTACAGCAACACTGGTGTGTACACAGCTCAGGTACATTGTTGATGAGGCTGCGGCTCGTGTTTCGTCAAACAAACTAAAAACACACAATACTCCTCTATTGTACTGCATATATATATATATATATATATATATATATATATATATATATATATATATCTATATATATATCTATATATATATATATATATATATATATATATATGCAGTACAATAGAGGAGTATTATGTGACAGGAATAAAAAAAAATTTTTGATTGATAATAATTACAATTCCCTCCAAAAAAGTGAAGCAGGATTTCCTTTATATGTTCATGTTGATTGCTTATATACACATAAGTGTTTCACTTGATGTTGAATAGGTAAATATGTAGATAATAAAGCACAGAGTAAAAAAAACGAAACGAAAATTAAGCAAGAAACATTTGTCATGCAAGTACACACATATAGATAGGTTAAATATGCGAAATTCTCACACAACGGTAAATACTGATTAATATGGTGGTCATTCGGATGAAGCTGATCTTCACGAATCCACAAATACTTACACCCTGTAAGAAAAAAAACAACTCACAACATACAAACTTAATACAGACACAAATTGCAATACACAAGGTGAATGACTGACTTAGCTTTGAGTTCCTTGTGTCCTCTTCTTTCTGCTGGAAGGAAAGAAAAGGAGAAGGAAAGAGAGAAAAAAAGACTATGATAGAAGAAGGCAATGTGTGAGATAAAGGGTGTCGTTGTGTAGGAGGTGAGGAGAAGGGAAGGTTGTGTCTGAAAGTAGGGAAGGAAGATTCTATATCGGAGGGTAGGACTATCTTGAATCAGAGAAGGCAAGCAGGGTGTATGTGTGTGAAGGAGGGAAGCTTGGAGGATGGATATGTGCAGAAGAAAGGAGGCAAACATTGAGAGTAAGGAGCAGTGCAGGGATCGAGGAACTCTTTTTGAGTATTACCATATAATGAAGCAAAGTGTTATAATATGAATCCTTAGAGTAGTACCTTAGGATTTGTATATAAATATATTTTTTTAATCCTGAATAGAAATACATTTTTGATCAGGGTTTTACTTACACATTCAAATTCTCATAAATACATTATTTCAATAGTTTCTCTTTGTTCCCCGAGCCCTGCAATTAACATGAAGGTAGACAGACAATAAAGCAGTTTGTGGTAGACTCCTGTTTGGGAGAAAAAAATCCTGGAACCTGAAAATTACATTCAGTTCTATATCAACATTCATAATTCCTGAAGACACTAGAAAACCATTCATTCTAGCAACATGAATCCAAGAACTACCAAACACAGATACTTCACTCACCTCATACGGCAATACCTGCGTGGTGAATACATCAGTGATCAATGCACAAAGAGGAATATAACAGCCAAATTACTATTTACTTAAATGTTCTACTTCACACATACCCAAACATGTCACTCGTTCATCCTAAGCCATGCAGTCAGCTTTCCTATTATCTAATCTATCTTATGCTCTCTCTCTCTCTCTCTCTCTCTCTCTCTCTCTCTCTCTCTCTCTCTCTCTCTCTCTCTCGACCTCTGTTTTGTAGGTGCAAGTGGCTTCTGTTTATGGTATACTTTACTAGATGATTCTCAGTCTCACTAAGAGCAGCAAGCGAGTCACAAAAAGGTGAAATATTCGCAATGCTCTCAACCTGCAATACACATGTCTACCGAACGGAAAGATGGACGGCTCCTTACCATTAATTTAAGGGACCTCGCTCTAATATTTTGCTTTTCCACTAGAATCCTCGCCTGACACAAACGTTGCCTTAAAAAAGGAGCAAAGGAACAAGGGAAATCTACCGATAATACACCGCGTTTCTTTTGTCGGAGCGTTCTTATAATGTACTTAGCCTTGTCCTATGAGCGTGATTTTGACACATTGCATACAGTTGAAGGAAAAATCCTGACATTTGGAAAGTGACTGTTTAGATTCATAGTTTTCTTTAGTTGAATGTATTTTCACTGGCTTTCAAAAAGATTTTGCCAGCCCCATTCCATAGTACAGGAAAAATCTAAGTTTATTTATTTGAAATGACATTCGTCGTGGCACACAAGTGTTTCCTGGATATTATCTGACCCCATGAAATCCTTCACGTGTCGCATAGTGTAAGAAATTCATGTCAATTACAGGTACACTCTGATGATTTAACATATGATGAAGGAAAATCCTTCAGATTCATGTACAAATGCTTACTGTGATCCAGAAATACAGTATTCTTTGCAGAATCAAATATCCCATTCGATAATGAAATATATATTTCCATACGTTTCTTATAGTGTGTGCCACTTCCCATTACTGTGATACCATCACATTGTGAATGCAAAGCAAAATTTTCAATAAAAATATGAATTCATCCAATGAAAAAATATTAAAACACAATCTCTAGTGAACTGGATTACTTGCTCGTAATTCACACAACACACGTGAATGAAAGCAGCCTTATCTGGAAATTGTCTAGAATAATGCAGTTTTTCGCTGCATAAAATTATTATGATAATGATAATACCTGTTTCACTTCCCTTGTATCTTCAATAACGGACCTATGGCACAACTGGATAATCTATCCAAACGTGAAATAATTCCAGATAAGTATCCTCAAGATCAGACATGTCATCTAGTTCCTGTTACTTATTGGATTAACTCAATCTGTTAATTTGATCCTCCATTTTTATGGAGGATCACCGAGGCGGAGGCTGACCTCCCAGGCACAGGAACAAGGCTAAATATTTGTACAGGTGGACTCGGAGACGCAGTATCCACCCTCACACTCAACACTCGCGCCGAGCTGAAGGGTGAATGAAATTTGCTCAAGGGAAATAGATTGGAAAGAGAATGAAAAACTAAATTGATACTAACTTTAAACTAGTCCACTGCATCACCTTACAAAAACATACTCTATATAATCATGTTTACGCTATTATGATAAAAAAAATAATAATTAATACCCCCAGCAGGGCAGTGCACGGCGAGATGTTCAATGGTTCAACACTCACAGGTACCGTGCATGATTTCCAGGCACTTGTATTTACTATGGCACCAAGGAGGGACATAAGAATGGTGTCGGTGCCTCATGCCTCCACACTCAATTATACATTAGACATGGCCTCCTTGAAGGGAAGACTCAGATTCTAGGTGTTCGGTCAGGAGAATTATATTTAATATTACTTATAAATATGTTTGAAACATCATTTTGTCAGACGAATTTTTTTTTACAAATTAAGATATTAAAGTCAAAACATATTTTCACTTCAATGAATGATACTATGCAGTTAATAGATTTATTACACTGATTCTTTTTTCCTTTAGGAAGTGTTGGACCGAACACAAAATGGCTGCCCAGACTATATGTGAACATGACTTTTCCCTATAAATCTGATCAATATATCAAAGCCTCAACTTGCAGGATATAATTTACAGGATATATTTATTCACTATATTACTATACGATAGAATGACTACACCACAACCCTCATAACTTCTTCAGACAAATTGTATCAAAACAACAGCCAACTTTGTGATCCAACTCCAGCTCACACATACATACGGGTGTGGGAGGCATAATAACTCCTGATGCAAAGATTCGTGAGGGGCAGATAACCTGACTTATAAAACCACGAATATTTTCAAGCATCTATTTTTCATGATCATATCGGCACACACACCCACCGGCTCATCTACACCTCTTTGCCCCACCCCAACACACTCACGCACTATCTTTCTGAGTCTCAGCAGTTACTAATGAAAACTGTTCAGTGCGATATGAATCACTGTTTAACACAACTTTCCTATTCATAACTAAACTCATCTTGCCTATACATACTCACATAACTATGAATCTTATTTTCGAATATTTCCATGCCTGATGAGTGACCTATGCTTGAGATGCAACTAAGAGATAAACATCCTATAACCATATACATGTGCAATCTGATATGCACCATACATAGTTCCGGCATCATCGGGAAAATGTATCCTAACCTAACCATAACCATTTTGAAGGAGTTGGGACGAGGTTTTCTGTCATCCTGTCTACCTCGTCCCTCTTTGTAATGCGATAGTTGACCAATATCTCCATTCTCCTATCCCCTATACACATAGACCCTTAGATCTGCAGGCAGTCTTGTTTTCTTTTTCTCTTTCTTTCTCTGCAGGCTGCCTGGTGCTCGCTGGGCGGCGGCGCATTGGAGCTGGCCAGGCACCCGGATCGATACTGCCCAACACTTCTTCACATTTATCAGAAAATAGAATAAAATAAAATGTATATACGAGTTAGCATCACGCTAAAGACTGGACATATACCGGCGAGAATACATGAACAATTTATTTTACTGTTAAAACACAAAAAGGTCATAACGAATTATACTAATCATCAAAGAACCTATTAAGCAAGAATATCTACATATTATTGTCATTAAACACACGAACAGAGACGGGAATGTTTTGAATTAAATTCCTGAACAGTTTAAGCACGCCGCCAGCCCTCATCAAGCCCCCGCCTCCCCCGCCTCGCCGCTCAGGTGCACCACTCAGCAGCCTGCTTCCTCGTGGCCTTGCGTGTAATGATGCAACACCCTCACACGTGACTCTTAACATAAGATGCAACAAGTTCTTCGCCGAACTCTACCCTTGCTAACTTTTTCTTGCACCTCCTCCTCTATCTCTTCAAGCCTCATTCAGGACAAAGGCGTGACACACCAGCGCCACAAACGCTACTCTCTTCAGTACTGACATTTTAGGATATATCTCCCTACACACACACACACACACACACACACACACACACACACACCTAGGCCTCATCCACACAGTCAGGTTGTACTTACTCTGGGTAACCGCCGATCCACTCTGGATGGTTGATTCTGCAAAGAGAACAAAGAACGATGGTCATTATACGCACATAGCATAGCACATTCGAATGCACACACATTAATAATAATTAGAAAAAATAAGGCCACTTTTGCCTTGACTTCTTTAAATGTTAGCAATGTAAAGTACATTATATGAAAAAAATCAGAGAAACAATTCATAAATATTTTCAATCATATTAAAAATATACTAGCTGGGTATTTTAGACAAATAATTTAATATCTACCCACTTAAGCGCTCAAAAATGAAGAGCTTGATAATGAAAAGAGATGTTGACATTTTTAATTAACGAACATTCCTTCTATAGGTTCCGAACAAGTCAGTAAGAACTCGTAAAATTACACAATTATTGATTCATATCCCATTACGCATTTCTGTCCACGATAAGGCCATGAGTAATGAAAATATTTATAATAATCATCTAATGACATGTGGATGAAATTAATTATCAACATAGACCAAGTCTTTTACCTCAAGGCGTACGGTAATGACAGTTAAACGCCAATGCTATCAATTTCATTTTTTCTACTCTATATGAAGTAGTACGCCATGAAATCCCGTGAAAATCGTGTCATTATCGTTGCATTTAAATATTTACCATGTATGAGTTCATTGTACACAGTAACGTGCGTTGGCCACCTATTGGATTCTTCTATTTTCCATATTAACAAATCAAAGGCAATTGAATTATCTCATACATATATCAAGAGCAAAGGTTTTTAAGTTTAGCTCTAAAAGGTAATGCGCTTCCTCATCTGCTGGCCTGAACTGATAGAGCCAACAAACACAAAATGACAGGGAAGAGTGACAGTAATTCTAATAAGGATGCACAAGTCTTTCCAACTGATAGGCACTAGATGCTACTCCATAGATCTAGAGTAATGTGAGAAAAAAAGAAAAAAAATCATAGATATAAAAGTATTATTTAGCACAACTATTGTAGTGAACAGCTAACACCCGATATTGATAATAATTATGCCAAGAAAATATGGTCACCGTGCCATCAGTGTCCCTAAATGTCCCCTCCCCCACACACTGCACCTACTATTATGATGAATTGTATGGATATGTGGTGGTGAATAAAGCAAATCAAGTAATTATTAAAGAATTAATGGTAAGCTTAAAAAATGTATATATATATATATATATATATATATATATATATATATATATATATATATATATATATATATATATATATATATATATATATATATATATCAAAAAGTAAATTAACACCTTTCAAAGATAAATAGTTTTTCAAGCAGTGAAACTATATTTCTTATTTATCTTCATCAATACACCTGCTAAACACTACCTAGTGACCAAGAACATTTACGAGCTAAGCCTGTTGTAATCATTACCTTATTTATGTCTTACGATTAGCTATACATTTTTAGCATACTCAGCTGTTACCCGTCACTACCTAAGGCACTACTCAACTTAGTTTTCATGGAAATGGTTATGTAAAGAATATTACTTCATATAGGAAGGAAAGAAACCAAGACGCTTACCAATCCAATTTCAAAAACATAACGAGAAGGTTAATATTACGAAATAGATAAATGGGTACTGGTAAGAGAAAATCAAGGTTGATAAAGATTAGAGCAAAACCTTAAACGACAAGAGTAAATAAATCAAATTATATCAATAACTGGAAAATAAAGCTGGAAAACGTCTACTAGGATTATCTAAAAAAGACAAATGAACTAGAATTATCAGGATATTTGAAAAATTCAAATTATTGAATAAACTGTTCAATATTTTTCTTTCCTGACTTGCCATAAAACCACGATCACTACCACCACTATCCAACCACTATCCCCTTCACCGCTGCTGCTGCTGCTGCCGCCACCACCACCACCCCCACCACCACCACCACCACCACCACCACCAACCCATGTCAATCCACTACAGGACAAAGGCCTCTTCCATTTTTTGCCCGACTGGTCTGCAGGGCTGCGGCGTGTTTCCTCCCTCCCCGCCAAACTTATGCATTCCGCCTGTCCGTCTAGCTCGGCCTGTCGCTGCATGCCCGCCCGCCCGTCACCACCACCACCATCACCACCAAGTTGACTTCCTCATCCATCCTCAGCCCGCTGCAGGAAGGAAGCATCCAATGCTTCTTGGTTGTATTCACTCCATGATTTCCATAATAAACTAACTATGCTGCACAGTCGCAAGGCACGCCAGTTTCACACTTCCCAGCGCTCCTCCTTCCTTGATTACAAACGAATACGTATTCAGCAGTTGTCAAGTGACACAACACGGGAAAGGTAAGACGCCTTCACTGCACACATTTGTTCACAAATAGATATAAACACTGCCTTTGCTGACGATATTATTGACATATACATATCAAGATAGATAGCTATATAGATACTTTATTCTAAGGTTACTCTGCAATATGCTAAGGTTTAACTCTAAAAAATAGCTCTTATAAAGATGATAATGAGGATGATGATGCTGTTAATGATGATGACAATGATGATAACAGCCGTAGTGTTTGTAGTTAGTATTACTAGCAATATTAATGTAGATACTTTTAATAAAAACGCTATCGGCATACAGTAGTAGTAGTAGTAGTAGTAGTAGTAGTAGTAGTAGTAGTAGTAGTAGTAGTAGTAGTAGTAGTAGTAGTAGTAGTA
>CM035207.1:9705176-9719440 GCA_020233015.1 Callinectes sapidus | reverse complement strand
AGCGAGAGAGAGAGAGAGAGAGAGAGAGAGAGAGAGCACCCTATCCAAGGCAGGCGTGCTCCATACAGGGGCGAGCCACATCACTGATAACACTTTAAATACTATAGAATTTCCCTCTGCCATTGATGCGATTTTAAAAGTCCGTATATCACACACACACACACACACACACACACACACACACACACACACACACACACAGTGCCATTTGGTGCTTGGTGTTCATTTAGGAAAATATCAATTTACTGAAACAGATAAATGAATATGGTTTAGCCTCCATCCTTAAGTGGCCTTCCTCCACACTCTTCCCACCGTCTGCCGCCTCACACACTACGTAGGTTCTTATGAAGCCAGTCATTCCTTCACACAGGTGGTATCATCAATAATTATTTTTGTTTTCGCTGCACCTTAACCCCATCAAAATATTCGATAAGTATTCATTATCCTATGGTGAGCAGATATTACTATCAACGTGTATTAATGAGTCCAATACTATTGTCATTTACTACAATCTCACAATAACTAAACATTATTAAATGGAAATTAAGAAAGTGATACAGTAGAGTATTGAGTTTGGTTTTTATGATGTTTGTCTCCATTCTCTTAAGTTTACCTGCTGTACACAGACATTGTAAAATATGCGCCTACTTCACCTGTTAATCTATTTTAATCCATTTTTTATTCATACTTGATAAACGTCCACCTTGAAATACACATAAGATATCTCCATATATATCTAACGCTCACTCCTACGGCACAATGTTCATGAAACATTGTGAATATCAGAGCAGGTGGAGACACGCAGGTAGTGCTGGGTGGCGTGCACCATTTTGTCGCACGGTGCTGCGGTGCTGGGCCGACTGGTGCGGCAAGTGGCCAGGCTGGGGTCGGGGTCTGCCTGCCTCTTTCCCCATGGTCCAGGAACAACACGATCCATCCGAGATTTGTCCACAGTCTGTGTCCACGCACAGAAACATGGAAAAAAATATAGGAAACACAAACAACTTCAATTTCCTACCGTTCCATTTACAGATCTCTTCTACCAGAGAGCGAAAATATTCGTATTTGTATTTGCTTTCCTTAGAGACCTTTCCATGCTTGTTAATGGAATAATTCATCTACTAGAAAAAAAAAACTAAATGCATCAATTTTATATAAAAAAAATCCTTATCAAATGAGGCAAAAGCGTAGGAGGCGAAATGCTAAAATCATTTGACATAGGCAGTGAGGTGAGGCAGCTTCCCACGTAACCCTTCAGCAGGTACTGAGCCGGTACTGCATCCTTAGAGGGGTGAAACACAGCCTTGGGTGAGTCACAAGGCTGACTTCGAGGTGACAAAAGCGGGGACGTGCGTAAGACATGCCTGAGGTGAGGATTAAATAATATCACATTGTTTCTTTTTCGTTCTACAAGGAAAGATGTGCAACTGTTGTTGTATGAGTCGTCTTCATGTTCCCCCATGAAGAATGGAGAATCTGAAGACGACCACCATGTTCAGTGCAGACTTGGAACACACTACGGCACTCAGAATACACAATTCAGTGCTTTATACCTTAAGATGTCATGACAATCCATAACAAGTACACTAATTATTGAGAAAAAATAAAATGCTCTCAAAAGTACTAATATTTAATGGATAACCAATTTACATAAATAGTATATACCACATATTGTACAATAAGAAGCCAGTAAGGAATGAACACTTGAGAATTATAATTAAATGGAGATAGAGACGCTCGGGGATCAGCGCTAGAGATCTCTCTCTCTCTCTCTCTCTCTCTCTCTCTCTCTCTCTCTCTCTCTCTCTCTCTCATACACCTTTTTTTTTCTTTCTCCTCCTCTTCCTCCCTCCTTCTCCTCATCCATCTTTTCCTCTTTCTTCCCCTCCTTCTTCCTTCTTTTTCGTCCTCCTCGTCGTCATGGTCGTTGTCGTCGCAGTCGTGGTCGTCGTCATCGTAGTCGTGGTCGTCGTCCTCGTCACTGTCATCGTCGTCGTCGTCGTCGTCGTCCTCCTCCTCCTCCTGCTGCTGCTTTTCTTGTTCTTGTTCTTGTTCTTCTTCTAATCCTGTTACATCTCCTCTTCATCATTATCATCTTCATCCCGGAAGGCTGTGGTGGTTTTTATGAAATTAGTTTACAGAAAACTTTATATTTAGTTACCTTTCTAGTAAGAATAAAGTATATGTCAGTATTCGCCTTTGCGTTTGCCCTCACACATTTTTCCTTAATTTACAGATAATGAGAAAAACGATAATACGAAAAAATGTAGCTTTTTCCTTTCATTGTATTCATTTCTATTTCCTCCTAATTCATTTCTACTTAAATTTCCTCCTAATTCATTTCGTCTTCCAACTAACTGATACCTTTGAGAGTACTGAAGGACAGTTATAATGAAATGTCCCTTCTGTAATTGAAAATAAATAATCGAAACCAATAAGCTTTCTAGTGTTCGTGAGGATAGACCTCGAAGACACACCTTTGTAACAAAAGTTGCAGTATTACAACATTCACAACAAAGTGAGGAGACAAGCAAGAGGAACAAAGTAATCCATGCACTGCGCAATATCAAACAAGCAACAGTTAAAACCATTATACATGTTTCTTCCCCCCCCCCTCTCTCTCTCTCTCTCTCTCTTCCAGACAAGAACAGAAAATAAATTTCAAGGATTTCAAAAATATAAATGTCAGATGAAACAAAATCTTTTCTGAAACTCTTACAAGTAAAGAATAAATCTTGACAGGTAAAATAAAAATCTAAAATACAGTAAAAAGAATAAAAGAAACACATTTTCCTTTCATCAACATAAAAGAAAGGAAAACAGAACGAAATTTTCCTTCGCCAGTATGAAATCCCTTGCAACTCACAACACAATTATATCGTCACTGTTTCTTAATCTTTTAATAACTATGCTTCAATTTTCGGATGCTAAACTTAATCTTTTCCAAACCAAGATGCAGAAATGGAGTTACTTGGCAGTAGGAATGAAGCTTTACACTTTGCTAACCTCATTCAACGAGGAAGGTGTGGGTAGAGGAAGTAACACCCCCACACCGCTCCTTTATCTCCTACATTCTACACCAGACGTTTTAATAAGGATCTGTAAATCTGCATAGTTTTAACAAATTTTCATCTTTTTCTTTTCTTGTCTTTCTTCCTTATGCTCCTTCTCCTTTTCCTCCACTTCCTTCTCCTCTTCCTTTCCCCCTTCTCTCCCTCTTCCTCCTCGTCCTCTTTTCTCCTCTACTTCTTCCTCCTACTCTTGCACTTTCATCTCTTCCACTTCCTACTCCACTTCGTCATCATAATCATTCTTCCCGTTTCTCGTATCCATCCTAGTCTTCCTTGCACTGCATATATTGGCAGATACTAAGGACACAAACCAATGTCTTTTAACTTCTTTACTGCTAAGACTTCCTGTAAAACTTATTTCTATATATTTGAAAAGTATGGTACTCATGAATGATGTCGTTAGTATCTGTCTTCTTTCAAAGAACACGAATGAAATAAGAATAAGGTCCCCCACATCCAGTATGCTGCCAATATATACGTGGATTTTAAATGAGCTTTTTTTTCTGTGTAACAACATCGACAAATTTGATTTATAAGTTTACTGGGTTTTCTGGAAAACATATGAAAATAAAGTCAGAACAAAAGGTAGGAGGTAACATGTTTAAAGTGTGGACATTTTTTATTTCTTTTTTTCCGCATCAAACTGCATAAATATAAAGTTAGCTTACATTATAAACAAAGAAACTGATGGTTTTGCATGCATATAGACAACTCACTCACGCCCTTATGGAAATTAAAATTATTTCTTTATTGATACATTTCCTGAATATCAAGCTGACGTCAGTGATGAGCAAAGAAAAAGGTTCCAGCAAGACATACGACGACAAAAAAGCCCGACAACAACTGAGTATTGAAAAACATTATCTGAAAATTCGATAAGCAGGGAAAAAAAGCTAAAATATAAGCTCCATGTTCCATGAAGGAAGGTGTTATTTACTATTTGCAATTCATGTAAATAATATATCCATATATGTCAAATTATTATCCTATAATTGGATTTCTTATGGTTGAGAAAATCATATCGTTTTAAAACACAATTTTATTACATTCTAGCATAGATTTACATTTCTCTGTATCGACACAGACTTATTACGCCACAGTTTACCATTTTATTGGTAAATCTAAAAAAAAGAAAAATCCCAATGATTGTAGCAGCAACACTTAAAGGTAGATTTATTTTAAATCAAGCGGAGAAAGACTGGTAACCACTGACAGTAAAAGTGAGTATCTTCCATAGAAAAAAAAAAAAAAAAAAAAACGCACAACAGGAAAAAACATGATGTGGTGTTTTGGAGTGTCCACCATACTTGAATAAATCAAATTTCAGCTACGTATATCAGTAAAAGTTATGATCATATCATCCTCATCAGGAATAACAACACCAACACCGTCATGAAGGATCACAATCAGTAGTCAAAAACTGATAGCATGTTGCCACCAATCTTATCTTCGACTAGAAGTGCATCGGGAGAAACAGAAGGCACCAAGAGGTTCTATAGCGTCAATATATAATCCTCTCACCACCAACATGGACAAAAGTTGATGAATTAAGCCTCTTGGAGTAACCTTTTTGAAAAACCAAAAAACCTTGTAACCTTCAGGAATAACCCACAGGTTAAGCTTCAAGGGTAAGCTTCCAGGAAAATCGAAAGAAATGGTCATCCAGGCGTTGAAAAAAAATATATCTATAAGTTCTACTTGCATAAAAATAAACAAGCATGGCAGTTCTCATTAACTACAATAAAAAAAACTACATCATATGTACAAACACGAACTAGGTACTACTAGTGTGGTTGGTAAGAAACTATATATATTTCACAACAAAGGTTATGAGGTACATGACCTTTAAATAGCTCAAAGCACACCTGCTAACGTGGAGCGGTTTGTAGGGCACTGAGACGCGTGATGCGCTCCGACCCTCTCAATATAATTATAAATACTGACAGGCGCCTCACCCACCATTCCTCTCACCTAATGAAGTCTACATTAAAGGTTATAATGCAAAGAAAGATTCAACACAGCGCACCATAATAGCTTTGTGTTCCTGTCTCCTGGTACTTGTACTATTATTCAAAGATACAATACAACAAATAATATATTGGAAATGAGAGACATGCACGCAGAAGATACAGCGTAGGTGCGCTTTCTTGTGGTTCTCTCCTATGTTCCAAGAACTTTCCCAAACTTCTCATACACAAAGAAAAGGGAAATAATTAAAACACCAAAATAATAAACAAAGGCGGTAAATACATAGCACATGTTTGATGTTTAGCTTTACAAACGTTAACGAACACGACAAGGAAAACATACAGTGATACTTGGACTTTTCATGTGAGATGATTTGTTTAAACCATCGACTGGAATTCACGACGGAAGTAGTTAATGCCCAGCGGTCATGCGTGCACCCCGACCCTCCCCCGCCTCGCAACCCTCAACACAGCCGCCTTCACCGTCGCCGCCGCCTCCGCCGCAACCACCACCATCACCACCAAAGCCTGGCCACCATCATCACAGCCACAAAGAGACACATACCAAAATCATTTGTTTCCAATACGTATATATATGTTACTTGTCCCAACCTGCTCTTGCCGCCATATTCTCACACCACCTTCTCTCTCTCTCTCTCTCTCTCTCTCTCTCTCTCTCTCTCTCTCTCTCTCTCTCTCTCTCTCTCTCTCTCTCTTAGAACATGTTTATAATTTAAATGTCTAAAATTCATATGCATCTATTGATTATAAATCATTAAATCATGCAATATGGTTAAGAGAAATACTTTCTGCCCATTTTTTTTCTTAATATTATTACAGTTACGATCTTACACACTATCTTAGAAATAATGTATCCTGAAGAGAAAATTAGTTGCTTTCATCCTTTATTCTCCATAAGTCAGAATAAAGACAAAACTTTTCCTTTATAAACCCAAATGGAGGCAAGCTAAAAGGTGGACACAGGTGAATAAATGTCCACCGTTGCCACTCCAGAAAAGCAGAAAAAGCTATGAAGGCAGACAAGTCTTTCCTGGGCGTGGGGTCCTTCGAGCTCCTCCACTATGTAGGAACTCTCCACCCACTTCAGTCACTTTACAGTTTTTCTCTCCCGGCGCCTGAAGATACCAAGAAAACCTTTCCCTCCCGTTCCTTGCAAAAAAGAATACATTTTTTTCACAAAATAAAATCATTCCCACTCTTCAGGAGGCTCGTGCTTGTCCATCTTCGATATTGTGTCAACCTAGAAACTTTACACCTGACAAAGTTACTTGCAAGTCTTCCCATAAAAAAGTATGCTAAAAAACTTTGAGGACTTTCCTAACCTAGGGTCTCTCGTTGCTACATACATGAGACACTTCTCTTGGCCACGAGAACACTTGTCTTGATAGGTCACAGGCGATGCCCAGGACATGACCAGGCAACACTAAACAGATGGAGAGGAACTGTAATCGTTAGAATGACAACAATGGTCTAACAGTCTCGAAAGTCTTTGCTGTTTTGAGTATAAAAATGCACAAGTCTCCATCTGGGGTGCAACTATCACCGGTGGAGGTGTGAGACCCGCCAGCCCAGCACGGCGAGGCAGGTCGAGTGGGCGTGAGGGAAACGAAATCCAGCGTTGGTGATACTTTTCAGAGCCAGGCAAGGGATGAAAACGAAGAAAAGTTGAAAAATAATATCAATATCCTTTGTTTCCATGCCTACCAGGACGCGTTACTTTCAAATATTTTCAGTGAAATTTCTGACAGCCATCCACGGGGTACGGAATCAAAGGAGTACTGCAGTGAGTGAAAGAAAAATGCACTGTAACGAAAAAGACAATTACATTGGAAGCCCCCCGTGATCACAAGTGAGTTGAAACAAAACGCAAAAATAGTTGCGAGTACAGTTGAAGGAATGAAACTGCTGCCAACAAAATGGCGGCATACAGGAGAAGGAAAACATATTTACTATATAACTACTGACCATAACGCATCTCTCGCCAATTGCAACCAAGCTATAAGTGAAGAATTATGAAGAAACCCAGCTGATTACCTAACTGCTTTGAACCGAAAATTAGATTTCCTTGGCCTAGAGGTGGGCAGGCTGGCAGTAATTTTATCCCTACGTAGTCCTCAATGTCCTTCACAGGATCTGCACTGTCTTGCACTCAAAGCGTGACAAAATGGGTTTGTCGCAGTTTAGCATAAATGTTATTAAGTCATGATTTCCATTGAAAGTAAATACCACCATTATATCAACCACAAACCAAACACTTTCACAAGCAATAAGGTCAACTGTATATTATAACACAAGGAAAAAAATAGGTCCTAATTACTTGTAGGTATACTCTTGTCTCTTATTTAAGGACAATTTTCTTTCCACAAATAGATTTCAAAATGTTTATCAGAGACCATTTCGTCTGCAGCTAAGAGTGAAGGTACATTGCACACGACTTTGTGTGCTATTAAGTTATACATTTGTTCAGACTCCTGGCAGTGCTCTTCTCAGGAAGACACACACTATCCCTTGTTATTAAGTCTTATGCCTTCCGTGTAAACACTTATTCGTCCCAGCCACCGCCCACACACAGCCTCACCCTGCTACTAATCCATAACAAACACTCGATCCAATTAATTCAGCATCCCATTCATCGCCTATCCACACGACCATCAACAAGTGCTTGTTACAAGGTGTTAGTCGAGGGTCAAGAGGGTCTAGCCGCCCTCAAGACAAGGAATGTTTATTCATGTCACTACGAGCACCAAACGTTGGCAAAGTTCCTCTGATAATTTCCATTAATGTACCATTCGGCAAACAAATCAAATACACCTGTGCAGTAACATAAAGAAATCATTCACATTATGCACCTTTGTAATCAGTACAATACTAAGTACTACCGAAAGTCAGTCGATTTTTTTTCTTTCACAAAAAAACAACTGCAAGTTGAGGACATTCTTGTAGTACTGAAATTATTCATAAGATTGACCAGACTGAATAACAAATAAATGAGTAAGTGTTTAATCTTACCGTCATACAGTGTAAGAACAGTTTCCAGACTTTATGACAAGGATATATATATATATATATATATATATATATATATATATATATATATATATATATATATATATATATATATATATATATATATATGGCATGGTCGATCGAAGACAGAATTAAAAGTAAGGGTTCACACTTATGGTTAATTTCATAAAAAATTGTTTTTGTTTTTTTAGACACATGTGATAAAAGAATGTTAAGTATATATGTTCTGAAGTGTACCAGCAGTGAATCGTGCATAGTTCGGATTCATCAACGTCTAGAGCATGCGAATGCCGATGACAGATTTGGCACAGGTGAGGCACTGTACTACAGCCTACATGACCTAACCTAACCTAACCTAACCTAACCAAACCTCTAGGCACAATCCCGGGAGAAGTGACTCTGAACGGGCAACGCTAATATATATATGCATTCATCACATTT
Source organism: Callinectes sapidus (assembly GCA_020233015.1). Classification (NCBI taxonomy): domain Eukaryota; kingdom Metazoa; phylum Arthropoda; class Malacostraca; order Decapoda; family Portunidae; genus Callinectes; species Callinectes sapidus. The sequence goes on along the minus strand of CM035207.1, from coordinate 9,710,913 downwards.
CAGTGATGTGCTTTTTTTCCTTACAATGCAGAAATGTAGAAAACAAAGGAGAACTGAACAGTTTTCTTTTCCCGGTACAAAGAAATAATCAAATGGGAAGCAAATAAAGCTATCTATTACATATTCGCAATAAACAAACATTTTTTTTCGTAATGAGTGAGAACAAAGAAAATATTTATTCATATACCTATCTACTTATTTGTTTGTATATAAACCATTCTCTACACGACTTACGCCACGAATTCCGCCGCCTCGGCACCGGATAGCCGTCACCGTGGCACTCTCATACATGCTGTCTTTTACCAGCCCCACCATCACAAAAAGATAAAAAAAAACACATAGGGGGGGGGGGGAGGTGAAACTTGCTCTAATGTAATTTAGATATCAATGTCAATGATTTACGAAATTATTTGGTTTTAAATTCCATCCAGAGTAATAGGAAAACCAGCCATGGCAGTTCATACTTAATGTGCTAATTGTATTTAAGAACTGAAAAAAAGGCAAGAAAATGGTGTTCTCTGAGAGAGAGAGAGAGAGAGAGAGAGAGAGAGAGAGAGAGAGAGAGAGAGAGAGAGAGAGAGAGAGAGAGAGAGAGAGAGAGACCTAAGACCTAAAAGCTGATAATTTATCTCAAGACGTTGTGGTGTTGAATAAGAGCCAAAAGACAGGCAGAATTATCGGGCAAAATAAAGGCATCTTTTCCATCAATAAGATCTACCATTACCATCATTATTATTTTTAATAAAATTACTGATGTCCTGCAGAGTTAAAAATTATTCTCCGTTCATTTATATAATTATACTGGCATTATGAATTCGACAAATTTTCGTTGACAATTTCTCTAATTTAAAGACAGCACTTACAGGATAAGTAAAGGGGAATGCAGTAATGTAACATTATCTGAATCACTTTGTTCTATGACATTTCCTCCACTCCAGTTTCCATCTCGATATGCCTCTAGCAATGCCGACCTCGTCTTCATCTGCATCCACGAGTTTTCTCTGGTCTTCGTAGTAAGTGATATAAAAACGTCTTAATAGTAGCAAGAATCTGAGCCATAGTTCCTTCATCTAAGAGAACAATGCAGTCGTAGTGGTAAATAAAAAAAGTTTTAGTAGTAAACATACATTCTCGTGATAGAAAAATCATTAGTAGCCAATCGCTGTTCTCTTAGCAATTATCAAATACCTTCTTTGTGGTAGCAAACCATTGCCTTATTAGTGGCTACTAAATTGTCTTGTCATTGGTACACCATTAATATCTTCTCAATTGGTAGCAACGAAATATCCTGTTACTGACGAACAAAAGCACTGGTTTCTGAGTGGTCACCAAGCAATGTCTTCGGCAGTCGGCAAACTCTTCTCAGCAGAGGAAAAACAATCTTCTCAAAGGTCAAAACAAAGTTTTCTCAGTGGTGGAAAAACATTTCTTCAATGATGGAAAAATGAAGTTTTATCAGTGGTGGGAAAACAACGTCTTCTCGCTGGTGGAAGAACAGTCTTCTAAGTGGTACAAAAAAAGTGTCTTTTTCGTTGATGGAAAAACTGAGTTTTTAAAATGGTGGAAAAGTGTCTTCTCAATAGTGGAAAAACAGTGTCTTTTCAGTAGTGAAGAACCAGTGTTTTCTTAGTGTTGGAAAAGCAGTGCCTTTTCAGTGATGGAAAAGCAGTGTCTTCTCAGTGATGGAAAAGCAGTGTCTTCTCAGTCATGGAAAAGCAGTGCCTTTTCAGTGATGGAAAAGCAGTGTCTTCTCAGTGATGGAAAAGCAGTGCCTTCTCAGTGATGGAAAAGCAGTGTCTTCTCAGTGATGGAAAAGCAGTGTCTTCTCAGTGATGGAAAAGCAGTGTCTTCTCAGTGATGGAAAAACAGTGCCTTCTCAGGGATGGAAAAGCAGTGTCTTCTCAGTGATGGAAAAGCAGTGCCTTCTCAGTGATGGAAAAACAGTGCCTTCTCAACGATGGAAAAGCAGTGTCTTCTCAGTGATGGAAAAGCAGTGCCTTCTCAGTGATGGAAAAACAGTGCCTTCTCAGTGATGGAAAAGCAGTGCCTTCTCAGTGATGGAAAAGCAGTGCAAGATGGAAAAGCAGTGTCTTCTCAGTGATGGAAAAGCAGTGTCTTCTCAGTGATGGAAAAGCAGCCTTCTCAGTGATGGAAAAGCAGTGCCTTCTCAGTGATGGAAAAGCAGTGCCTTCTCAGTGATGGAAAAACAGTGCCTTCTCAGTGATGGAAAAGCAGTGCCTTCTCAGTGATGGAAAAACAGTGCCTTCTCAGTGATGGAAAAGCAGTGCCTTCTCAGTGATGGAAAAACAGTGCCTTCTCAGTGATGGAAAAGCAGTGCCTTCTCAGTGATGGAAAAACAGTGCCTTCTCAGTGATGGAAAAGCAGTGCCTTCTCAGTGATGGAAAAACAGTGCCTTCTCAGTGATGGAAAAGCAGTGCCTTCTCAGTGATGGAAAAATGCTGTCTTCTCAGTGTATATAAACGCAAAAAAGTGGATTGGGAGATGATTGAGTGTGGGTGCGTCTGAAGGAAAAATGGCCGTCTCATAAGATAACTTATAAAACCATAAAACTAAACATCGTTTTGCAACTGAAGGGCAAGCGATACATTAACAACGGTTACCGAAAAAACATTCTTATTAATGGTCACCCAATAATATGTTCTTAATAGCTACCAAGCAATGCCTTATTAATGGTTACCATGCAAGGAAAATAATATCTTCCTTGTGATCGTCAAAGAATTTTTGTCTTATTATTGCTTAAACTGTGTTCTTGGCGGTAGAAAGACAAATGTCTTCTTAGTTATCTTAGTGGCCATTGACATTATCACCACCAACAATACAGTGCTAAAGTACAATTCTTCTTATTGGTCACCAAACACCGTCCTCTTTGTGATTTGTGGTTCCCACCAAAATATAAATATTTTTGTGATAACTACGAAACAGTGTCTTCTTAGGCGCTGTACAATGTCTTCTCAGTGGCTGACAAACAATGGCTTCTCTGTGACCGACAGACAATGGCCTCTCAGTACCTAACAAACAATGGTTTCTTAGTGGCCGACAAACATTGGTTTCCCCATGGTTAATAAAGAATTGCTTTTCAGTGGCTGACAAACAACAGCTTCTCAGTAGCCGACAAACAATATTTTCTCATTAGCTGACAAAGAATAGCTTCTCATTGGCTGACAAAGAATAGCTTCTCAGTGGCTGACAAACAGTAGCTTCTCAGTCGCCGCCTGACAATATTTTCTCAGTGGCCAACAAACAATATTTTCTCAGTGGCCAACAAACAATATTTTCTCAGTGGTCGACAAACAATATTTTCTCAGTGACTGACAAACAATGGCTTCTCAGTGGCTAACAAACAATATTTTCTCAGTGGTCGACAAACAATGGCTTCTCAGTGGCCAATAAACAATATTTTCTTTGTTGCTGACAAACATTGGGTTCTGAATAGCTGATAAACAACGGCTTCTGAGCTGCTAACAAGTAATGGCTTCCTTGTGAATGACAAATAATATTTTCTCAGTGGCGGACAAATAATGGCTTCTAACTGAAAAACAATGGCTTCTTAGTGGATGACACATAGTATTTTCTCAATGGCTGACAAACAATGGCTTCTCAATAGCTGATAAACAATGGCCTTTCAGTGGCTGACGAACAATATTTTTTCAGTGGGTGACAAACGATGGCTTCTAAGCGAAGTGCAAGCGAGCTCTTTTTGATAACTGATGGAAAATTTACTTAGTTGTTCCCAATGTCTTCTCAATGGTAGGAGAATTATGCGGATGATCAACAAAATGCATCTTACTTGTCACAGAATAACATTTTCTTATGGATCGCTCAGTTATAAACATACACATGTAATGGCTCCCAAGCAATGTCTTTTCAGTGATGACAAATAATAATAAAAACTTAATCTCCAAACAAATGTGTTCTTAGTGGTCGCTCACTAATATATTTCTTCGTAGATGTCACTAAACAAAATCTTCTTCCGAGTTACTAAACAATGTCTTCCTAGTGGTAGTGGAAGACTTAGCGGCAGCCGAACTGGGGTCTTCTCAATGGTAGCCAAATGATAATTCGATCTTTTCTGTGGTAGACAGATGATGGTTCCTTCGTGGTGCCCAATATCTTAATAGAAATTAATATACAAAAGTTTTTCAGCAGTAGTTAAGCAACGTTTTATTCTTTACTTTATAACCAAATGAGTACTTCGTAATGAAAGGGAAATTTTACTTGAACAATGGTCACCAAGCACATCTCAGTGGTCAACAAAAAATACCTTACTAATAACCTAAAAACACTTTCTAGATGGAGCTCAGTGACTTCTAAACTATGAGGTTTACATCCGCAGAAAGACGTGAGGAATGTGGGTGATGTGTAGCTTTCTGCCCAGAAACCATTGTTTAAGATATTATTCTAAGATCATTCTAAAACGTAAGTATCTATGAAAATGCTTCTTTCCTTCATTGATTGTTTGATTGGTTTAAATAAAATGGATATCTTTATTTCCTTGAATAGTGTTAAGATGTAAACTATAAGCACGAATAATCAGGGTAAGCGATAGAATATAATGGCTAGAACAACAGGGCCTATTTGAAGCAAAGAAGGGGTTGTCATGTTAAATAGTTTTGGATCCAGCGGTGCAGTTAAAATAATGCCTGCCTCTTGACCGCCAACAGTTTCTTCTTCTGATAGCCATATAATGTTGTGTTACTGGACGCTGGACAATGTGTGACTACTGACAGTCAAGAGATGTGTTGTTTGAGTCCATAAAACAATGCATTTTTAACAGTGGATATAGATTAGATTCTTGAATAATAACAACAAAAAACATCATTTGTCGTCAAAAGTCTTTTTATTGAAATAATGATAATTTCTGACTGCTAGCAGCCAAATAATTGATTAAAGTTGGCTTATTAATTAATGACTTTCATTGAAAGCCAAACATTACCTTCTAACAATGAGCAAGATTTTTGTTCTTATTGCAAGGAAACAAAGACCTCTTAGTAGTTGTTTGAATTACTCTTAGTGGTAACCAAACAATGCGTTCTAAATGGTTACCAAATATCTTCCTAGCGATCGCTTCCTAGTGGTAGCCAAGCAATGTCTCCTTACTAATAGCCAAACGACATCTTAGAGGTATAGCCAGACATTATTTTCTCAATTGTAGCTAAATGTTACTTTCATACTCCATACTCAGCGTCTTCTTAGAATTCGATTAGACAATGATTTTTTATTAGATGTCGAACAATGTTTTCTTGATGGTGGACAGGTAAATCATTAATACACAGCAATTACCGAAACATACTTTCTTAGCGGTCACCACTAAACGTTTCTTACAGTCATTTTGCAATGTCTTCTTGATAGTCGGTATTTTTCTTTTAGATACTTGTAATAAAGTCTTTTTTCGTTATAACCCAAGAATTCCTTGCTAGTAATGCCTGGTCAGTGGACGTAAGATGTTCAATCATTCACTGAATAGAGATTTACAAGCAACATTGAATAGTTAAAACATTATAACAAAAATACGCAGGAGTTAAGCATTCATCTTTCATCCAAAGCCAAGAACTTACGTAAACAGTCTCAGTTGATAAGCTAACCAGCGTCTCAAGTCTCAAATATTCTTAGTTACTTTATTTTATTTTTCGTCTCTATTTCCTACTTTTGTTCTCTCTCTCTCTCTCTCTGTCTCTCTCTCTCTCTCTCTCTCTCTCTCTCTCTCTCTCTCTCTCTC